>JABSNV010000254.1:125000-479535 GCA_024085815.1 Flaveria linearis | reverse complement strand
GTGTGTGTGTATACTGTGAGATCCGTCACCAAAGGTCCGTCCATTGACGTGTTTTGTTAACTTTTGTTGTCGGTCATCGCACATCTTTATAACCCATCTATGTGGATATTATACTTGGTTGCTTGCTTGATTATCCTTATGCTTGTGCTATCGTTGCTTACGTTGTTATCATCTTAAAACGTCATCTGAGATTGCCCCCGTTAACATTAAACGCATCATTTTATATAAAATTAATGTCACGAATAAACCATTTTTAAGCTTCAAATACTATTAACAACATTTATCATTAATAAAACAAGCCTAATTAATAACGTTTTCACCGAAATAAAATTTGGGAACGCGGGGGCAAAGTGTGGGGACTAAACATGACATTTTGTGGAACTAGGGCTGGGTATAAATACCCCATAACCAGCCCTAGCCCCCATTCTTACCATCATCTTCATCTTCTCTTCTCTTCACCTTCTTCACCATTCTAGCACCAAAACCGCTTTTTTCTTGCGTTTTCACAGGCAAATCTTGGTTATCTGAAGATCAAAATAACACCAAAAGCTTTCAAATAAGCTTTCAAAATCTTGGACCAACAATATGGTATCAGAGCCTTAGTGCTCTTCATTGTTTGAGGTTTTTGGTTATTTTTGTTCAATACCATCTTTTCTCAATTTGTACATCAAACAGAGCGTTTTTGTCATGAAAATTGATTGTATATTGCTTGTTTCTGATTGAGGAAGCTTTGTGAATCACTCCTTTTCAAATTCCTTGAGATTTGGGTGATTTCGACTGTTTTTGGGGTTTAGAGGGTTTTCTGTTCTTCCAGCAAATTACAGTATCTTTCAGCGAAACTGTAATTTCTTTCAGCGAATTGATATTTCTCTTATTTGACATTTGTGCGAACTTGCTGCTGAAAGTGATTTGAACGAAAGTTCAAGCTTGTTTCCTGCGAAATTCCCAGCGAACACTAAGCTCTAGATAGTCTCTGGCTAGCGAAAGTGCTGCCGAAACTAATCTCTTGATTGCCGAAACTTTCAAAGCTAAGCTTGCCGAAATTACACTTTCGCCCAGCCGAAACTAGCTCTCAGCGAATCTATTACAGCGAAATTATTTTCTCCAGCGAAACTATTATGTCCAAAATGACTACTCTCACCCTAGCTGATTTAGAGTGTTGCCCCCAATAGACCTCCTAGACTCATCAACGAGGATAACTTTAAAGATTGGAAAAGTGTCTTAAGGCTTTTTTCTTCTACACCGATCACAATCAATGGGATTCATCATCACTGGACCACACAAGCCAACCGTTACTGTCGGTGGAACTGTATCTCCAAACACGGACTCCTCCACATTCACCGAAAGGATCAAAAACTGATTGACCGAGATCAGAAAGCGTTCGGAGCCTTGACATTATGTCTTGCACCTGATATTTACAATCGCTTTGCTGAACACAAAGATGCAAATCTTTATACGATGCCTTGTGTGAGTTTTACGATGGAAATGAGGATCTAAGGAAAGATAAGAAGGCTCAAGCTCAAAGGAGTTCAATTCATTTGTGGGACACAAGAATGAAGATCTTACTGACATTACTATCGCTTCTTTCAGTTTCAAGTACCTTAAAGAAGTATGATGATCAGTTGGGAAACCATGAGCAAGTGAATAAACTCCTAGATTCTCTTCCACCCCAGTGGAGTTTTCAAGTAAGAATGTTGAAACAAGAAAGAACTTTGCTGATTTAAGCTGATGGACGTGATTAACAAGCTGAAGTCTTTTGATTTGGATCTGAAAAGGAGGGAGTTTAATCAATCCATCATGCCAACATCCGATTATCACAGAATGTTGCATTACTATCTTCCGCTGCAAGCTCCCCAAGCAGGCATCGCGTCAAGGAGCAGTGACCTTGTGTGATTTTTCTAGAAGTGGCATTAACCGGGGAAAGAGCAAGGAATTTAAAAGCATCAACTGAAACTTCGTTCTAGCTGAGACTATGACACTTTTTAGGATGTTTGTTCAAAGTATGAAGCACTTGTTGCAGGTGATCTGAAAGGTAAAGAATGACAATGGAGGACATGTATATCAAGTGGATCCAGATGATCTTGAAGAAACCGATATCAGTGGCAAATGGCAATGCTGACGCTTAGAGCTCGGAGATTTATAGAAAGGACACGGTAGAAAGAACTTTGGAGGTCAAAGCTCCGACTCCAAATTGGGTTTGATAAGTCTAAGCTTAGATGTTTCAATTGCAAGCAATTGGGACACCTGAAACGTGAATGTCCATTGCCAATTGTCACTGATCCTAATAACCTGGAATTCCAAGATTGGTTGCTGTAGGGGTAAAGATGAGTCAAGCCACAAGAAAAGAAACTGCTCTAATTTCTAACTTTGACTGGAGTGCAGAAGCTGAGAGACAAAAGAAGAAGTTAATCAAGCATTAGTAGCTGAGATTCAGGAAGAGGAAATGAAGATGAACGGTGAGGAAGAATTTGATCATTTAAGGAGTTTAATGATGGAGTTGAAGAAAGGAGTATGAGAAAGAAGAAAATATGAAGGTACGGAAAGCAAGGAACTCAATCCACAGTGCTAGAAAGGAATGATGACAATGTTGTACCATCGTAGAGGCAAACAAGTCGAGTACTCCAGTGTGTCAATGTGATAAAGCTCTTGTAGCTGAGAAGGTGGTGATGGGACTTCCATATGAGGTATTCAAGATATGTGTTCATCTACATGTAAAATCAGATTATTTGGGGTTTATAAGGCTAATCGTTTATAATTGATAATGAAAAAGATTTAAAAAGAATGAATGAAGAACTTAAAATGAATGAGTCAAAATACTTTGTTAAATTAAATGAAGCGCTAAAAGAAATTGATCATTTAAAAAGAATTGTTTAGAAATGAAATATTGAGGTGAACGGTTTGACTGAAAGGGTTGCCTAGCTGAGTTTGAAACAAGCAAACTTCAGTCAAACTTGAAAATGGACCATATCAGGAAGGAAACCAATGATGATTTATGTAATCTCAACATGGGGCTAGGATTTAAACAGGTTTGGGATATGAAAATGCTAGGGTTTATCCTCCTCCTGTACATACTGTTACTCTCCGATGCCCATTCCCCATCTTCTAATGATTGATCAAAGTAGATTCTAACAGTATGTTACAGGTTAGAAGGTGTGATCCTATGCATGTTCGTGAGGACTACGATTATGACCGACTAGAGGGCTTAGATGCTCTAGCCTTAGTACACCTGAACCTCAGCTTTCTGTTTAGATCATAACTCTAGTTTAAATTCTGTCTTTGTTTCTAGTGACGCTGTAAAAGACTTTCTTCGTTTTGTTCTAGTAATGTTTCTGTTGTTCTTGAATCTGTATGGATCTGATTCTGATTCATCTGTTGATTGTGTTGATCCATTGTCTGATAATACTGTGAAAAGCGATGAAGAAACAAAACTATCTTTGAAAAATTCTTTTCTCATCCTATTCCATATTTATACCTGCAAAATTTTCTGGCTTAATGACAGGATTGCATCTCCTCTGAGGCAAGTACTAGTGGTACTAGTACCACATGTATTTCAAAAAACATTTCATTGTCATTAGCACACAATCATTCTTTTCCAAATAAAATTAGCTCTGTTAATGAATGAGGTATACAGTGATGATGATCAAGATATCTGAATGTGATTAAGAAATATGCATTGATAAAAATCTCCTCATTACATATGAATCTAGATTAAATCACATGTTTTCAATGTGGTAAAGAGGATCATGTTGTTAAGCACTGTCCTCAGTTACATCATAGACATGTAATAGAAGTTCTTTGGGAGTAAATTGAATCAATTAGTTAATAAGTTTCTTTGCAAGAAATCTCCTTCGGCGAAACCTAAAGTTGTTCAACTGGGTGCCCATTACTCTGGTTAATTCTCTCTTGATATTATTGCAGGAGTCATCCACTAAGCTTGTAATATATGTGTGGCATGTGATAGTGGATCTCCAGACACATGACGGGCTTAAAGATTTATTGACCAACTACCGCATAATCGATGGGGTTAGGTGCTTCGCGAAAGACAAGATGTAACGCCCCGAAATTTCCCGAAACAAGGCCATTTAATAATAACAGACTTTAAGGGTTAATTTAAGAAATAAATGGGGTAAATTAGTGGGCTATGGATCAAATTAGCATTAATGGGCTAGGCCTGGTGGGGTTTAAGGGCCCTAATCAGCCCTTAAACATGCATAATCAGTGCCATTCCATCACATTACAACCCTAGCCACCAAATTCGTAGAGAGAGAAAGTAGAGAGAGAAAGTGAGAAATTCAAGATTTGGAGCTTGAAGGATTGAAAGATTGAAGTTCTAGTGGATTGGAGCATCCAATGTCACACCCTCAAAATCCACGTGCGGAGACATTTTACCAAAACATGTGAAAGCATATGGCAAAACAAGTGCCAACCAAGTATTTTAAACCATAAATAAAAGACGAGTAGTTATAAATCTCTAAAAAATATGCATGCTGACTCGTGAAGTGTTCCTATCAGCAATCGAGCTTAATGACCTGAGAATAGCATACTAAAAGTCAACACATGGTTGGTGAGTTCAAGAGTTTGCGCATAAACATAACAGTTTATCAATTGTGTATAAACATAACAGTTTATCAATAGCGTATAACAACAGTTTATCAATAGCGTATAATTAAGCATGTGTATTGTAATAGCTAGCTAGTCCATTAACAAACGATATTAATACATAGTGATTTCGCAATTGAAGCTGACTGTGTTATGTTTGCCTCCCGTCCACGACTTCACCATATCGTGACGAATAATCATAGGACAAATTGCCCCGGTTGACCTCGAGTCACACAGGTGGGGCTCGTCAGACCCAGTAG
This sequence comes from Flaveria linearis, assembly GCA_024085815.1. Lineage (NCBI taxonomy): Eukaryota > Viridiplantae > Streptophyta > Magnoliopsida > Asterales > Asteraceae > Flaveria > Flaveria linearis. Next base: position 474,676 of record JABSNV010000254.1, on the reverse strand, counting down.
TACTACCCAAGTTTCCCCGCTATCCAATATTAACAATTCGAAAGTGTGAGGACTTTATCAATGTAAACAGCACTATATTAATATCATACACATCTTAAATATATAAGCGTTTGTAAAATTTACCAGTATGCTATCTCCCCCAAAAGAGATTTAATAAACAGAGGGGCATGAACTCACCTGATACGCGTGTTAGATACCTAAGGCTTAACTTGACAAGAACGAGTGGAAAGACAACCTTCAAAGGTTACCTAGAACACACAAGTACATAAGTACATGTACACAGAAATCCCAAGAGAAACCTTAAGTGTTCTACAAACAAAGAACTCAAGGTTCTATAAAAACAACATACATGTGACCTAGTTGACCCGTTTGACCCGTTGGTGACATTATGCGTTGTAAACCTTTTAAACATACATAAGCATAAATATACATGTTTAACACTCCAATGTATCACTTTGATGTTACATTCCCAATACATTGCTCAATCATCATACTATGCACATATCATACAAGTTGTCCAATTCCTTAGCATCTAGCATGCTCAGTGTGTTCATAACATAACTAGTGTATCATATACAGGTTAGATCATGCATAACCTACTTACATGACCTATAGCCTGATTTAGCACATATGGGTCAAAACGATAATTTACCAAAAAGTCATCCATACTATCCACAACCATACAAGATGCCCAATACATGCAACATGCATTAACATGATCAATTCCAGTCCCAAACATGCTGTCCTAGTTACTAACCAACATACCAACTCATACATGTCCATCCAAGTGCATAAATCACCCAAAAACCACATAAACATTCCATGCTACCCAATTAACAGATTCTACCACTTTAAACATCCATAACAATCATTCTAGCATGATCCTAAACCATGAACAAGTCAAATTACAATATCCAAAGTTCGTGCACAATAAAGTTTCCCTTTTGGGAAAGTAATACCCAAAAGTGGTTTAACATCCAATTCAACCATTATTCCAACTATTATATACCTAATCAAGTTCATATCATACCTAGACATGATCTACAACACCTAATAAACATGATTCATAAATTTCATACTCAAAAAGTTACTATCTTTAGTAATATATGGATTCTAGCATGTAATCTTGAATTACCAATGTTCGTAGCAACAATCCAACATCCAACTATCATCATAAACACGTCTATAACATCAACACATTAACAATTCAACATTACATACAAAATAAAGTTACTATTATTAGTAACCTATGAACAAATCCCTCAATTCACCAATTTCTTGCAAAATCCGTGTTTCCTAGCATTCATACAACCTAATTAACAACCCAACAACATCAAACAATCATCAATTCCATGTTAACATCATCAATTTCGAATTTTGGGTTCAATATCATCAAAGTTCATGATCAATGCACTAAAAACATACCATTCATGCATAATCAACGTTAAACAACATGTATACCATCAAACTAACTTACTAACATCATCAAACAACAACAACATTCGACATTCATCACTTAATTTCTGATTTTCGCACCTAAGGCTTCGGTCATACTAGGTTTCACACAAAGAACATCAAAAACTAACCTTTTAAAACGTGTAATGGCTTGCAATCAACGTTTCCAACGTATTATGCTGCTTGAAATCGATCAAAATCAACTCCTTATGCCTTATTCTTGGTCGAAATTCGCAGAAGAGAGGGAGGGGGCTGCTGTCGTGATTTGAGGGGAATGGGGGCTAGGGTTTATTTTTTTTTTTGTTAAATTAATTAATCACATTTACATCTTTAACCCTTTTAACTTGTATTTTATAAAAATTCAGCTTTTAACTTATTTTAAAAGCATTTTTAACCATCTAACAAATATATAAACTAGTAATAACCATTATATATTTTTATCTTTATAAAACACGCAACCTACGAATTAACACGCGCGTTTCCGCGTTACGCGATAAAATTCTCAAATAGTCTTTAAATCGCGTAAAAACATAAACATAACATAATAATCATCTTTTCAACTAGATTATTATTAAATTAACATTATTAATTATTTTTAAGTCACCAACATCAAACGACAACTAGTGTGTGCTTACGACACGTGTATGCAAAACTTAACGGAACTAACGGAGTTTGGTAACGGAAAATTACCGGATGTCACATTATCCCCATGTTGAAAGAATTTTCGTCCCGAAAATTGCGTTACATGGTGAGCGTGTTCCATCACTGATCTACTGCATTGGCACACAGAAATCGAAATCGAGTGAGTTTTGGATGAGTTGTCACATCATCCCCATGTTGAAAGAAATTTCGTCCCGAAATTTAAATCAATACCTTGGTCTGCAGACATCGTCTCGAACAGTTGAGGGTACTTAAGCTTCATTTGATCCTCACGTTCCCACGTGAATTCCGGTCCACGTCGCGAGTTCCAACGAACTTTGACGATGGGTATTTTGCTCTGCTTAAGTGTTTTCACCTCACGATCCATCACCTCGACGGGTTCTTCGATAAAGCGCAATTGTTCATCCACTTGAACATCTTCTAGTGGTACAATTAGTGTCTCGTCAGATAGGCACTTGTTCAGATTTGAGACGTGGAACACGTTGTGCACTCCACTCAGAGAATCAGGCAAGGCTAGTCGATAGGCCACCGGACCTATTCTTTCCAGTATCTCAAATTGACAGGATCTCAGCCTCTCGTGTTGATCAATTAGATTATGTTTGCAGCGGATTTAGCACATTAATTTAGCACAATTATTATCAAGAACATAAAAGATATAGCAATTAAACGCATAAACATAGAGAGAGAAGAGTTTCTGCGAAACATTAAATGTTTATTACTAAACACGTTTCGGCAATTAATACAGTATGGTTTACCATCCTTATATAGGCGGCAAAAGCATGGTGGTGATGTCCTTTTCTGACATCACGGAATATTCAAAATACAACTGTCAAAACATAAAACTACTGAAACTACTGAAGATGTCAACAACTGACATCTTCTTACAAAAGTTCCTAAGTACTGACAAAAGTAAACTACTGATACAATAACAACTGAAGAACATGCTCTTCAGCTGTTGTACAACTACTGAAATAAAATAAACTACGGAAGAAGAAAAACCACCACAACAACTGAAGAGGACTTCTTCAGTTGTTGTGACAAACTCTGAGTCTTCAGTACTTGGTCTTCAGACTTGGCTTCGGAAGATGTAACAGCTTCGGAAGATATAACAACTGATGACTTCAGTAGATATCATCAGTTGTTGTCCTCAGTCTTTTTCTTCAGACTTTGCTTCGGAAGATAGAACAGCTTCGGAAGATGCAACAACTGATGACTTCAGTAGATATCATCAGTTGTTGTCTTCAGTCTTTGTCTTCAGACTTTGTGCTTCGGAAGAAGATCTTCAGTTCTTTAGTTCTTCAGCTTTTGATACTTCAGTACTTTGGCCTTCAGTACTTGGAGTCTTCAGCTGTTGTTCTTCAGTTCTTTGATCTTCAGACTTTGTTCTTCAGACTTTGTCATAACAGCTGAGCTGGAGCTAAGATGCTCTCGAGCTTGACATTCAAGCAAGAGAACACAATAGCTGATGAGAGTCTTCAGATGCTCTCTGACATTCAGGCAAGAGAACACAATAGCTGATGAGAGTCTTCAGATGTTCTCGAGTCTGACATTCAAGCAAGAGAGCACTAACTGATGGAAGTCTTCAGCAGTTGTTGCAGTGGGATGTGGGACTTAGAGGTTTTCCTGATCTTGGCTCATTGGTTCTTTTGGTCCAACAAACTCCCCTGAACCAATGCAGCCAAAACCTCTAATTATTGGATGTCCCACTTATTGGTGGCATAAAGATTGGTCTATTTCCTCCTAGATCAGATTAGGAGTTGACCCAGATAAGCACTGGCCGGAGAGGTAGTCTCAAGTGTTTGTTTGGCTAAGTATGGATGGGAGCTCTGTCTTGGGGAATTAGACACAGAGCTGTTGCCCCATCCATGAGATCTACCTCCCATGTACAAGCCGGTAGGATTCTCGGGTGTAGGCCTGAAGAAAGATCAATTGTTCTTCTTTGGACAGGTCTTCAGGCACACCATCAAATAATCCCTCCCGACCGTACAGCTCTGAGATGAACTTGACCTGTCTTCCATTTTTGAGCTCAAGTGTTGTGGTTTGCCTGTATGCAAACTCATCAGGATGTTTACCCTCCAACAACAGGTTGAGCTCATTCCTATGGAAATTCTCAAGCCTCTTATAGACCAGACCCTTCCTAACCACCCTATTATCTAGCATTGAAAAGGGTGATTGGCCGGCTCTATAGGCTTTCTCGAATTCCTCTACTATTTCCCAGGGTGTTATTACAAAAGCCACAGAGATCACTTCATCTACGATTCTCTTTAGTTGGCTTTTGTATCTCACAGGCATGTCCTTTTGACTATCCTGTGAGACACCCTTGGGTCAGGCCAAGTTCTCACCTTATCCCTTTCATATTGATAGGTTTGTTTCAAGGTGAATAATCTCAGAGCTTCTTTCTGCATATTATTATAGAGGTCGAAGCAGCATAACATTTGTCAATGCTTTTCAGCATTTCCTCATCATGTCGTTTTTGCTGCTCCTCCTCTTCTAACTTTACCCTCACAGTGTCCTGCTGTGAGGTGGGAGTGATGGTTTGTGATTTGGCTTTGGGTAAAGGTATAACTGCTAAAATAGGCAGCTATCCTCCTCATCCTCCTCTTCTTCTTCTTGCAGCCTCAACACCCTTCTCTTCTTCATCAAAGGTGGATCATTGGCTGTGGGTTTTGGTGGTGAAGGGTTGGTTTTGTGGGTTGTGGTTTGGTGGTTGGTGTGGGAAGTTGGCAGGCACTTCTAGTAATCTAGATATGAGAGCAGGTTTGTTCTGTTTTACTAGAAGTGTCCTGTTCCCAGCACCAGCTTCGGAGAGGGCCTCAACGACCAGTCCCTTAGTGAAGTTACCAGCGAACAGATCTTGGTGGTTATAGCCAAGATCCTGTCCCTGGTCCATGCTTTGATGTCAAGGACTGGTCTGCCCAAATACTTCGAAATGAATCTACTCATAGCCTCAAGTCTCTTTTGATCCTCTTGGCTATAAGTAGACCATCGGTATTCTATCTCCTTGGTTTCCATCCTCCTGAGCTCCTGATCTAGCAAGGCAGTGTCCTTGTCAAAGCCTTGCCTGAACAGCTGATCAATGGCAGAATCCATTGATTTGCTGTGTTCAGCTTCAGCCTCCTTGACAAGGGCTGCTAGATCGGAGTCCAGTTTCTCTCTCTCTCCCCTATTCTTATCAGTGACACTGAAATCCTTTTGGATTTCAGTCACTTTTATTGGCTCTACCTCCCTCTCTTTCCTCTTCCCCTTCTCCCTCACCTTCCCAGTCTCCTCAACCAACTCCCTCTCAACCACCACCTCTTTCTCTGCCTCTCCACTTCCTCACCCCTCTTCCTCTTGACTTGCACTGATGTCTCCCCCTTTTTGGGTGCATTGGTTGGGGTTTGACTATCAGCAAGTGCCTTAGAAACGGCAACCTCCACCAAGGGTTGTATGTATGTGGGAAGCCTCTCATCAAGGGTCTGAATTACTATGTTTTGAAGTATGGGTGTGATGAGAGGTAGGGATTTCTGGAAGATAGCATCCAGCTGCTCGATGGGTTCTGTCCCTGAGAGCTAGTGCCAGAAGCAGGGGCTGGTGGCCGAGTTTGTGGGGTTGGCTTAGTGTTTGTGAGACCTTCGGGTGAAGGTGCCATCTGTTGGGTAGTGGTGGCAGATGGACTTCTATCCTGAGTCATCTGAGCAAGCAGCTCTTTGAGTCTGCTACTTATCATCCTCTAGGATAGTGTTTTGAGCTACTACATCGTAGAAGAAGCTCAGGTCATCATCAGCATGAGCTGAATCACCTGACCTCCTGACATTGTCAGGATGTACATGTCCTGAGTGTGGCTCAGTAATGACATGTGCCCCTTGTTCATGGTACTGGGACTTCTAGCCTCCGGATTGGATCCATCATTGGCCATTGCCTCTGGTGAGGTCTTAGTGATGTTACCAGCTTCACCCTGCTCAGATGTTGATGCAGAGGAAGTGGCAGCCTCACCAGATTGTTCTATCTCCCTAGCCACACTGGGAGATTGAACTGATTCCCTGTGCTGTGGGCTCCCATCGGCACTTGTACCCACCCCCTCTTCGGTTGGAGTCTCCCCAGTTGTAATAGGTTTATGGGGAGAGGGTGGAGTGCTCAGATCGGTCAGCACTTTGGCTATTGCCAATGTTGGGCTAAGTGGGGCGGTCTCATCAGGAGATGGGCTAGAAGCAGTGTGCACATGGGGAGGACTGTGCTCTTCAATGGTAGTCTTCTCAAGTGAGATAGACCCCAGTAATGTGGTTGCCCCGATGTTGGCTACATCAGGCTCCTGTTGAGAGGAAGCCTGTGCGGTTGTGGTGGGTGGAGTCGTGGTACCTGCTGGGAGAATCGAACCAGCAGGCACATCCTGCCTTTGTGTTACAGGGGCATCCTCAGGGGACTCATCTCCCTGAGTAGCCTTTATGACCTTCTTTTTGGCTTTTGGCTTGGTGGGGACTTTGGATTTGGAGGTGGAGGCTGTGGGTTCCTGCTGCGTGGGTTTTCGCAGCCGGCCAGCCTGTTTGAGTGTGTGGTCAGTGTTGTGCCTGGAGTATACCTCGGCTAGAACAGCCATGGCAGGGACCCCAGTGCCAACTAGTCCCTCAGCCTGAAGCTGGTCTACGATCATGGCCATTATGAACCGTGGATATAAGTTCCAACGGTTAGAAAATGGTTTTGTGGCCATGTCCTTGAGTTCCAAAAATAAAATATCAGTAAAATTTAATGGTTGTTTCTCAAGGATAGAATACAATACCTGTTGCCACCTTGTTGACATCTGGTCCCACGAAGAGGTTTTGGGAGCCAGACAAACATTCACCATGTGGAAGATCAATCGTTGAGGGTCAGGAAGTGTTTCTTCAACAAGGTGGAGGCTGATAGGTTACCCTGGTAGTCGTTGGATGTGAATGAGAGATCCAGGGTACCTTTGGGGTAGGAGGTTGGGTAGGTGGCATCCTCCAGCTTTAGGGTTTGGCGTATAGCAGCTGGAGTGATAACCACGGGATGACTATTGACGGAGGACCGGAGAGAGACCTCGCCATCATGCTCTCCGGTTTGGACGGTTATATTCGTCCAAAACTCCGTCAAGGAGTCGGTGTATATGGTGGGGTTGATGAGGAATGCCGTTTGGTATGGTGAGTCGTGCATGAGATCGACGGCATTGTGAAACTTGGGCCAAAATGGCGATTTGGTGAGATGGGCGACACAGTTGTGTCGAGGTTTTAGTTGCATGGACGCCATTAATGGTGTATGGGAATTTCAGAGGGTTTTGAAAGATTAGGGCAAGTGAAGTAAATGCTCTGAAAGTCGGGTATTTATAGGTAGGGCAAAGGTTGAAAGAAAACTACTGAAGGTTTTGGTGTTAGTTATCAGTTGTTATAACAGCTGATGACGTGGTTTTAACCTTCAGTGGTTGTAACATCTGAGGACTTGGTATTAGTCTTCAGTAGTTGAAACTACTGAGACCTTGGTTTTGTCCTTCAGATGTTGTAAACGTCTGAAGAATTACTGTCAGTCTTCAGTAGTTATGAACTACTGATGACCTAGTATTCTTCTTCAGACGTTGTAACAACTGAAGACTTGGTGTTAGCCTTCAGTAGTTGTTAACTACTGAGATCAGTAGTTGTGAACTACTGAAGACATGGTATTGCTTCAGTTGTTGTAAACAACTGAGGACTTGGTGTTAGTCATCAGTAGTTGTGAAACTACTGAGGACATGGTTTTGTCCTTCAGTTGTTGGGTATGAAACAGCAGCTGTTGGTATCAGCTGATGTGAAATTACTCATCAGCTGTTTCCGTCAAATCAGTTGTTTCATACTGGCCTCCACATTTACTCATCAGCTATTTGGCTGACTTTCAGATGTTTCACTGACCCTTCAGCTTGTGAGAATATTTTCCTTCAGCTCTTGTGATCAGATGTTCACAAGTGCTGATGAAATAGTCTCCGAGCTGGTGAACAAATTTTGTCTTCAGTACTTGTGTAAGATTACACGTCAGTACTTTTGAGCAATATTTGTTCTTCAGTACTTATTTATTGAAAATCATACATCAGTAGTTGTAATCCACCTCACTACATCAGTTGTTTTTCAATAAATAATGTACATCAGTACTTTGAGGTATTTTAGTCTTCAGTAGTTGTGAAATAGCTGAAGACTAAATTACTCATCAGTACTTGTATTTGCCTTTGCTCTTCTGTAGATGTGAGTTGGGCATCAGCATAGGTCAAATCACTCAAGCTGCAGCATACCAAGCCTTAGTACCAAATTTTGGAATGTGGTACTATCTAGAGGCTTAGTAAAAATGTCTGCTAGCTCATCAGCACTAGGTACAAACTTAGGATCAATCAGACCTTTCTCATAACAATCCCTAATAAAATGATGTCTGATCTCAATATGTTTGGTCCTAGAGTGCTGGACTGGATTCTTAACAATACAAAGAGCTGAAGCACTGTCCATTAATAATGGAGTCTTAGTCTCAGTAATGCCATAATCCAGAAGTTGGTTCTGAAGCCAGAGTATCTGAGAGGTACAGCTTGCAGCAGCAATATACTCGGCTTCAGCAGTGGATGTAGCAATTGATGTTTGTTTCTTACTCTGCCAAGAAACTAAACAATTGCCTAGGAATTGGCAACCACCAGAAGTGGATTTTCTGGTGACTTTGCATCCTGCATAGTCACTATCAGAGAAAGCAACTAATTTGCAAGAATGCCCAGCTGAATACCAAAGTCCTAGTGATTGGGTACCTTGCAGATATCTAAAGATCCTCTTGACTGCAATCAAATGGGATTCTTTAGGTGCAGCCTGAAATCTAGCACAACACATGTTGAAAACATGATGTCTGGTCTAGAAGCTGTAAGGTACATCAAGGACCCAATCATACATCTGTAAAGGGTTTCATCAACCGCTTTACCTTTCTGATCAACATCTAGTTGTGTGATGCTGCTCATGGGAGTAGAACAGGGCTTACAGGATTGTAAATCAAACTTATTCAACAACTCCTTGGTATACTTGGACTGATGAATGAAAATTCCATCATCCTGTTGTTTGATTTGCAAACCTAGAAAGAACTGTAATTCTCCCATAGCACTCATTTCAAACCTTAGCTTCATAAGCTTTGTAAATTCATCACACAACTTTGGATCAGAGGATGCAAAGATGATGTCATCAACATAAATCTGAACAAGGAGCTTATGTTGTCCCACAGTCTTGATGAATAAGGTTTTATCAATGGTGCCTCTAGTGAACTTATTCTCCAGAAGAAAGGTTGAGAGTGTTTCATACCAGGCTCTAGGTGCTTGCTTCAGCCCATAAAGAGCCTTATCAAGCTTGTACACCCAATCAGGATGTTTATTGTCCTCAAAGCCTGGGGTTGACACACATAAACCTCTTCTTTTATTTTCCCATATAGGAAGGCACTTTTGACATCCATTTGATAAACCTTAAGACTGTGAAAGGCAGCATAAGCTAAGAACAGTCTAATTGCTTCTAGTCTGGCCACAGGTGCAAAGGTCTCATCATAATCGATGCCTTCCTCCTGTGCAAACCCTTGAACAACCAGTCTGGCCTTGTTCTTGACAATTTGGCCCTTCTCATCTGTTTTGTTCCTGAATACCCACTTGGTGCCTGTAGCACACTTATCTTTGGGTAATGGAACAAGCTCCCACACTTGCTGTTTCTTGAATTGAAGTAGCTCAAGCTGCATAGCTTCCACCCATCCATTGTCTCTTAGAGCAATATGATAGTTCTTTGACTCTTGCTGACTGATGAAGAGAGCATAGAAGCAGAAGTTGGACAATTGATTCCTGGTTGAAACTCCAGCATGGATATCACCAATGATTTGTGAAGTGGGGTGATTCTTGAGCTCTTGATAGACTATGATATCTGTGCAAGTGTTTGTAGACCCATCAGCAGCAACAGATGGTGATGGAGATTCCTGAAACCATGTAGAGGATGGCAGCTCAAACGAAGTAGAGCAAGCAGAAATCTCATCAGCATTTGTAGTGGATGGAGCTGCTGAGGCTACAGGAGCATCAGGTTCAGTGACCTCAGGCAGGTTGTCACTGAACCCGAAGAGGTGAGTACTAAGTACATCATCATCAGTACCACCAGGTGGAGATCTGTTGACAGGCTCAACAGATGGAGGTTGATAAGGAACATATTGCAGTATGTCCAGATCAAACAACTCCACAGGGTTTGTGGAATCTTGTCCTTTGGAGATTCATTGAACTTAACATGCAGAGTTTCTTCAACCCCCTTAGTTCTACAGTTGAAGACTCTATATGCCTTGCAAGTTGATGAATAACCAACAAAATACCCTGCATCCACCTTACTAGCAAACTTATGGAGTGGGTTGCTAGTGTTGAGAATGAAACAAGGACACCCAAAGGCTCGAAAGAATGAAATAAGAGGGGCCAAATGATGAAGAACTTAATAGGGAGTCTTCATCAACCTCTTATTTACTAAGGCTCTATTCTGTACATAGCAAGCTGTATTGACAACTTCAGCCCAAAAGGTCAGTGGCAATCCTGAGTCAGCCAACATTGACCTTGCTGCTTCAATGAGGGTCCTGTTCTTTCTCTCCACCACTCCATTCTGCTCAGGAGTGCTAGGAATGCTAAACTGCCTTCTAATTCCCTTGGACAGGTAGAAGTCATCAAGTGTGTGGTTTCTAAATTCTGTTCCATTGTCACTCCTCACACACTTGACCTGTAGGGAATACTGCTTTTCTACATGTAACACAAAGTTCATTATTGTCTTTGCTGCTTCATCCTTGGAGTGCAAGAAGAAAGTCCATACAAACCTGGAGTAATCATCCACAATTACCAGGCAGCATTTCTTCTTTGCCATGCTCATCACTCTCACAGGACCAAAGAGATCCATGTGCAAAAGCTGTAAGCAGGCAGTGGACTTTGGTTCCTCTATTGAAGGGAATGAAACTTTGTGTTGTTTTCCTTTCAAGCAAGCAGTGCAGTCATCTTCGCATTTGAACTCCTTCTGAGGCAATCCTCTTACTAGACCATGGCTTATAAGCTGATTCATGTTCTTGAAATTAACATGACCCAGCCTTCTATGCCATAGTGTAGACTCTTGAGGAGATGCCTTGGAGAATAGGCAAGGATGGCCTTTTAGATCCATCTTTTTGGAAAGATCTAAGGCGTACACTCTTCCTGTCCTGTTGGCCTTCAGGAGAGTATGTTCATCCAATGCCTTGTCAATCAAACTCAGAACTTTGGATGACAGAATCCTACAGTTCTGGCTTGTGAAAAGGGCAACATGGCCTTTGTCACACATTTGACTGACACTCAAGAGGTTATACTTGAGATTCTCCACATGGTTAACATCATCAAACCTTATTTCCCCAGTGGAAACAAAGCCTTTTCCGATGATGTAACCCTTTGCATCATTGCCAAAAGAAACAAATCCCTTCTTTCCTTGAGAGTAGTCATTAAGAATGGAGCTGCTTCCCGTCATATGCATGGATCCTCCACTGTCTACATACCAGATGCTTCTATGGCATGTTGAAGAACCCTGCAAACACAACCATGTGTTAGTTAGTCTTGGAGACCCAAACCTGCCTGGCTTTGGGTCTGATCTCCGCTACAGATGTAGCACTAACAGGTGTGTTGTGTGTGACAGCTTGAGGTGAAGAAGATGGTACAGAAGAGGAAGCCTTTGGCTTGGACTTCCTTTTCTGTGGTTTCAACACAGGAGCATCTAAGTGGTTGACTCTTCCCACTAGTTGCTGAACCATCATCACCAACTGTGTCTGGTTTTGTGATAAAGCCTTCAGCTCTTCAGACACATTGGAGTTTACTGATGATGAGTTCCTATGTTGTACCATCTTTTTCTGAGAAACCTCAGCTGTTGCCTGAGTAATCCCTACCTTCTTAGATTTAGCTTTGGGCTTAGGGATTTCAGGCTTGGATGTTGCCAGTACAAACTTGGTTTCAAACTCACTCTTCATTTTATTGATGCTCTCAGAAATTCTCTCCTTTTGTTGAGTTTGGAACCCCTTTTGTACCAGCAATCATCAGTAAGATGATTGAATAAGCCACATATCTCACATGGCTTCTTCTTCATCTTATGCTGATCATCAGCTGAAGAGGATTTAACTGCTGAAGACTTGTTCTTCAGCTGTTTGACATCAGTACTAGCAGTTTTCTTCCTAGTGCCTACTTTCCTGGTATCCTCTCTAGCTGTCTTCAAACCTTTCCTACTGTTAGTTTTCTTCTCTTAGTTCTAACAGTATTTGAGGTTTGAACTTCAGATGTTGTCACTTGCTCTCTAGTACCTTCAGTACTTCTAGTGACAACTCCTGAGTTGATCAGCCTTTTGGTCATGTGACAGTCAGCATTTGAACCATCAGCTGTTGTAGCATCAGCTGATTGGTTTTGGCAGGAATAAATGCTGACATCTATCTCTGATGATGCTGATTTAGAGGATAGTAGGTCACATGATGAACAGTATTGGTTATTGCTCTCCTCATCAGATTCAACTTCTGCTCTTGAAGTGAAGTCTGTGGGAGGAGCAGTGTGATTATAACCAATGCCAAACTTCACATTGGAAGCTGATTGCTTACTAAGAAGCATTTCAAAACCCTTGCATGATTGCACCCATCGATCACACTCAACTTGGGTGGTTGCAAGAGTTTCCTTGAGGTCTTTGTACTTCTCTAGAAGTACATCTTCCCTAGCTTTACTATCTTTGATTTGGCAGTTAAGCTTGTAAATCTCATCATTTTTATCTTTTAGAGCAACCTCAAAATCAGCTTTTCTTTTGGAAATAGTGTGCTCAAGCTCAAGATTTTTATCTATTAAAGCTACATTTGCTTCTCTAATAGAAGCAAATGCTGCTATGCATGATTCAGAACAAAGCTTGGCTTTTGCCTCAGTGGATACCTGAGATGAGGCATTGGATGATGACCCTTCAGCAGAATCAAGGGCCATCAGAGCAAGATTTCCAAAAGGTTGGTCACCACCTATGTTGACCAGCATCTTGGAGTAGTTGTTCCTGACCAGATAGCTCTTCTGGTAGACTACTCCAGTCAACAACACTTGGGGTGAAAAAGCTGTGTTGTTGAGGTTGTGTGTGATGATGAGATGGGGAAGATTGAGGCTCAGGAAGAGCATGAGGTGGTTGAGCCGGGGGTACTTGAGTTTGACTAGGCTGAGGCATGTAGTAACAGGGGTAAGGATATGGCATATGACCCTGTGGCACAAAATAAGCAGGTGGTGCCTGTGCCTGAGATGGATGGGTAGAACTGGAAGAAGGTTGCCCTCTGTGCTGTGAGCTATTGCTGGGAAAAGTCACAAAGGGTGCAGATGAGTTAGATCCAGATGATCTACACTCTCTTGCAAAGTGTCCAACCCTTTGGCACTTGTGACACCTCAACTTGCTCTTGTCAAAACCAACTTTGGTTTTGCCAGAGAGTCCAGGGAATTTCCTTCCAGTTCTCTTGTAGAACTTTTGAGAGCGGATATTTATCATTGCCATCTGGTTCAAAATATCCATCTCTTCCAGATCATCATCTGGAATGCCCTTCAAGTCCTCCATCAGAAAACACAAGTTGTCACCACCACCTCCTGAACTACTAACACCAACAAAAGCTTGTTCTGAGTTAGTAGAGAAATCAATATGCTCATCATAAGAACTTTCTGATGAAGCATATTCTGACTCATGACTTATCAAGGCAGCATTACCTTGGACAAAGTCATCAGCGAGCTTGCCAGATGAGGACAACTTCCTCTTTTGCTCTACCTCTCTCTCAAAAGTGAGTAGCTTCCCATGAAGTTGGGTGAGAGATAGAGTTTCCAGGTCTGCACTAGAGCGTAGGACAATGGTATATGTGTCCCATCTCTCAGGAAGTGACCTGAGGAACCTGTTGTTCATCTGGGTGTTGGTGTACTCTTGTTTAACCATCTTCAGCTCAGATATCAAACAAGAGAACCGCTCAAACTGCTGGGTCAGAGTCTCACCCTTTCTATATGAGAAAGTCTCATATTGTTGGGCAAGGATTTCCCTATTGTTTGCTAAGACCGAATCAGTTCCTCCAAATTGTTCCTTTAGAGCAACCCATAGGTCATGAGCAGACTCATGATGCAAGAGCCCTGAGTATATCTCATTTGGAATGGCATGGCTAAAATTCCATGGGCTCTAGCATCGATTTCGAACAGCTTTAGATCTTCGTCGGAATATTGTTCAGGTTTCTTTGCAACCTATTCATTAGATTCCGAGACGCTCACCATGGCTTGTATGGCCCATGCACCACTGACTTCCAACAACCAGCACTGTTGATAGCCAAGTGGTGTAGCATACGTCTTTGCCATATGTTATACTCGTTCCTAACCAGCATCGGAGGCTTGGTAGCGGAACCAGTATTGTGAGGATCATTAGTTGGTGTTGTCATCTCAGGTTTTAGTCAAAAACAAGTTTAAACCAGACAAATGTGACTCAAAACCACCGAAAGACCTCAAGATCTTGGCCAGAAACAGCAGAAACTCACTCTCTATGGCTAATTCTTGCAAATTGCTAATTCGATCAAACTGAGAGATCAAAAGAGCAGTTTCAAATGATCAATGGTAAGATCGATCAATGATTAACCTGCTCTGATACCATTTGACAGGATCTCAGCCTCTCGTGTTGATCAATTAGATTATGTTTGCAGCGGATTTAGCACATTAATTAGCAATTATATCAAGAACATAAAAGATATAGCAATTAAACGCATAAACATAGAGAGAGAAGAGTTCTGCGAAACATTAAATGTTTATTACTAAACACGTTTCGGCAATTAATACAGTATGGTTTACCATCCTTATATAGGCGGCAAAAGCATGGTGGTGATGTCCTTTTCTGACATCACGGAATATTCAAATACAACTGTCAAAACATAAAACTACTGAAACTACTGAAGATGTCAACAACTGACATCTTCTTACAAAAGTTCTTAAGTACTGACAAAAGTAAACTACTGATACTATAACAACTGAAGAACATGCTCTTCAGCTGTTGTACAACTACTGAAATAAAATAAACTGCGGAAGAAGAAAAACCACCACAACAACTGAAGAGGACTTCTTCAGTTGTTATGACAAACTCTGAGTCTTCAGTACTTGGTCTTCAGACTTGGCTTCGGAAGATGTAACAGCTTCGGAAGATATAACAACTGATGACTTCAGTAGATATCATCAGTTGTTGTCCTCAGTCTTTTTCTTCAGACTTTGCTTCGGAAGATAGAACAGCTTCGGAAGATGCAACAACTGATGACTTCAGTAGTTATCATCAGTTGTTGTCTTCAGTCTTTGTCTTCAGACTTTGTGCTTCGGAAGAAGATCTTCAGTTCTTTAGTTCTTCAGCTTTTGATACTTCAGTACTTTGGCCTTCAGTACTTTGGAGTCTTCAGCTGTTGTTCTTCAGTTCTTTGATCTTCAGACTTTGTTCTTCAGACTTTGTCATAACAGCTGAAGCTGGAGCTAAGATGCTCTCGAGCTTGACATTCAAGCAAGAGAACACAATAGCTGATGAGAGTCTTCAGATGCTCTCTGACATTCAGGCAAGAGAACACAATAGCTGATGAGAGTCTTCAGATGTTCTCGAGTCTGACATTCAAGCAAGAGAGCACTAATGATGGAAGTCTTCAGCAGTTGTTGCAGTGGCATGTGGGACTTAGAGGTTTTCCTGATCTTGGCTCATTGGTTCTTTTGGTCCAACACAAATGGTCCAACATACCTCGGATTCAGCTTTCCTCGCTTGCCAAACCGAACTACGCCTTTCCACGGTGAGACTTTCAATAACACCTTGTCGCCAATTTGGAATTCTAGAGGTTTCCGTCTCTTGTCCGCATAACTCTTCTGTCTATCTCGCGCTGCTGCCATACGGTTCCGTATCTGCACGATCTTCTCAGTCGTTTCATGTATTAGCTCGGACCCGTTAGTTGACTATCACCAATTTCAGCCCAGCAAACCGGTGATCTACACTTTCCCATACAAAGCCTCGAAAGGTGCTGCCTGTATGCTAGTATGATAACTGTTATTATAGGAAAATTCCACCAAGGGTAGGTGAACTTCCCAGTTGTTCCCGAAGTCAATCACACAAGCACGTAGCATATCCTCCAGAGTCTGTATGGTACGCTCACTCTGACCGTCAGTCTGTGGATGATAAGCAGTACTCATATCCAATCATGTACCCAAAGATTTTGGAGTGACTGCCAGAAGTGTGACGTGAAACGAGCATCGCGATCAGAGATAATTGAGATTGGTACACCGTGTCGCGAGACGATTTCCTTAAGATACAATCGGGTCAGCTTCTCCATCTTATCCGTTTCCTTAATTGCAAGGAAGTGAGCGGACTTAGTCAACCGATCCACAATGACCCAGATTGTGTCACAACCAGTATTAGTCCGGGGTAGTTTAGTGATAAAATCCATGGAAATTTGTTCCCATTTCCACATTGGTATCTCGGGTTGCTGTAACAGTCCGGATGGTTTTTGGTATTCCACCTTTACCTTCGAACAGGTCAAACACTTGCTCACATATGTAGCTACGTCTGCCTTCATGTTAGGCCACCAATAGTGCGCCTTTAGATCATGATACATCTTGTCAGATCCAGGATGTATAGAGTATTTAGACTTGTGTGCCTCGCTCATAACCAAATCCCTCAGATTTCCATAAACAGGCACCCAAAGTCTATCCATGAAGTACCGAATTCCATCCTCCTTCACTACCAATTGTTTATCCATTCCCCTTAATGACTCAGAACCAATGTTTTCTTCTTTCAAAGCTTCTATTTGTGCTTCCTTAACTTGTTCAGGCAAATGGGTACTGATCGTGAGTTGCAAAGCTCGCACCCGCCTGGGTTTAACTGTTTCTTTTCGGCTTAAGGTATCGGCAACTACGTTCGCCTTTCCAGGATGGTACTTGATAGCACAGTCATAATCATTCAGAAGTTCCACCCAACGTCGTTGCCTCATATTCAACTCTTTTTGCTCAAAGATATGTTGAAGACTCTTGTGATCGGTGTAGATAGTGCATTTGGTACCGTACAAGTAATGTCTCCAAATCTTTAATGTAAAAACTACTGCACCCAACTCCAGATCATGGGTAGTGTAATTCTTTTCGTGCACCTTTAGTTGTCTCAAGGCATAAGCTATCACCTTATCTCGCTGCATCAGGACACAACCCAATCCTTGAATGGATGCGTCACAATACACCACGAAATCATCTGTCCCCTCTGGCAGTGCCAATATCGGTGCGCTACAGAGTTTCTGTTTCAATAGCTGAAAAGCCGCCTCTTGACTTTCTTCCATTTATACGTCGTTCCTTTGTGGGTCAAAGCAGTGAGAGGTTGTGCAATCTTAGAAAATCCCTCTATGAATCGTCAGTAATACCCCGCTAATCCCAGAAATTGCCTTATCTCACTCGGATTTTTAGGTATAGCCCAATTCTTTATTGCCACAATCTTGGCAGGATCAACATGTATACCTTTCTCATTAACAATATGACCTAGGAATTGCACTTCGCGTATCCAAAAGTCACACTTAGAGAATTTGGCGTACAGTTGCTCATTTTTCAATAATTCCAAGATCAATCGGAGGTGCTCTTCATGGTCATCCTTGGTCTTAGAGTATATCAGTATGTCATCGATAAACACAATGACGAATTGGTCGAGATAGGGTTTGCACACGCGATTCATGAGATCCATGAACACCGCAGGTGCATTAGTCAACCCAAAAGGCATGACCAAGAATTCGTAATGACCATAACGAGTACGGAATGCGGTTTTGGAGATGTCCTCCTCACGGACTCGGAGTTGATGATAACCAGACCTCAAGTCGATCTTCGAGTAATAGCTTGATCCTTGAAGCTGATCAAACAGTCGTCGATACGAGGTAGAGGGTATCGGTTCTTGACTGTGACTTTGTTTAATTCTCTATAATCGATGCACATTCGGAACGTGCCATCTTTCTTCTTAACAAAAAGGACAGGGGCTCCCCAAGGTGATGTGCTAGGTCGAATAAAGCCCTTATCTAAAAGCTCCTGAAGTTGTGATGACAACTCCTGTAGTTCGTTCGGTGCTAATCGATAAGGTGCTCTAGCAATCGGGGCTGCACCGGGAGTCAGTTCAATTTGGAATTCCACTTGATGATGAGGTGGAAGTCCAGGAAGATCCTCTGGAAACACCTCTGGAAAATCACGTACCACGGGGATGTCCTCTATTTTCTTTTCCTTGGCTGCTTATCAGTGACAAGTGCAAGAATAGCCAAACGACCTTTTCGTAATAACTTCTGTGCTTTCATGTAGGAGATAATGCCCATCACTGCACCACTCCTATCGCCTCGGACTGTGAGAATTTCATCACCAACAGGAATTCGTATGATCTTCTCGTGACATATGACTTCCGCTTGCTTATTTGAGAGCCAATCCATGCCTATCACAACGTCGAAACTTCCTAGTGTAACGGGCATAAGATCTATAGCGAAAGTATGACCAGCGAGTTCTATCTTACAATCTTTAAGAATGTGTGTCACATGGATCTGTTGCCGTCAGCCAATTCTACGGTATTTGGATTCTAAGGCAGAAGGGATATCGCTTAAGAGACTACAGAACTTTAGGGATATAAAACTCCTATCGGCTCCAGTATCAAACAATATGGTAGCAAAACATCCATTTAAAGAAAATCTACCAGTAACAGTAGTGGGGTCGTTTAGAGCCTCACTTGAGCCAATGACGAAGGCTCTCCCCTTGGCTCTATTGTTATTACCACCGTTACCATTGCCGTTCCCATCTTTGTTGTTGTTGTTACCTTGGTTTTTGTTGTTCTGGCCATTGCCATTACCGTTCCTCCTCAACTGCGGGCAGTTTCGTTTGTAGTGCCCCTCCTTTCCGCACTCGAAAACAACCCTTTGGAGTCTCCTGAGGTTGTTGGGGTTTCCTAACCATCTCGCCACGGCAATCCTTAGCCAAGTGTCCATTTTACCACACCGCTGACACTTGTAATTGTCACATCTCCCAACGTGATGATAGTTGCACCGCGTGCACATCGGCTGTTTACTACCATAGCCGCTCGGTCCTTGATTGTTTGAGGTTGACTGGTTGAAATTACGATTATTGTCAAACCTTCTTTGTTGCTGTTGTGGTTGTTGTTGTTGTTGAGACTGGTGTTGACCACCGGATGATGATGATGCCCTATTGTTGTTGTTGGTGTTGGTGTTGTTGGAGGTATCCCACTTTCTTTTGTTGTCGGGCACACTTGCAGCAGCGCCCCGTTTTGGCAACCGCCCTTGCTCCACAGTTTCGTCAGTTAATTTGTGGGCTAGTCGGATAGCTTGTTGTATAGTGGCGGGGTTAGAGGAAGTCACCAGGCTCCTAATTTCGGGCACCAATCCCGGATGTAATGTTCCACTCGCTTATGCATTTCATTCACCATTCCAGGACATAGTGTGGCCAGCTCGTGGGTCTTGTGGTATAGGCCTCGATCTCGGAACCTTGCATTTTCAACTGCCAAAATTCCATCTCCAACTTTTGAACTTCGCTTCGAGGACAGTATTCCTCGATCATCATATCTTTGAATTCATTCCACGGAAGCTCATTTGCCATGGCCTGCCCTAGCATCTGCACTTGAGCGTTCCACAAGGACAATGCTGCACCATCGAGTGTCCCGGTAGCATATTTCACCTGGTCAGCAGGTGGACAGTTGCATTTTGAGAAAACGGACTCCGTTTTCTCAAACCACCTTACCAACACTACAGCTCCCTCGGTTCCACTGTAGGTGTGGGGTTGCAGTCCATGAAGGACTTGTAGGTACATGCTGGCGGTCCTGCTTTAACACGATAGATATGATCAGATGTCTTATTCGATTAACTATAGGTTTTGACAAAAAAATTCCATTATCGTTTACCTGCGGCCTGTCCTACTTGAGCAGCAGTTAAAGCTGCTTGGACTTGTGCATTTATCAGGGCTGCTAGTTCCGCAGGGGTTATATTTATGGTACCGGCGCCTTGGCCACCAGCACCTTGGTCACCGGCACCTTGGTCCCGGCGCCGCGTCCACGCCCGCGCCCGCGTCCTCGGCCACGTCCACGTCCTCGGGCGTCCATTATTCACTTTACATTCACAAATACAATAATGAGTAAATCATCAAACATATTTATCTCATTGAAGTATAATAAACAATAAGTAAGTAATGAATCATCACAACCACAACATTATTAACAAAAATAATAACCAAAGGTAAATAAATTGCAAATAAGTCACAAGTCATTTATCAATGTCAAAATTTGAGTTTGTTGTTCGAGTGGGGAAACAACCCTTCCCACATAGGTTCCAAAATAAGAAACACTACATAGTCCAAGTTGTTTAAAGAAAATGAAAGAATGTCAATCAATTATGCCTGAGCCGTCACTGTCATCGTCCATCTGCGCAGGCTCTCTTCAGGTTCCTCCTCAGGTTCCTCTTCAGGTTCCTCCTCCCCTCGGGGGCCTCTACCGGAGCAGGAGCTAAGGCTATCTGAAGTGCCGCCAACTGGGCCTCTAAAGCAGCAAACCGGTTGTTGACTTCTTCATCGCGCTGTTCCTGTGCGGTCACGCGTCCACTCAGCCTATCATAACCATCGCGCATTTGGTAACACCCCTCCAAGGTTTTACCATGATGCTCCCCTAGCTCATCTAGTTGGTGTCGCAACGTGTACACCTCGTGTTGTAGTGTACAGACATTGCTAGTAAGTCGTCGGACCCGGTGTTGCTCCGTGTCCAGGGCTGCCACCAATGCAGCAATGACTTGCTCATTGGACTGCACCAGCCGCGGAAGTGTGGGTAATGGTTGTTCAGTGCCGGTCCTAGTTCGGGTTCTTGGTATAGGCACGCGTTCCCGGTACATAAGATGATCCACAAACTCCGGGTAGAAATTCCAGTCACGGGGAGGGTCACGTTCAGGTGGCACGAATGGTTGATCCCAGTCGAATTCACCTCGTGGATAGTCCAAACGAGGCCAGTCCAGTCCATCGTCAGGCACTGGTCCAGGAGGTGGGGACTCGGGTCGTGTGGGTGATGCTGGTAGCTTACCACGTGCTCTCGAAGACGATGCCATGCTGCAGAGAGTGTGATGTGTATTCCAATGAGTATGCAATAGAAAAATCAGGAACAAGTAACTAACTAACTGTGTGCGGTTATAGTCTAGTGTGTATGCAACCTAGTTCTCTATAACCAATGGCTCTGATACCAATCTGTCACACCCTCAAAATCCACGTGCGGAGTTTTACCGCGAGGCGTGTGAACAAACCAGGATCACAGTCAATAGTTACTCGGAACGACTCTATATGCTACGTTTAATGTAAACCAACCAGAGTTTAAAACTTTAAAAGACATGCGGAAGCGTAAAGTAAATAAAACAACCCAAAACATGTGAAAGTACCATATGGCAAAACAAGTGCCAACCAAGTATTTTAAACCATAAATAAAAGACGAGTAGTTATAAATCTCTAAAAAATATGCATGCTGACTCGTGAAGTGTTCCTATCAGCAATCCAGCTTAATGACCTGAGAATAGCATACTAAAAGTCAACACATGGTTGGTGAGTTCAAGAGTTTGCGCATAAACATAACAGTTATCAATTGTGTATAAACATAACAGTTTATCATAGCGTATAAACATAACAGTTTATCAATAGCGTATAATTAAGCATGTGCATTGTAATAGCTAGCTAGTCCATTAACAAACGATATTAATACATAGTGATTTCGCAATTGAAGCTGACTGTGTTATGTTTGCCTCCCGTCACGACTTCACCATATCGTGACGAATAATCATAGGACAAATTGCACCCGGTTGACCTCGAGTCACACAGGTGGGGCTCGTCAGACCCAGTAGTACTACCCAAGTTTCCCCGCTATCCAATATTAACAATTCGAAAGTGTGAGGACTTTATCAATGTAAACAGCACTATATTAATATCATACACATCTTAAATATATAAAGCGTTTGTAAAATTTTCCAGTATGCTATCTCCCCCAAAAGAGATTTAATAAAACAGAGGGGCATGAACTCACCTGATACGCGTGTTAGATACCTAAGGCTTAACTTGACAAGAACAAGTGGAAAGACAACCTTCAAAGGTTACCTAGAACACACAAGTACATAAGTACATGTACACAGAAATCCCAAGAGAAACCTTAAGTGTTCTACAAACAAAGAACTCAAGGTTCTATAAAAACAACATACATGTGACCTAGTTGACCCGTTTGACCCGTTGGTGACATTATGCGTTGTAAACCTTTTAAACATACATAAGCATATAATATACATGTTTAACACTCCAATGTATCACATTTGATGTTACATTCCCAATACATTGCTCAAATCATCATACTATGCACATATCATACAAGTTGTCCAATTCCTTAGCATCTAGCATGCTCAGTGTGTTCATAACAAACTAGTGTCATATACAGGTTAGATCATGCATAACCTACTTACATGACCTATAGCCATGATTTAGCACATATGGGTCAAAACAGATAATTTACCAAAAAGTCATCCATACTATCCACAACTCATACAAGATGCCCAATACATGCAACATGCATTAACATGATCAATTCCAGTCCCAAACATGCTGTCCTAGTTACTAACCAACATACCAACTCATAAATGTCCATCCAAGTGCATAAATCACCCAAAAACCACATAAACATTCCATGCTACCCAATTAACAGATTCTACCACTTTAAACATCCATAACAATCATTCTAGCATGATCCTAAAACCATGAACAAGTCAAATTACCAATATCCAAAGTTCGTGCACAATAAAGTTTCCCTTTTGGGAAAGTAATACCCAAAAGTGGTTTAACATCCAATTCAACCATTATTCCAACTATTATATACCTAATCAAGTTCATATCATACCTAGACATGATCTACAACACCTAATAAACATGATTCATAAATTTCATACTCAAAAAGTTACTATCTTTAGTAATATATGGATTCTAGCATGTAATCTTGAATTACCAATGTTCATAGCAACAATCCAACATCCAACTATCATCATAAACACGTCTATAACATCAACATATTAACAATTCAACATTACATACAAAATAAAGTTACTATTATTAGTAACCTATGAACAAATCCCTCAATTCACCAATTTCTTGCAAAATCCGTGTTTCCTAGCATTCATACAACCTAATTAACAACCCAACAACATCAAACAATCATCAATTCCATGTTAACATCATCAATATCGAATTTTGGGTTCAATATCATCAAAGTTCATGATCAATGAACTAAAACATACCATTCATGCATAATCAACGTTAAACAACATGTATACCATCAAACTAACTTACTAACATCATCAAACAACAACAACATTCGACATTCATCACTTAATTTCTTATTTTCGCACCTAAGGCTTCGGCCATACTAGGTTTCACACAAAGAACATCAAAACTAACCTTTTAAACGTGTAAGGCTTGCAATCAACGTTTCCAACGTATTATGCTGCTTGAAATCGATCAAAATCAACTCCTTATGCCTTGTTCTTGGTCGAAATTCGCAGAAGGGAGAGGGAGGGGGGCTGCTGTCGTGATTTGAGGGGAATGGGGGCTAGGGTTTATTTTTTTTTGTTAAATTAATTAATCACATATACATCTTTAACCCTTTTAACTTGTATTTTATAAAAAATTCAGCTTTTAACTTATTTTAAAAGCATTTTTAACCATCTAACAAATATATAAACTAGTAATAACCATTATATATTTTTATCTTTATAAAACACGCAACCTACGAATTAACACGCGCGTTTCCGCGTTACGCGATAAAATTCTCAAATAGTCTTTAAATCGCGTAAAAACATAAACATAACATAATAATCATCTTTTCAACTAGATTATTATTAAATTAACATTATTAATTATTTTTAAGTCACCAACGTCAAACGACAACTAGTGTGTGCTTACGACACGTGTATGCAAAACTTAACGGAACTAACGGAGTTTGGTAACGGAAAATTACCGGATGTCACAATCAAAACACAAGGAAAGAGAACAAAACGAGGTAAGAATCGGCCTCTAAGTCGTTCTGTAGATCAAACCCGGATTCTAGGGTTTTGGGTTTTGAAAAGTTTAAAGAAACACATAAAGGTCGAATTTTTACGTATGAAAACGTGTAAAAAGCTTAGATTTGGTTTCATGGAAGGTAAACTAAGGATTTGGACGTAAAAAGTTAAGGTTTTGGGTTAAAAATGGGCTGGATCTGAGTTTCTGTTCATCCAGCGAAACTGGGCCCCGATCCAGCGAATTTAAGCATTTAACCAGCGAAACTGCATATTAGTTCAGCGAGACTAGGAGAAGTTCCAGCGAAACTACAGTTTCGCTTGGGCGAAACTATAGTTTCGCCGGTAATCTCGCTAAGACCCAGACTGACCTATAGACTTTGCGAGACTAGGGAATTCCAACAAAAGTTGGGCGCTCAAGGCAGCGAATCTGTCTAGCGAAACTAGCAGAAGTGCTGCCCAGCGAAACTGCAGGCGAAACTGTAGTTTCGCTGTAGCGAAACTATGGGCGAAACTATGAAGAAAATGACGTTTTTGCATGTTAACTTTCGTGCAGCTAGAGTATTCAGGCTATAGCCTAAGTGACTTAGAATTTAAGCTACTTGGACGAGTTCAGGTGAGTTCTAGACCCCTCCTTTACCCGTTTTCAATGTTTTGGGGTGATATGCATACTAAAATACATACTTTTATGAGAACGGTTTTTAAGACCTTTAATCAAGAAAATAAAATTTCCTAAAGTAAAATGTGCCATTTAAATAGTCCAAAATAATTTTCGGGCGCGCTGACCTGGCAGGCCGGCCCCAGCCAGGGGCGTTGCCCCTGGACCCCACTAGGGGCTGCTGCCCCTAGGACCCCGCTATCAGGGGCTGCCGCCCCGAACCCCTGCTGCCCCGCGGAGGGTCAGTTTTCTAGTTTATCTCTCATGATTGATGAAATATGAATGCTTAGACTAAGAGTTTGCTTCTTATTATGTGTTAAGGTATGTGAAACTAAAGATATAAGTTAAACTTAAAGAATTGTTATTGGCCCCATAACGTGTACCTGGATATAGTAAAGTCTTGCAAGTAAAGTCCTGCAGGCAAGGGATAAAAGACTTGCAAGCAATGGCTAAAGGAGGGTTGCATTTGTTGTGCCTTCACCCGGATAAAGTAATGCTCGAACAGGCAGGTCTGTAAGCCCTGAATTGGCATGACAATAATGGCCCGATCGAGTACGACTGTAAGCCCTTAATTGGCGTGTCGGTAAAGTCCTAGGCGAGCCTAAGCACCGATAGTGACAGAGAATTGACGGATAAAGAAGAGTAATAATAACGAGAAATGAAAAGCAACGATAAAGTATCGATAAAGTGATAGCCTGTATGTATTGATGCTTGATAGACGAGAACTATTTTCAACTGATAAAGCTAATATCTCTTACGAAAGTTATTTAGCAAAGTAAACCTAGAATTCACTCAGCGAAGCTGACTTTTGTATGCATATCAGTTGACAGGTAAGAGTTAGAGCTACGGAATAGAGGCATGGGACTGTAGCTTCTCGGCACTAGAAGATTGGCATCCCTGATGAAGAAAAGATTAAGAGGACTTTAAATAGATTTTAAGAATTAAAGACAATGTTTATATTTACTTGTAATGAATTGAAATGACAGTATTTTATTTTTCGCTGCAATATATATTTATACACATATGAGTAAATTACTGTTTTAAATCGATGTTTTGCTGTGAATGACCAACTGTGAGGCTTCCCTGAGAAAGGTGGGCCTTACAAGTTGGTATCAGAGCCAATGTTTAAGAGATTTGGGAAAACTGTTTTTGTAAACCTAAACTTAAACAGATAATGGGACCAAGTGTCAAGGATGCCAGTCCAAGAAGCTCCATGCCAAGAGGTAACAAAGTATGTGTAGGTATTATTCTGAGGGATAGTGCCTTCTTATTTAAGTAAGAGCCGAGGTAGAGTATGATAAAGTTATCTGTGACACCTATCTGAATTTATGTGACTTATACGTGCATAGAATAGGTATAGTAGGTTCTAGTGTTAGTGTGGTTCAGGATAGGAAAGTTTATGGCACGAGGAGTTCTGTAAGTAGTTAATCACAACTGGCCACTGTTATTAAAATTTACAAAACTTGTCGTGAACTGAACTTGCCTTGAAAGACCATATTAACATTCGGAATCTTATAGGAAGTAGGAAGAATGACACCAAAGAAAGAAGTTCCAACCATGGTCACCCGGAGAAGCACTAGGGGAAGGCCCCGACTAAGGCAAAGAAACTGCAAGTGCAATTGTGAAGCCAATGAAAAGGTCAACCAGAAAGCCAGTCGAGGAGCCGGTTAAAGAGGAGGAGGTTGAGTTAGAAATGGGAGCCGAGGGGCTCACTACTGACCAGGCAAAACTGAAGGAGACAGTGAAGGAAGCTATTGCCCAAGAGGTGCATCAAGTCCTCTCTGGAGTGATGCCCGCTCTGCTCGCGGAATTTGTGGAGCAGGTTAAGGGCGATAGTAAAAAGAGTGCGGCTTCAGAGAAGGTCGATAAGAAGGGAGCGGTCAAGACTGAGGAGATGACCGACGAGGAAGATCGTCTAGGTAACCATGACGATCCCGAGGTGGAAGAGAGGGTGAAGGGGTGCAGCTACGGGGATTTTCAGAGGTGTAGGCCCCCAACATTTGATGGTACTGGCAACATTGCCACTGCCCAGCGTTGGATCAGGGAAATGGAGGCCGTACTGAAGATCAGTGAGTGCCGTGAAAACCAAAAGGTGAAGTTTGCTTCCCATTCCCTTTTGGATCCAGCATTGTGTTGGTGGGATAACATTGTTGAGTCTTACGGAGAGGAGGCCATTGAGAGGATGAAGTGGCCGGAGATGAAGAGGTTGGTAATAGAGGAGTACTGCCCGGAAAGAGAGCTTGACAAGATTGAGCAAGAGTTCGTGAGTTTGGAGGCTGGAAATATGACTCACCAGGAGTACACTACAAAATTCAATGAAATGGCACGTCTGGTGCCTGACTTGGTGACTCCCAAATCCAAGAGAATCAAGAGGTACATACAAGGGTTGCCTCTGGACATTCGTAGGGACATGGTCACGGCCCGTCCTGGTACTTTTAGATCAGCAGTGGACCTCAGTGGAAGGTTGTACGATCATCGCAGGCCGGTGATAGTGGGTGAGATGAAGAAGGCTTGGAATAACAATGGGAAGAGATATGGAAGTGGTGGCCACCAACCGGGGAACAAGAAAGCAAGGGTGGATGCAAAATAGATGGTTGTGAAGGGGGTTGAGGAATTTAAGAACTGTGGGAAGTGTGGGAGGAGGCATCCCGGAGAGTGCCGATTGGGTAGCCATGGGTGCTACCGGTGTGGGAAAACGGGTCACATGGCTAGGGAGTGCCCGGAAGTAAACGAGTGCTTTAACTGCCATGATTCGGGGCACTACAGCAGGGATTGCAAGAAAGCCAAGCTGGGAAGCTCGGGCACGAGCAGGGGTGATGACAAGGGGGATGATGGAAAGCCCAAGGTCAAGGCAAGGGCTTTCACCATGAACAAGAAGGAAGCAAGGAAGGACCCGGACGTAGTGTCAAGTACGCTCCTTGTCAATGATGTTTGCGCCTCCATATTGTTTGATAGTGGTGCCAGTAAGAGTTTCATATCTGTATCCTTCTGTGCTACACTAGATGTCCAAACTAAGGAAATAGATGATGCCTTCGAAGTAGAAACAGCCGATGGTAAGTCCATTAAAATAGTCAGGATGATAGAGGATTGCCACATTAAATTAGGAGGCCATTACTTTCCCGCACGATTGTTTGTTATGCCCCTAGGAGGTTTCGATGTCGTACTAGGGATGGATTGGCTAGCTGCCCACGATGCTAACATAGTATGCCAACAGAAGATGATCCGATTAACGGCTCCAGATGGTAGTCTGGTTACGATCTACGGTGATAACGATTGTAAGGTTCCAAGGATCATTTCCATGATCAAGGCGGAGAAATGTATGAGGCGAGGGTGCGGAGCTTATCTAGCGTACGTCAAGGATGCTAAAGATAAAGCGAAGGAGTTGTCCGATGTACCAGTGGTGCGAGAATTTCTGGACGTATTCCCGGAGGATCTGCCCGGAGTACCACCGGACAGGGAGATAGAGTTTCAGATTGACTTACTATCAGGAGCCCAACCCATTGCCAAAGCACCCTACCGCCTAGCTCCGTCCGAGATGAAGGAGCTCATGTCACAACTGCAGGAACTCCTTGACAAGGGATTCATTAGGCCCAGCATTTCTCCATGGGGCGCTCCCGTGCTGTTTGTGAAGAAGAAGGATGGCAGCATGAGGATGTGTATAGATTACATGGAGTTGAATAAGCTGACCGTGAAGAATCGGTACCCTCTACCCCGGATAGATGATCTGTTTGATCAGTTGGAAGGGGAAAGTTGGTTCTCCTGAATAGATCTCCGATCCGGATATCACCAACTGAAGGTAAGGGAGCAAGATATCCCAAAGACGGCCTTCCGAACGCGCTATGGCCACTACGAGTTTCTGGTTATGTCTTTCGGGCTAACCAATGCTCCTGCGGCATTCATGGACTTGATGAATCACGTGTGCCGCCCGATGCTGGACAGATCGGTGATAGTATTCATTGACGATATCCTGATATACTCAAAGAACGAAGGAGATCACGCTTGTCATATCAAGGAGGTGTAAGAAACTTTACAAAGGGAGAAACTGTATGCGAAGTTCTCTAAATGTGCCTTCTGGCTACGGGAGGTACAGTTTTTAGGACACGTTATAAATTCGTAGGGAGTAATGGTTGATCCAGCGAAAGTTGAAGCAGTTACGCAATCGAATTCCCCAAGGACGCCATCCGAAATCCGTAGTTTCTTGGGATTGGCTGGTTATTATAGAAGGTTCATCAAAGATTTCTCGAAGATTGCTTCCCCATTAACAAGGTTAACGAGGAAGAACGTGGTGTTCGACTGGGGAAAGGAACAGGAAGATGCGTTCTAGGAATTGAAGGATAGATTAACCAAAGCTCCTATACTAACCCTACGGGAGGGAGATGAAGACCTAACGGTATACTACGATGCTTCTTACTGCGGGTTAGGATGTGTGTTGATGCAAAGAGGGAAGGTTATAGCTTACGCATCCAGACAGTTAAAGGACACAGAGGTTAACTATCCGGTTCACGATTTGGAACTTGCCGCAGTAGTGTTCGCATTAAAGATCTGGAGACACTATTTGTATGGAACTAAGTGCGCCATATTTACCCACCACAAAAGTCTGAAATATTTCTTTGAGCAGAAGGACCTAAATATGAGACAGAGGAGGTGGTTGGAGTTGATAAAGGATTACGACTGTGAAATCCATTATCACCCGGGTAAGGTGAACGTGGTAGCCGATGCCCTGAGCCGAAAGGAAGGATATGAACCGATCCGGGTGAAGGTGTGCCAACTAGTAGTGACCCCAGATGTTATGAGGATGATAAGCAAAGCTCAAATGGATGCTTTAAAAGAGCAGCAAATCAATAAGGAAAGGATGGTGGGAAAAGTGGATGAATTGGTAGAAAACACCTTGGGCATTAAGACCTTCCATGGCAGGATATGGGTTCCGAAGCATGGTGACTTGGGGAAAAGATTATGGATGAAGCGCACAAGACCCGCTACTCAATACATCCAGGCGCAAATAAGATGTACCACGATTTGAAGAAAGATTATTGGTGGCCTGGGATGAAGAGATATGTGGTTGCGTATGTAAATAAATGTCTCACGTGCCTACAGGTGAAGGCTGTACACCAAGACCTTATGGTTATGTTCAGCCATTAGAAGTGCCAGAGTGGAAGTGGGAACATGTTACCATGGACTTTATCACCAAACTACCCCGCACGACAAAAGGCCGTGACGCGATACGGATGGTTGTTGATAGACTGACTAAAAGTGCGCATTTCCTGCCAATCAAGGAAGCAATTAGTTCAGAAAAGCTTGCTGAACTATTTATCCGAGAAATTGTGGCACGACATGGTATGCCTGTATCGATTGTTTCAGATAGGGATACGCGGTTCACCTCCAAGTTTTGGAAAAAGTTCAATAAAGAGATGGGTGCGAGGTTGCATGTTAGTACCGCATACCACCCGTAGACCGATGGGCAATCGGAGAGAACGATCCAGACACTGGAGGATATGCTTCGGGCATGCGTTATCGAATTTGGTGGTAACTGGGATGATCACTTGCCACTAGCAGAGTTCTCCTATAACAACAGCTACCACGCCAGTATTAAGATGCCCCCATATGAGTTATTGTACGGTCGACGGTGCAGAACTCCTATTTGTTGGGGTGATGTCGGTCAGAAGGAACTAGGGAGCTTGGAAGTCGTGGAAGCCACCACGGAAAAGTTGGAGAAAATCAAGGCGTATATGAAGGCTGCCAAGGATAGACAAAAGTCATACGCCGACAGAAGAAGGAGACCAATAGAGTTCAGCGTGGGTGACAGGGTAATGCTGAAAGTATCACCATGGAAGGGAATCATCCGATTTAGGAAGAGGGGTAAACTGAGTCCCAGGTTCATCGGACCATTCGAGGTACTAGCACGAGTTGGGGACGTAGCTTACAGGCTAGACCTTCCAGAAGAATTAAGTGGGATTCACCCTACCTTTCATGTGTCACACTTAAGAAATGTTTAGCACCAAATGAGGCAGTCATACCTCTAGATGACATCGAGGTGGACGAGAAGCTGAACTATGTAGAACAACCAGTGGCTATACTGGATCGGAAGGAGAAACAATTGAGAAATAAAGTAGTCAAGCAAGTCAAGGTGCAATGGAAACACCGAAAAGGGTCGGATGCCACCTGGGAATCCGAGGAGGAAATGAGACGCCAATACCCCTGTTAGGACCGTGTACGTACGGAGTACTAACTGATTCTTCGTTGTACCAGATCAAATAGTGCGGAATCCTATTTGATTGGCGATCCAATCAGTGAGAACGAATCAAGATCAATCCTAACGATTAGAAAACATTAATAATGGACTAGGAATGATCTCAGACGTTCTATGAACTTGGAAGGGACGAACTGGACGTTCTGGGTCGGCTAGGGTTTCAAGTATTCGAAGTGTTACGTTTTTCCACGAACTAAGTGGTATTTATAGGTTACAGATCTCATTCGTGCGACTGAGTCTTGCGACTGACTCAGTCGTGCGATTGAGTAAATACGACTGATTCATTCGTACGCTTGAGTCAGACTGATGACTCAACCGTCCGATTGACTCAGTCTCTTAGTTCAACCGTGCGATTGGACCATTCGCATGGTCCAGTCGGCCGACTGAAAGAGATGTTTAGTCAAACACATTCATGAACCTTTAATGATTCAGAACTATGTCTCACAACTGTAAACCTATATAAGTGGTCATAGTATGCGTGTAACAACCAACAATATAGATATGACATTAAGTAATCAAGCATACATTCACTGAAGAGTTTTTCATTACAAAGATTTACGTTACAAGATAGAAGTCTATTACATTTGAACTCACTAGACTAGAACTGGGGACATGTGTACCAACAAACTCCCCCTTGGACCTAGTTCTATCTAGACTTTTACTTCTTTCTTGAACTCTTCATATCGTTTCACCCTTTCCTCTCTTGAGATCCCAGAATGAATATTCAATGCGAAGCAGATACGTATAACATGTTGGAATTGCAGTGCTTGCACAATATCCTGTGTATCAAAGAACAGTGGCCACTTGAATAAGATATAGACATCAGACTCAGACAAGTTGGTTAGCCACATCGGATCAAACACTCGTATCGTCTCGACCGTTCCTTCTTTCTCCAAAACTATGACGGCTTCACCAGTCGCCAGTCATAATACCACCATTTGAAATGGGGTGCAAAATCCTGAGGCATCTCCCTCAATGGAATACGCGACATCGTGCGCGGAGGGTGCCATCTCAAGACCACTTTTGGTCTTCCTGAGGTGGGGTCAACCTCAGTCCTATGAAATAACCTTCTTGGGTTGAGGTTTAAAGTTGACCCACTAGTATGGTACTCTTTCTTTAGTGCTGCTCAAACCATCCTGATATCTTTCTTGGAACAGCATATAGGAGGTTCAAGTTGGCTAGACGATTAAGCTCAAACCCTGGGAGAGTTTTCAATCATGAGGAAATCTGAAATAGTCTATTCCCTTCTCTCTCTTCACTGCATATACTTTGAGATCATCAAAGTATGCCCAGCTGATAATCTTTCCTGACACCTTCTGATGCTTTTTAATCTTGTAAAGCTTGGTGTAGGCATTGGACTTGGGAGGCCCACGCTGTTTCTTCATTTCCTCAAGGCATGCAATCCATTCCTCCTTTTTGGTTGCACGATCAGCTTCATCTGCCTGAGGAATCTCTTCTGCAGCTGCCTTAGCTGCTGTCATCTCTTCCACTTTATCAAATATATTGCTGTCAAAGGTTTCCCCCACATCTGGAAGCACTTCGCCTTCGGCGTTAGTGTATTGGGGATAATGATCAGCCGTTACGTCCTCAATCTCCACCTCGTCGACATCTTGAAGTTCTTCATCGCTGACTACATCGACTGCGGGAGCATCTTTTACCAACTCATCCGGATTCAGACTGAATAGTTCTGCAATCTGTTCATCTGTCAAGTCGTGAATGATTTCCCTTCTTCAGCTGAGTAACCCACAGACCGTTGCACTATCCCTTGAAGATCAAGAATCATAGTCAACTTGGTTTCAATCTGACGAAGGGCATAACATCATGCTCATCGACTTGTGTGGTTGATCCTGTTACATAATCAAATATATTGCAAGTAAGTATACATTGATCACATAACCAAAGATGATTTATGTCCACAAAATTTATATATAACAGACTAGAATACATAATTTCAAGTACAAAGTTTCAGCAAAATAAATAGACGTCTAGTCTTGAACTTTGCCTTGTATCTCCGGGTGGATCTTCAGCAGATTGGGAGGCTGATGGATCGGATGTAGGTCCTCTCTGATCTTGTTTTCGCTTCTTCCTTTGTTCATGTGTACGATCAGAGGGTGAAGTTGCAGCATCTCCTTCATCATCATCACCTTCTTTGTCTTGATGTTCCTCACCTTCTACATCATCATCCGCTTCATCATCATCCTCATCCTCATCATTATCTTCATCATCACTATCATCACCATCATCATCCCCTTCTCCTATCTTGAGGGGCTCACTCTGAGTGCCTTTTAGCTTAAGCAACAGAGTTTTGTGAGCCGCCTCCAGCTTTCCCAACTTCGCATCTGTCTCTGCTCATGTTGAAGTAACCCAGTGATCTGATCTGTCTGTGAGGTGATCACCTAGGATTGGGAAGAAATCTGCTCGCGTAGCTGATGAATCTCAGCAGTTTGAGAGGAACTTAACTCTCTCAGCTGCTGTAACTGAGCGTTTTCTCCGCATCAGACGCCATCAGCTTAACCACCATGCTGTTTAGGGCAGCAAGCTGCTCTACAACAGAAACTGGTGGGATGAATGAGCTGGATGGGAACGGTGAGGGGCCTGTTTGTTGAGTGGTGGTGGTGGTGGTGGCTGTGGTGAATATGGGGTTAGAGGTAAAAGCTGTAAATGGTGGTACAGTGGTGGTGGTGGATGTGGGCGTATTACGTGGAGGTATAGAGGTGGTGGTGGTTTGGGTGTTTGGGATATGGTGGATTGAGAGGAATGAGTGGTTTGGGTGGTTTGGGTAGGTGTTGTGGAAGTGGTAGTTGCAGGGGAGGTAGAAACAAGAGTGATCCTCCGGCGTTTGGCTTTCATCCCATGAGGACGAGCCATGTGTTTCCTCCGAGTCCCTCTTGACCTGGAGGCTCCCCCTTGGCTGCTGGGAGAGACTGGGTTATATGATGGGTCAGCAACAGAGCTCCCAGACTCTCCTGGGCGACCACCAACCGCCCGCAGACCTTCCTCGGTTGCCACTACCCGACTACCCACTGTCCGGGTTAGTGGTACCTCGTCTGAGTCCTCCTCCTCCTGCATGAAGTCAGGGTGGATTGGAGCTGTCTCAGGTCTTCCTTGACCATCTCCACCCTGACCAGATCCTTGGTCATCATCATCGGAGTCATTAGAGGGTAGAGCCACATGCTCTACATCGGAATCACTATCTTCGTGACGCCACTTTCTCCTAGCTGGCGCCACATAGTCTTCACGAGCCAGATGCCCAAACAAACGTCGTACCGGGGGCTTGACCTGCTTGCCCCGGTAAACCTT
Source organism: Flaveria linearis (assembly GCA_024085815.1). NCBI lineage: Eukaryota > Viridiplantae > Streptophyta > Magnoliopsida > Asterales > Asteraceae > Flaveria > Flaveria linearis. Next base: position 440,306 of record JABSNV010000254.1, on the reverse strand, counting down.
CATCCTGCCTAAGGTGGTGTCATCCATCACCTCTAGCACAACTGCATCCTCCTTCTGCTTCGGTAACATAGGTAGCTTTTGGTCAAAGATTATTTGTAGGAAGCGAGGATACATGCAGAAGCCTTCTCTTCCCTTCACTTCTATGTTCTCCACTAGGTAAGTGAAGATCATTCTGGAGAAGCTGAATGGGTGATTCAGCACTAGTGCAACATAGGCACTCTGCATTTGCTCAGATAGCTCGTCGAAACCTCCTTTCCGTGAGGCAATGCATCTGAGCAGGACATGGGCAAGATATTTGAACTGGGGGCAGAGATTGCTCTTATTGAGCATCCCTGAATTTATGTCCCCAGTGTACTTAGCCCTCAGGAAGCATCCTCTAACAGTCATCGGATGCAAACGAACAGGATAGTCCCCATCATCTCCTAACTCTAGGACTATCCTTAAGTCCTCCTCGGTTATCTCTATCGCATTCCCAAGTATAGAGCTCCTGATCCTATAGGGCTCAACAGATCTGTCTACTGTAGCATTCTCCCAGAATGCTTGCTGCAGTGAGTGGTACGGCGTGCAGGGAGTGGATATTGCCCTGAAGATCCTCGATCTTCTTAAGAATGTGATTATTCCCACAAACTCTGACGCATTCCTTGATGTCAGATCAAGATGGGCACAAATGTTGTGCTTGGTGCTGAGAATCCGACGATTTGCCATCTGTCACAATATAAGTAAACATTAGTACCTGTAGAAGATAGCTTATACAAAACAAAGGTTTTCCCTTTTTGGTGAGTCGGGCGACTGAGCGGTTGAGTGCTCCTAACCGGGCGACTGAATGGAACGAATGAGAGTTAAAAGTGAATATATTCATCCGGGCGACTAAGTCAGGCGAATGAACATAGTCGGGCGATTGAATCATTCGTCAATATCAGTCGTGCGCGACTGAGACTAGTCGTCTTCTCAGTCGGCCGATTGGAGTTCATCAGCGTGTCCAGTCGCCTACTCGACAGTTTGTCCATTCAAATTCGTGTTTTTGAGCTATACTTAAAGTTAAATTTCGAGATTGGGCTCATTACACTCGGAAACTACCGATTAAGCATAATTTAACTTTAGTTTGAACTTTTAAGTTAGTTTGGACAGCCTATTTGTTTCTCAGGTTCTCGGTTACTGTTGGTCAGAATTCGAGAGGTTTTGGATCGCATTTCTCTGACTAATCTATGAAACACCTTGAGTATTACCTGAACAAACACCAATGATTGTTAGAACACACAAAACTAGTGTAAAGAAGGATCAAATGAAATTTTGACAAAGGTTATTTAGGTCGGGCGAATAGGGGAGACGATTTGGGAGAATGGACGATTGATACTGATTCGATCTGTATATATACTAGGGCACATCTCAATCGGGCGACTGAGGCTAGTCGCCTTCGTCAGTCGGCCGACTGAGTCTCAGTCGTACATTATATCCAATCGTTCATCTTCAATCGGGCGATTGAGGTTCATCCAAATGACTTATTACAGTCGGTCCCTCCAATCGTTCGATGTGATTCATTCGCACACCCCATTCGCACGTTTAACCTGATTGAACCTTTCAATCGGCCGATTGGTCTCATTCGCATGGACCAATCGTGTGCCTGTTTTCAATCGTATAGCTCATTCGCATGACTGATCATACTCATGATGAAGTTGTGCGATTGGACTATACTTGTGCCATTTTTGTCGAGTTATGGACCAAACCTTAGTTTTTAATTACCAATGATAAAACATTATGTGCATTTGATTGATCATCTCAGACATGATCCATTAACCACCCGATCACCTCAGTCGTGATTCATTTATCCACCTGATCACCTCAGACGTGATCCTTTTATCCTTTCAGAAACAAGTTGTTTAGATAGACATTAAGCACATTCAGTGACGTTTAACAGATAACAATATACACAGTCCGACATGACACATTATACTAAGACTAAACAAAAACTTAAACTATGAATAAAAAAAAAATATTTTTGTGATTTTGTTAGGGCAGGCTTGTATAGCTTATTAGCATTAACATTTTATCCGGAATGGACTCTCGTGGAATCAGACAGGCATATACACCATCACTTGGAACATTTAGTGCTATTACACTTTACATGATACGATTGCACAGTTTTTCACTTATCGAAGACTTCTAATGTCTAACTGGGAATCATGTTCGAACTAATATGTAATTCTTATTGATTTTGATCGTCAGGCGATGCAGCCACGACGATTGTCAGTATATTTGTCCACTTAAATCCATACACAGACATTTGACACACATCAGCGATTAATTAGATGAATTAGGTCAACTCACATTTGTGTATTCCACAGATATATGGTAATCAATCATCCTCAGGAGATTTTTGAGCGGTCTAGGACTTAGAAGATTTGGTTCTAAAGATTGTCAAAGAGATGCAAAGCCTCAGGTCAGTGCCATCGCACAGCAGAGAGGCGCAAACAACAATGAATTCTTAGAACGAATAGGTTATGCTTAGCCTCAGGTCAGTGCCATCGCACAGCAGAGAGGCGCAATACCTATTTATCTTCTTAGAGCAGCATATTTGCATATACATTATTTTAATGACATTTGTCATCTTTTGCTCTGTTTTGCAGGTCTTTGCTCACATTTGTGGCATTAACTTGCTCCTCCCCTTATTGGACATTGATTGATTTTGCAGACCAGGGATACCATGAGAACACACAACTGGTTGAAGAAATTTAGTTTAAGCCTGTTCACTGATGATGTCTAATGGTCTTTGTGTTGAATCTACTGACAATCGTATTGTGTACTTACACAACCCTAGATCTACTTTCTCCAAGTGATTACAGCACCAGTCAAAACTCCTATCATATTCCCATTTTGTTAGACTTAGACTTCTCTGACTTATGATTTTTATTTTTGAAACCGAAAAAACCAATTTGATATTCCAAGTAACTCGGTGCCTGTGTGCTATCACTTTCCAGTTTTAACGAGTCGCATTTCCAGTCTATTTGTCTGTGCCTTTTCAGCTTAACTTACCTTCCCCCCCTTTTTTTTTTTTTTTTTTTTTTTTTTAAGTAAATGAATACTGAAATAAATCTCCCCCTAAAATTCTAAAACAGAAAATCTTTTGTGTTTTTGGATTTTATACGACATGGAAATTAAAAAATAAGAAAATAAAAATGAAAAAAGAAAAAAAATAAACTAAAGACACAAGTCGGACTATGAATCTGCTTCTTCAGCAATCACATCACTTTTCTTTTTAACGCCGTTGACCTTAGGAGATATAAAAATCTTGGTTTATCAAACGGTTTGGTGTAGAGGTCAGCGCGCTGAAAATCCGTGTTAATTTTAATCACATCAATTAATTGTTTTTCATAGCAATCGCGTATGAAATGATATTTAATCCCGATGTGTTTAGTTTTTGGGTGTTGAACAGGATTTTAGTGACAGCTATGGCAGCAGAATTATCAACATAAATAGGAGTGCTAGAAAATTTCAAACCGTAGTCGCGCATTTGCTGTTGAATCCAGATGATCTGAGAGCAGCAACTTGCAGCAGCAACATATTCAGCTTCACAGGTTGATAGAGCAACCGAGGTCTGCTTCTTGCATTGCCACGTGACTAACCGTCTTCCAAAGAACTGACACCCCGCTGAAGTAGACTTGAAATTCATCTTGCAGCCACCATAATCTGAATCGCTGTACGCGGTAAGCTCAAAATCATCATCATGAGGATACCACAAACCCCGTGTTGGAGTACCCTTCAGATAACGGAAAATCCTTTTTACCCCAATCAGGTGATTCACTTTTGGCTTCGCTTGATATCTAGAACATAGACATGTTGCATACATGATATCTGGACGCGAGGCAGTGAGATACATGAGAGATCCAATCATCCCACGATACATAGTGGCATCCACCAAATCCCCATTCTCATCAGGAGCCACATCATGATTAGTGGCGAGAGGGGGTACCGGCAGCAGACGTATTTTCCATGTCAAACCGACTGAGAATGTCGCCGACATACTTGGTCTGATGTAAGAAAATGCCAGTTGGTGTTTGATCCACCTGTAATCCCAGGAAGAACTTCATCTCTCCCATTGCACTCATTTCAAATTCTGCCTTCATCACAGATTCGAAATCTTTGCATAACGCTTCATTTCTAGATCCAAAGATGATATCATCCACATAGATCTGCACCAGAAGCAAGTCACCATCCTTTTCCTTGATGAACAATGTACAGTCAATCACACCCCGGCGAAAACCATGCTTCAGCAGATGGGTGGAGAGCTTTTCATACCAAGCTCGAGGAGCCTGATGTAGCCCATACAAAGCCTTGTCTAACTTGTTAGGACCGTGTACGTACGGAGTACTAACTGATTCTTCGTTGTACCAGATCAATAGTGCGGAATCCTATTTGATTGGCGATCCAATCAGTGAGAACGAATCAAGATCAATCCTAACGATTAGAAAACGTTAATAATGGACTAGGAATGATCTCAGACGTTCTATGAACTTGGAAGGGACGAACTGGACGTTCTGGGTCGGCTAGGGTTTCAAGTATTCGAAGTGTTACGTTTTTCCACGAACTAAGTGGTATTTATAGGTTACAGATCTCATTCGTGCGACTGAGTCTTGCGACTGACTCAGTCGTGCGATTGAGTAATACGACTAATTCATTCGTACGCTTGAGTCAGACTGATGACTCAACCGTCCGATTGACTCAGTCTCTTAGTTCAACCGTGCGATTGGACCATTCGCATGGTCCAGTGGGCCGACTGAAAGAGATGTTTAGTCAAACACATTCATGAACCTTTAATGATTCAGAACTATGTCTCACAACTGTAAACCTATATAAAGTGGTCATAGTATGCGTGTAATAACCAACAATAATAGATATGACATTAAGTAATCAAGCATACATTCACTGAAGAGTTTTTCATTACAAAGATTTACGTTACAAGATAGAAGTCTATTACATTTGAACTCACTAGACTAGAACTGGGGACATGTGTACCAACAACCCGATCTGTTTAGTGACGAGTCAGGTTTCGAGGACGAAACCTAAATAAGGGGGGGAGACTTGTAACGCCCCGAAATTTCCCGAAACAAGCCATTTAATAATAACGGGCTTTTAAGGGTGAATTTAAGAAATAAAGGGGTAAATTAGTGGGCTATGGATCAAATTAGCATTAATGGGCTAGGCCTGGTGGGTTTAAGGGCCCTAATCAGCCATTAAACATGCATAATCAGTGCCATTCCATCACATTACAACCCCAGCCACCAAAATCGTAGAGAGAGAAAGTAGAGAGAGAAAGTGAAGAAATTCAAGATTTGGAGCTTGAAGGATTGAAAGATTGAAGTTCTGGTGGATTGGAGCATCAAAACAAGGAAAGAGCAACAAAACGAGGTAAGAATCGGCCTCTAAGTCCTTCTGTAGATCAAACCCGGATTCTAGGGTTTTGGGGTTTTGAAAAGTTTAAAGAAACACATAAAGGTCGAATTTTTACGTATGAAAACGTGTAAAAAGCTTAGATTTGGTTTCATGGAAGGTAAACTAAGGATTTGGACGTAAAAAGTTAAGGTTTTGGGTTAAAAATGGGCTGGATCTGAGTTTCTGTTCATCCAGCGAAACTAGGCCCCGATCCAGCGAATTTAAGCATTTAACCAGCGAAACTGCATATTAGTTCAGCGAGACTAGGAGAAGTTCCAGCGAAACTACAGTTTCGCTTGGGCGAAACTATAGTTTCTCCGGTAATCTCGCTAAGACCCAGACTGACCTATAGACTTTGCGAGACTAGGAATTCCAACAAAAGTTGGGCGCTCAAGGCAGCGAATCTGTCTAGCAAAACTAGAAGAAGTGCTGCCCAGCGAAACTACAGGCGAAACTGTCCATGCTACCCAATTAACAGATTCTACCACTTTAAACATCCATAACAATCATTCTAGCATGATCCTAAAACATGAACAAGTCAAATTACCTATATCCAAAGTTCGTGCACAATAAAGTTTCCCTTTTGGGAAAGTAATACCAAAAGTGGTTTAACATCCAATTCAACATTATTCAACTATTATATACCTAATCAAGTTCATATCATACCTAGACATGATCTACAACACCTAATAAACATGATTCATAAATTTCATACTCAAAAGTTACTATCTTTAGTAATATATGGATTCTAGCATGTAATCTTGAATTACCAATGTTCATAGCAACAATCCAACATCCAACTATCATCATAACACGTCTATAACATCAAACATTAACAATTCAACATTACATATAAAATAAAGTTACTATTATTAGTAACCTATGAACAAATCCCTCAATTCACCAATTTCTTGCAAAATCCGTGTTTCCTAGCATTCATACAACCTAATTAACAACCCAACAACATCAAACAATCATCAATTCCATGTTAACATCATCAATTTCGAATTTTGGGTTCAATATCATCAAAGTTCATGATCAATGCACTAAAAACATACCATTCATGCATAATCAACGTTAAACAACATGTATACCATCAAACTAACTTACTAACATCATCAAACAACAAAACATTCGACATTCATCACTTAATTTCTGATTTTCGCACCTAAGGCTTCGGCCATACTAGGTTTCACACAAAGAACATCAAAAACTAACCTTTTAAACGTGTAATGGCTTGCAATCAACGTTTCCAACGTATTATGCTGCTTGAAATCGATCAAAATCAATCCTTATGCCTTGTTCTTGGTCGAAATTCGCAGAAGGGAGAGGGAGGGGGCTGCTGTCGTGATTTGAGGGGAATGGGGGCTAGGGTTTATTTTTTTTTGTTAAATTAATTAATCACATTTACATCTTTAACCCTTTTAACTTGTATTTTATAAAAATTAAGCTTTTAACTTATTTTAAAAGCATTTTAACCATCTAACAAATATATAAACTAGTAATAACCATTATATATTTTTATCTTATAAAACACGCAACCTACGAATTAACACGCGCGTTTCCGCGTTACGCGATAAAATTCTCAAATAGTCTTTAAATCGCGTAAAAACATAAACATAACATAATAATCATCTTTTCAACTAGATATTATTAATTAACATTATTAATTATTTTTAAGTCACCAACGTCAAACGACAACTAGTGTGTGCTTACGACACGTGTATGCAAAACTTAACGGAACTAACGGAGTTTGGTAACGGAAAATTCCGGATGTCACAATCAAACACAAGGAAAGAGCAACAAACGAGGTAAGGATCGGCCTCTAAGTCGTTCTGTAGATCAAACCCGGATTCTAGGGTTTTGAGGTTTTGAAAAGTTTAAAGAAACACATAAAGGTCGAATTTTTACGTATGAAAACGTGTAAAAGCTTAGATTTGGTTTCATGGATGGTAAACTAAGGATTTGGACGTAAAAAGTTAAGGTTTTGGGTTAAAAATGGGCTGGATCTGAGTTCTGTTCATCCAGCAAAACTGGGCCCCGATCCAGCGAATTTAAGCATTTAACCAGCGAAACTGCATATTAGTTCAGCGAGACTAGGAGAAGTTCCAGCGAAACTACAGTTTCGCTTGGGCGAAACTATAGTTTCGCCGGTAATCTCGCTAAGACCCAGACTGACCTATAGACTTTGCGAGACTAGGAATTCCAACAAAAGTTGGGCGCTCAAGGCAGCGAATCTGTCTAGCGAAACTAGCAGAAGTGCTGCCCAGCGAAACTGCAGGCGAAACTGTAGTTTCGCTGTAGCGAAACTATGGGCGAAACTATGAAGAAAATGACGTTTTTGCATGTTAACTTTCGTGCAGCTAGAGTATTCAGGCTATAGCCTAAGTGACTTAGAATTTAAGCTACTTGGACGAGTTCAGGTGAGTTCTAGACCCCTCCTTTACCCGTTTTCAATGTTTTGGGGTGATATGCATACTAAAATACATACTTTTATGAGAACGGTTTTTAAGACCTTTAATCAAGAAAATAAAATTTCCTAAAGTAAAATGTGTCATTTAAATAGTCCAAAATAATTTTCGGGCGCGCTGACCTGGCAGGCCGGCCCCAGCCAGGGGCGTTGCCCTTTGGACCCCACTAGGGGCTGCTGCCCCTAGGACCCCGCTATCAGGGGCTGCGCCCCCGAACCCCGCTGCCCGCGGAGGGTCAGTTATCTAGTTATCTCTCATGATTGATGAAATGTGAATGCTTAGACTAAGAGTTTGCTTCTTATTATGTGTTAAGTGTATGTGACAACTAAAGATATAAGTGAAACTTAAAGAATTGTTATTGGGCCCATAACGTGTACCTGGATAAAGTAAAGTCTTGCAAGTTAAGTCCTGCAGGCAAGGGATAAAGTAAAGACTTGCAAGCAATGGCTAAAGGAGGGTTGATTTGTTGTGCCCTCACCCGGATAAAGTAATGCTCGAACAGCCAGGTCTGTAAGCCCTGAATTGGCATGACAATAATGGCCCGATCGAGTACGACTGTAAGCCCTTAATTGGCGTGTCGGTAAAGTCCTAGGCGAGCCTAAGCACCGATAGTGACAGAGAATTGACGGATAAAGAAGAGTAATAAATAACGAGAAATGAAAGCAACGATAAAGTATCGATAAAGTGATAGCCTGTATGTATTGATGCTGATAGACGAGAACTATTTTCAACTGATAAAGCTAATATCTCTTACGAAAGTTATTTAGCAAAGTAAACCTAGAATTCACTCAGCGAAGCTGACTTTTGTATGCATATCAGTTGACAGGTAAGAGTTAGAGCTACGGAATAGAGGCATGGGACCGAAGCTTCTCGGCACTAGAAGATTGGCATCCCGATGAAGAAAAGATTAAGAGGACTTTAAATAGATTTTAAGAATTAAAGACAATGTTTATATTTTACTTGTAATGAATTGAAATGACAGTATTTTATTTTCCGCTGCAATATATATTTATACACATATGAGTAAATTACTGTTTTAAATCGATGTTTTGCTGTGAATGACCAACTGTGAGGCTTCCCTGAGAAAGGTGGGCCTTACACAAGAAAAGAGGAAAAATGATAGGACAAGAAGAAGTTTGTAATGGTTCGCTCACCTTGGAAAAAGTCAATTACGTACCCGAGCTTGCATTCAATCTGTTGAGCGTCTCTCAGATTTGTGATAAAAGCATTACGGTCTTATTCAAGTCCAATGAATGTCTCTTTTTGAAATATGAGATTGATATTCCAGATAATTTGGTACTCATGCGGGCTCCCAGAAAGCATGATACATATCTCCTTGACATGAATTCAAAGGACTCATCATCCGCAGTCACATGCCTCTTGTCTAAAGCTTCCACCTCTGAGTCTTTCTTATGGCATCGTAGATTGGGCCATGTTAATTTCAAAATAATAAACAAATTAGTTAAAAAAATTATCTCGATCGGGGATTACAGTTAAAAGACTTTTCTGTGGTTGAGAAATGTATGGCATGTTCAAAAGGAAAGCAACATAAGAAACCACGCAAACCTAAAATTGAAAATAGCATCTCAAATCCCCTGGAGTTGCTACATACTGATTTGTTTGGCCCAATAAGTGTTAAATCTATTGCTAAGAAATCCTTTTGTCTTGTGATTACAGATGATTATTCCAGATATTCATGGGCAAGATTTCTTGCTCACAAAGGAGAGACTACTGAGGAGTTGCAAAAGTTAATTCTCTCGATTGAATCGATAAGCAAGAGGAAGGTTATGGCTATTCGAAGTGACAACGGCACTGAATTCAAAAATCAAATTTTTGACTCCTTTTGTGCAACCAAAGGAATATGAAGACAGTTCAGTGCTGCGAGAACTCCTCAACAGAATGGTGTCATGGAACGAAAGAATCGCACCCTCATTGAAGCTGCACGTACAATGTTAATAGAATCCTCCTTACCCATCATATTTTAGGTTGTGGCTGTGAATTGTGCTTCTTATGTTCTCAACAGGGTGTTGATAGTCCAGGATAAGATGAAAACTCCGTATGAACTATTTCACAAGAGAAAGCCTGTGATTGATTTCTTTCGCCCATTCGGTTGCTCGTGCACTCTCCTGAATACTCAAACACAGAAGACAAAATTTGGTGCTGTGTCGGATGAATGTTATTTCGTAGGCTATTCTTCTTCCCAAAAGGCTTATCAGGTATATAACAAGAGGACACGTATCGTTCAAGAGTCCTTCTATGTTGATTGGAAGGAATCTAATTCCTCTGATGTTCCTTCAGAACCAGCTTGGTTCTTTGACTCAGATATGGTGTTCAAATCATTCAATCTTCCAGTTTCGATGATGATGTGTCTATCTCCAATACAACAACAAACATCATTCCTCCTGCTCCCATACCAGCTGAACCTATTGTGCCTCACGTCACTACATCACTTCATGATACTTCAGTCAATGTTGCATCTTCCTCATCTTCGTTTGACCTTCCACCTCCACCCATATCAACATCACCTTCTTCATCTCTTTTACCGCACTCTACCTCACCATCCAGCTCATCATTTAACCATCCACCTACTGACATCCCTTCCATGACTGCTGATTTCAAGACTTTGAAAGATCATCCACATGACAACATAATTGGTTCCATTTCTGATGGAGTTCGGACGCGGAGTCAATCTGGATTGATTAATGTTTGCTTGTTCTCTTGTTTTATATCTCAAACCGTTCCTAAGAACGTACATGCAGCTCTCCAAGATCCCTGCTAGGTTGAGTCAATGCAGTTGGAATTGCAACAAATCAGAAAACTCAAGGTGTGGACCCTTGTCGATCTTCCACCAAATAAGTATCCCATTAGAACAAAATGGGTGTTCAAGAACAAACCTAATGATTGGGGCATAGTGGTGCGAAATAAATCCAGATTAGTGGTTCAAGGCTTTGCTCAAGAAGAAGGAATTGACTACACAGAAGTTTTCGCACCTGTCGCCCGTCTTGAAGCTATTAGAATATTCTTGGCGCACGCTGCTCACAAGCAATTTAAAGTCTATCAGATGGATGTCAAATGCGCATTTCTCTATGGTGACATTGATGAAGAGATATATGTGTGTCAACCCCCAGGCTTTGAAGATCCAGACTTTCCTGACAAAGTATACAAGCTTGATAAGTCACTTTATGGACTTCATCAAGCTCCTCGGATCTGGTATGAGACACTGACCCAGTATCTCTTAAGCAATGGTTTTACGCGAGGCACCATTGACATGACCTTGTTCAAAAGAGAGGTAAACGGTGAGATGTTGATTGTCCAAGTCTACGTTTATGACATTATTTTGGCTCTACCAATCCTCAATTATATCGGGAGTTTGAGGAGGTTATGCGAAACAGATTTGAAATGAGCATGATGGGAGAAATGTGTTTCTTTCTCGGGCTGCAAGTTGAACAAAAGCCAGTGGGAATTCCCATTCATCAAGAAAAGTATATTAAGGAAATATTGAAGAAATTCAAAATGGACGACGCTTCTTCTGAGATGACTCCCTTCACGGCTCAAACATGTCTCACTCCTGATGAAAACGGAAAACCAATCGATCCTCATCTCTACAGATCCATGATTGGCTCTCTCATGTACCTTATAGCAAGTCGTCCTAACATCACCTTTGCTGTTGGATATTGTGCTCGATACCAATCAGCTCCTAAAGAATCCCATGCCAAGGCAGTCAAATGAATTTTTCGTTATCTAAAGGGTTCTTATCGTTTGGGAATTTGGTATCCTTATGGTGGGAATTTTGATTTGCATGCTTATTCTGACAGCGATTCCAACAGCTACAAGCTAAACAGAATGTCAGTTACTGGAGGCTATCAGTATTTGGGGAATTACCTTGTTTCTTGGCAAAGCAAGAAACAGACCACGGTTTCTCTCTCAAGGGAGAAGCTGAATATATTGCTGCCTCTAGTTGTTGTTCACAAGTGTTATGGATTCAGCATCAAATGATGGATTATGGGATCAACTTTCTTCATACTCCATTGTTTTGTGATAACGAAGCAGCCATTAGGATTGCCAAGAATCCAATTCATCATTCTCGGACCAAGCACATTGAGACACGGATTCATGCCATCCGTGATGCTCAAGAAAAGGGTTTTATTAATATTATTCCTATTGATACAAAACATCAAAAAGCAGATATTTCCACAAAAACCTTTGATAAACCACGTTTTTATGAATTGATTTCTATGCTAGGATTAATATCGTTCTGAAAATCTTTTTTGAGCAACACAACTGTTTAATCTGTAAATATGTACATATTTTCTTTATGGTCTTGATTGTTGTCTACCTTGTGTCCCATAGATCTTTACCTTTTATTCTTATTTTTCTTTACTTTAGTTGTTAGGAAATTTTCTATTTAGTAAGCTGTCAAATGAAAATTTCGGGGGAGATTCATACTAATAATAAGTTTTAATTTTTATTCTCTCAGGAATTCAAGAAAATGAAGTTAGAACAAGGGGACATCTTACGTTGGGATATGCATGATAGACCCATCCCAAATACGAAGTAAACAAGTGATCATGCAGCAAAATTAAAGATCATAACTCAGTAATAAGGATTATCCTCATGATATTTTGGTCTGCACAAGATAAAGTCTTGTCTAAACTTGGTTGAGAGTTGCTAATTGATGTCAAAGATTATCGATGTAAAGCTTGTGGTGTTTCCCACTGGGATGGTGACTCGGTGATAACACTCTCTAAGTCAAATATTAAATAATCTCAAATAGCCTATTACTGTATATATAGATTATCGATGTGAAACTTATGGTGTTTCCCACTGGGATGGTGACTCGGTAATAACGCCCTCTAAGTCAAACATTAATAATCTTAAATAGTCCATTACTGTATATATATTCATACTTTACATAAGAAAAGATGTGTGTTTATCTCCTCTGCTATGCAAAAGCGTTGACCTGGAGTGATGATCTTCTCTGCTATGCGAAAGATTGACCTGAAGCTCTCATCAACACGCCTAGATGATCTTCTCTGCTATGCGAAAGCATTGATCTGAAGCTCTCATCATTTAGTTGTAGGTTGAGTCCGCATCTGTACATTATAGTGTCCCATATGTATATATGCTAGTCATTGTGGTTGCATTAAGTAGTTTCAGTATAGTGATCAGGCAAAATCAATGATTATGCTCAATAAACCTTGAGGACGAGACTAGTTCTTTATCAAATATCGGTGGGGACCAAGTTGTTGAGTTACTAAGACAATCCAGAACATGATAAACAGTTGCAGATCACGAGTTGAAAAGAACAGGGAATGGGTTTAAGCGGACAAACATATCAGCAATCTCGCTAAGTCATGATCCTCTGAAAAAATTCAAGAAAAACATGACACCATATCCTTCCTACCATTTATTTGTTAATTTTACTCTTATTTTATTTTTATATATGAGTATTGATATCGTGGGGCAATAAAGTTTTCAAAAGGCAATTATTATTATTATTATTAATTATATTTTAATTTTAATTTTAATTTTATTTTATTTTATTTTTTAATCAAAGTTTCTTAAAAAAAATATCTGCGAAACTACAATTTCGCATAGCGAAATTGCAGCTCTATTTAGGGAAATAGCAGATTCGCTAACACTTCTGTGTTGAGACGAATCTACTGTTTCGCTAGGCAGAAATTATAGTTTCACCTTGCAGAAACTATAGTTTCGCCCCGCCGAAACTATAGTTTCGCTTAGTCGAAACTATATTTTTATTTCTCTGCGAAACTCCTATGTACATAAACATAGTTTCGAATCAAATCACTTACTTTCGCAAAAATCTAATTTCGTCGAAACTAAGTACTGTTTAGGGTTTTTCATAGACTTTTGTCTCAAATGTCCGTCTCTGTCTTGTTCTGTTGTATTTTCACTCGATTTTGGACTTCTAATGTGAGTTTCGAACTCAGAACATTAGTTTTCATAGGCTAATCTTTCCCATATTTGACTGGATTAGATTATGTCGATTGGGTAGTCTCGCAGTTCATTCTGCGAAACTACCCCATCTTCCAGCGAAACTGAACGAAAGTTCCAATGATATAGCGAAACTGTGTGGTTATGCTGCCCGAGCGAACCTAACAGTTTCGTCAAGAAAAATTCCGTTTCGCCTAGCGAAACGTTGTTTCTCCCGGTCGAATCTATCTTCATGTCTTGCCGAATCTATATGTTTTGTCTGTCGAAATTGTATTTCTTCATTGTCTACTTTAATATAAATGGAGCGAAACTATAATTTCGTCTCCGCGAAATTATAGTTTCGTCTATGCGAAACTGTTTCATTTATATATATATATATATATATATATTATTAATTAATTTGTAAGTTTATTTTAATTATATAAGTATATCTGTATTTTCACTTTTTATTACCATTTGTTTATTTTCATTACGTTTGTAAATACTTAAATTCTAATTTTATTTCTAACCTGGTTTGTTGTCTGTCAGATCTAAATGGTGAATCTCAAGTTCGATGTTCGGAACAATATTACAGCTATTCTAGATGATTCTCATCCTAAAGCAGCAGATTTAGGGATTGTATCAGATGGCTGCAGAGATCCCCGATAGCATACTCTATCTCTCATTCTACTACTATCTATGATTTACACATTCGAGATTTCTGGCGAACTGCTAAGTACAACACAAGGGGAGATTCTGAGAGTATTAGAGCTAAAGTTCTGGATCATCAAGTGACCATTACAGAAGAGATTATATCACGGGTGCTGAGATTAGAAGAAGACACTGGAGGTGACATTGATTTGACTGATCAGGAGGTGTTTGATGCTTTCCTGTCTATGGGATATGAAGGTCCTCCTTTTGGGACTAGAAAGGAAATCAAAAAATCCTTTCTATCCAAGGAGTGGAGATACATTGCCCACGTTTTCATAATGTGCTTAGATCAACGAAAAGGTGGATCAGATGGGCTGAACTTAGACTGGGCGAAAGCTATGGTTATATGCTGCAGAGGGGAGAAGGCTAACATAGCAAATCTTATATTTAGCTGCATGGCTGAAACATAATGGCCCTGAAGAAGGATAAATGGCTGCTTTATCCCAGATTTCTTCAGATGATCATAGACGATCAAGTCCCCAACATCCAAAGACACAGAGAAGTCAAGAATCTAGTGTCGATAAATACCCGAATCTTTGCCGACTGCTGTGCTATCAGGCACGATTTCAGTGGTCGGATCACTCACTTGTGGGAAAACATGTATACTCCTGATCGATGGGATTACATCAGGAGGGTGATCCAATCTGAAGCTAGACGAACAGAGGAGATTAGACCAAGTCAGTCGGAGGTGGTAAAGAAAAGAAAAAGATATGCTAAGGAGAAAGATTATGACTTTGAGAAAGAAGTGACTGAGATGGCGACTAAAGCCAGAATTGAGGAAGAAAGAGGTCCAAGAAGACGGTTGATACTGGGGAGCAAGAGAGGAGGACAAAACAGAAGCATCAAACATTCTCTGAGCCCCACAAACTGAGAGACACACCAGTTTGGACGAGGATGTAATCAGAAACCTCAATACCTCTCTCTCAAATGAATTAAGCATGATGAAGACCAAGCTGATGAATCAAGAGATAAGGGAGAAACGAAAAGATGAAGTGTTGGAGGGTATGCAGAGAATGTTGGTTGATCAGAATAATTTAATCAAAAGGTTATTGAAGGAGGTAAATGAATTAAAAGCTGCTGCCGGCCTGCCTAATCAGCTAACTCAACATGAGTTAGATGATCTGACTGACACATCTAAGTACTCATTTCTGAATGTGGGTACTTCATCGAGGGCAGGAGAGGGCACCTCAGGGGCAGCAACTGAAGAAGCAGGAGGCTCTGGCAAGAGAGCTGAAGAACCTGAAATGGAGAATATATAGACAGATGATGATGTGTTTGAAGCTGGATTTGTTGATTTGGGAATAAATCTCGGGGATTTTACTGGAGAAGAGCTGATGGGAAAACAAGCTGAACCTGCTGAGCAACCCATTGCGAAGGGTCTGGTGGATGAGGAGGTAGAAGAGAGCAATTAATTGATTATGACTTAGAGCCTGAGTTTTATGAAGTGGATGAAAGGCCCCTGACCTATGTAGTCCAGAAGAGTGAGAATGAAAACGACGTGATTGAAATGGAAAAGAACGATTGGTTTGTGAGGGAGAAGGAACCTGAAGAATTAACCCCTTTATTTCAAAATCTGGAAGGTCTGAAGAAGAAAGAGGCGGATAAGAGGATTGTGAGCTGGAAGTACAATCCTAACCTCAAAATGTTCATGATCAAGAGGAGAGGGGGAGGAATTATGTATTTACACAAGAGGAAGGCGTTTAAGACCTTGCCTAAGTGGGATTTAAGAAGATTGGCATCATTTCCCCTTCTTGAAGCTCATCTGAGTGAACAAGCCAAGCTTCTGGAGAAAGAAATTCAAAATGGGCTCAACGATAATTTTGAAGCGTTTGGGTTTATGAAAGCAGAAAGAAAAAGATCGAAGAAAGACAAAGACTGGGTTACGGGAAAAGGGAAGATTGTATTAAGTGTGAAGCCCCCAAAGACTGTCCAAAGGGTAAGATTGGCAGATCCCTCCCCTTCATGTCTTCAAGGGTTTAAGAAATGGTTCTACGACAATCAGACGAGGGAGGCTGTTATTAGAGTGAAGGGTGGCGTCGAATATCGAATCTTTGACCCTATGGAAATTTTTGGATTCTCAGACGAAGATCTGCTCATTCTATGTGAGAATCATATTAAAGCAGGAGCGGGAGAAGAGACAAGGAAGGAGGCTAGCTAAAAAGATTAGAGCTGAAGATGATTTAAACATGGATATCCAGGATCTGGCAAAACAATTTACAGAAGCTAGTGCTCATCCAGATGGAGCTAACAGAGCAGGAGGTGACCAAGGCAAATCAGTGCTCAAGTTCAAGATAAGAAATCTGCAGGAGCTGAACCAGAAACATCAGGTGCAGGTACGGGAGATGCTGGAGCTGACTAGAGATATCAAGACAAGCAGAATGGGTGAGATCCAACCTAGGGGGAGTATTGAAGATCAAGATAGGTTGGACTCTCCATTAGATTAGTGTTTGTTTATCTTTCTTTGTAATAGGATCTATGTTAGTTCCTTTGTATGTTTGTTTAGTTTAAATTTATATATTTTGCTGTCTAGCGAAACTGTGAGCGAAACAATAGTTTTGCTCACAGTCATCTAGATGTTCTCCTGGCGAAACTGTTAGTTTCTGCCGGGCGAAATTACAATTTCGCCAGTAAAGTTTCGCCACCAGCGAAACTATATGTGAAACTATGACAGCTATATATAGATTTCTTTTTGCTAATTGTTAGCTATCCTTGCAAAAACCCTAATCGTGTATTATTGTGTTCTTCCTGAATACGTTGAGCTTGTTTCATTCCATTCAATGTTGTTATCATTAAAACCTTATTTGAAAGCTTTTTGGTGTTATTTTGATCTTCATCTCTTAGTATTTGTTGTGTGTGTTTGGTATTGAACGATTCAAGCATTCTTCTACACTGAAAACCGATCAAATGGACCAACATTATCATTGTGAATACTTACTTCTAGCAGGTAGATAACCTTGTTTGACCCGTTTCTTGCTTGATTTCACCTCTGTGTTCTCTAGGGTTTCGGGTGCTCGGGTTCATCCAAGCAAATGAGGTCGTGTGGGCTTGTGTGTTGCTTTTCTGAGTGTGCTTCTTGTTTAGACATGTTAGAATAGGTATTCTGGAAGTTCTTGATGTGTGAAACCCGTGCCCGGAGCAGCTGGACGCTGCTCGGTGCTTCAGCAGTCGCGATCTGCTGTACAGGGCGACTGGGCCTTTTAGGCGACTGAGCCGTGCGACTGAGTGACTCGTGCGACTGAGTCCATGCGTATGGGTGTGTCGCGCGACTGAGCCGTGCGATTGGGTGAATCGCACGACTGAGTGGTGCGACTGGGGTGAGTCGTGCGACTGGGTCCGTACGGCTGTGCTTGTGTGCGGCTGTGCGTGAATCGTACGACTGGAGGTCTGTCGCGCGAATGAAGGTTCAATCGTGCGAATGAAGCTGATTCGCACGAATGAACATTGAGTCGTGCGATTGGATGTTGGTTCGTGTGACTGGTCCTGTTTTGCTATTGAAATGGTTATGTGTGAGTCATTCCTTGTGTATGCATGGTGTGCGTTGTCGTGTGGTGTCAGGATGACATCCGATTGGTTACCATTACTAACGATGAGTCTTCAAAAATTAACCTTAACAAGTTTACTAATAATCTTTCAAGATAAACCAACCTTAATATATTACAACTATGAAAAACCCATTTGTAGACATTAATACCTAATAAGTAGTAACTAGTAAAATGAAACTTTTACACAAACATCAATGGTAATGGCGACGGGTCCTAGTGTTAGATCTATATAAGATCAAATGTGTATGCCTGCTTGTGTATGCTACCCGCGACCGAACCGAAACTGCCCGAACCTATTGAACATCATCTTATGCTTTATGTTCATTATTAATGCTTATCAGTAACTGTCAATAGGTGTTTGACTGTTCATAGCATCTTACCCTTGGAATCTTTCATCATTCGTGCTTATCATCTATTCTGTGAGTTTCGTAACCCCGTTTTACGCTTACATAAGTTTTAAAACTTTTCAAACTTGGGGGAAAAGAATGCTCGCTTACTTAACACATTTTGAAGCATCTTCCCTAGTGGAAGTCTGCTGCAACCCTTATGGTTAACTTATCTTGCTTATCTTGTTGAATGGTGCTAATATGACTCTTGACTCTATGCTATGTTGCTACCCTGTATGTTACTTGGTGGCTTTACATTACTATGTGCTACTACTTTGATTCTCTGGGTGGTGTGATGATTACTTGTGAATGCTATTGATCTTGGATGCTCTCGGCGGTGTGGTTCTTCTTTATGGGTCTACTTTGTGGTTCTTCTTTGCCGAGCATCCATTACAACCATTAATTCCGGTAATGAGACCTAAGGATTGGTTTGGTTGTAACCTATACGTATGCGCTTTGTGGATCTTGCTACGTCATTTGAAACTTGTCTTTTAATACAACTATTAGTTCCGGTAATGGGACCTAAGGATTGGTTTCGTTGTAACCTATACGTATGCGCTTCGTGGATCTTGCTACGTCATTTGAACTTATTTTTCAATACAACCATTAGTTCCGGTAATGGGACCTAAGGATTGGTTTGGTTGTAAACTATACGTATGCGCTTTGTGGATCTTGCTACATCATATTAAACTATTTACACCTTGGGAATGTTTTCTTTACAGCCATCAATTCCTGTGTGGAACCGATGTATAGGTTTGGCTGTAGCTATTTATAACTGGTAAAACCACCTACACATAAGTATAGTCGCGGTAACTCTTATTAAACATATTTACTGTTTTCATCTTAATGTCTTTTATTACTTAAAACCTTCGAAGCTCACCAACAATTATGTTGACCGTTTTGAGCATCTCTTTTCAGGTGATCAAGTAATTGCAGTTCTAGGTGTGCTACCTTTTAGAGGAGACCCTAGGATACATTTTTGGAGGACTAAGTATTTTGTTAAACATTGACTTTGGAACATTTTGGTTGTTTAAACTTGTACATTGTATACTTGTTCCCGGATTGTGGGAATTTACACTACAAGTTATCATTAATGTTTGTGTGATCATTTGATGTTTATGCTTGTGGCTATGCTGTCGTGAACATTGATTATACATGACACAAGTCTCCATTTGTGCTGGGTGTCGTCATGACACGCTATGTCACCAATTACATATATATTGCATCTCTATTGTTAACCATGTGTTATGACGATCCCGTCTAGCTCACATCCCCGTGTTTCCGCTATCAGCGGGGGTGTGACAGACTGGTATCAGAGCCATTGGTTATAGAGAATTAGGCAATTCACTTGACCTAGACTATAACCTAGGAACCTTCATGTAGAATGCATGCTAGGACTGACTTGCATTTCATGTTACATGTATGTTCCTCTATGCTTGTTTCTTGTCTCTTTACATGATTATATACATATGTGCTTGTTATCTGATCATCCTGAGTAAGACACTATTACTCTTAGTCTTTCTCCATGGGATACCTTTATACTAGAACTTTACGTTCGTATGCGCACAACATCATATCATTAGGTCGAGATACCTAAATAGAAGGGAACCTCGGTGATCACGCGTAGCGTCGATATCGGATACTAAATCCGACCCTAACATGGTTATGCCTGGAATCCTGAAAGTTTGAAGGATAGGCAACTAACATTAGACATATTGTGCTTATGTGCTTGGAGTTTACTTGATACCACATACTACTATGGGAATACTAATGGCTCAAGGACATGAGGGCATTACACGATTTGTGCTTGATGAATGTTGACAATACTATGATGTTAACTTGGGGTAAGTGAAGCTAAGGGTGACCATGCAAGGCAAATTACCATTACGGGTGCACACGTAATTGCAATTCGCCGTGCATGAGGAGTCTGGCTAATTTTACCAGGAGGTAACGATCATGAGTATTACAAGTTTTCTATTTTATACCCTAGGGTGCTAGGATCATAATTCTAATAAGACCTCGTTAAGGGTAACAAAACATTACTAACACTTGCTATTACTTAAGTCCTGTCCTACTTAGAGCCTTCATGGTATTTCTAATCATGACATTGATGTTATTCTCCATGAAAAATTCATCCACTTAGCA
This sequence comes from Flaveria linearis, assembly GCA_024085815.1. NCBI lineage: Eukaryota > Viridiplantae > Streptophyta > Magnoliopsida > Asterales > Asteraceae > Flaveria > Flaveria linearis. Next base: position 419,690 of record JABSNV010000254.1, on the reverse strand, counting down.
TTTCAGTAACTAAGGAATTGACTGAATGCATAGAATGAAAGTGGACTACAGGAAATATAGAGGAGTGATGATACTCTCTACACATACATTGCGTTATTCTTTGAGATGATGCTAAGGAAAATTTGGATGTCGTGTAACCGTTTTAAGCATCATTCAAGGTATATCGTGGATGTGGTGGGAACGCTGCGGGGAACCCTATATATAAGCATCACCGGTATACTAAGAATGTGCTTAAACTGGGCTACGTGATGATCTTGATGGACCGAAGCATGGGTTATTGGAACTTGATGAGTGGAATCATACGTGTATCTTAAAGTGGCTGAGGTTTTCATGTTTACTAAAGTTTACATGTTTGCACCTTTCTATGATTAGAAGATGCCACCTCGAAGAGTCACACGTAGTACCAAACAAGAAGGTGAGACCCCATAAGGCAGAGGTAGGGGAAGACCACCAAGAACAGGTGGTGCTCTAGCTGGCAACAATCAGGGAACTGACAACCCTGACATAGCTGCTATGATTGCTCAGTAGCTAGCCGCGCAGATTCTGACTATTGTGACTCAAGTGAGCGACACTCTTCTGAATCATCATGTCCACAGGGATCATGATACTAATGATCAACATAACCAAGGAACAGGGGAAGACACTGGTATTGGTGGAACAACTGGGAACGGAACTGGGGTCGACAATACTAGACGGGGATGTTCTTACAAGGAATTTGTGGCCTGCAAACCTCGAGAATTCGATGGGAAAGGTGGGGCGATAGCCCTGACCAGATGGCTTGAGAAGATGGAGGCAGTGATTGACATCAGTGAATGCCTTGACAGCCAAAGAATCAAGTATGCCACGTGTTCACTACAGGGCAAGGCACTAACCTGGTGGAACACCCAGGTTCAAGCTAGAGGAATAGAATCTGCATGCAAATGACTTGGGATGAGTTCAAAGCCCTGATTACTGGGGAATACTGCCCTCTCAACGAGATGCAGAAACTTGAGCAGGAATTCTGGAACCATGCAATGGTAGGAGCTGGGCACGCAGTATACACCGATCGTTTTCATGAGTTGGCAAGATTGGTTCCACATCTGGTAACACCGGAATCAAAGAGGATTGAAAGGTATATCTGGGGACTCGCGCCTCAAATCCGAGCTTTGGTAACAGCCGCTGCTCCTCCTACGATTGAGAGCACAATTCTGAAGGCCGGCGCTCTAACTGATGAAATGGTGAGAATAGGGATGTTGGGCAGGGGAACGGAGAAGAGAAAGGAGGTTGGGGAAACGAGCCGGTCTAATGCCGAAAGATTTGATAAGAATGCCAAGACAACCCGAAATTTTGTGATTGTGACTCAAGAAAGGAAAGAATATAATGGGCCGCACCCGAAATGTAACAGGTGCACTCTTCATCATCCCCCAGCAACGCCGTGTCGGATGTGTGCGAACTGTAGGCGCCCGGGGCACCTAGCAAAAGATTGTAGAACTGCGCCGAATCTGGTAGCGCCCGTCAACGCGGTTAACCCCACCGAGAATGCCAGGGCTTGTTATGAGTGCGGAGGTCTTGGTCAATACCGAAACATGTGCCCCAGACTGAATAGGGCACTGGGTCAACAAGGGAATAACCGGCAACAAGTGATGGCCATAGCTGGTAATCCGAATCAAGGAAATGCTGCCATAGGACGTGCATTCGTTATCGGAGCAAATGACGCCTGTCAGGACCCGAATGTTGTTACGGGTACGTACTTGCTCAATCACCACTTCGCATCCATACTATTTGATACTGGGGCAGACAATAGTTTCATATCTTCTGATTTTGCACACATGCTTGCCTTGAACCCTTGTAGACTAGAAACTAGCTTCTCTGTAGAAATGGCCAACAGTAGAGCTGTACAAGCAGATGAGATTATTAGACAGTGCTCCATGATATTGGAGAACCATGCCTTCAACATAGACTTAATACCTTTCGAGTTGGGGAGCTTCGATGTGATTGTGGAATGGATTGGTTGTCGAAACACGGAGCCGAGATTGTTTGTCGGGAGAAGGTAGTACGGATTCCCATGCCAAACGGGGAGGTACTCAAGATTCAAGGAGAACGACCAGGAAGAACACTGAAGCTTATTTCTTGCATGAAGACGCGTCGATGTTTACGAAAGCAGTGTTATGCATTTCTAGCCTATGTAGTGGAAAAGAAAGAAGAAGGCAACAAGTTGGTGGATATTCCTGTAGTACGAGATTATCCGGAAGTATTCCCTGATGACTTGACGGGTTTACCTACTCCATGACAGGTGGAATTTCGTATCGAGTTGGTTCCTGGAGCTACGCCGTTAGCAAAAGCACCATACCGGTTAGCACTATCCGAAATGCAAGAGTTATCTAGCCAATTACAAGAGCTATTGGATAAGGGTTTCGTTCGGCCAAGTCATTCACCGTGCGGAGCACCGGTCTTATTTGTCAAGAAGAAAGACGGGTCGTTCCGCATGTGTATCGATTATCGCGAGTTGAACAAGTTGACTGTGAAGAATCGATATCCTCTTCCTAGAATTGATGACTTATTTGATCAACTGCAAGGAGCTTCATATTTCTCTAAGATTGATCTTCGTTCCGGATATCATCAACTAAGGGTTTTTGAGGATGACATACCGAAGACAGCATTCAGGACACGTTATGGGCACTATGAGTTCTTAGTCATACCGTTCGTCCTGACTAATGCACCAGCTGTGTTTATGGATCTGATGAATCTAGTATGCAAACCTTACTTGGATAAGTTTGTGATTGTGTTCATCGACGATATACTTATCTATTCTCGATCGAAAGAAGACCACGGGGAACATCTTCAGGCTATACTGAGTCTACTACAAGAAGAGAAACTGTTCGCTAAACTCTCTAAGTGCGAGTTTTGGCTTCGAGAAGTGAAATTTTTGGGGCATGTGGTTAACGAAAGAGGGATTCATGTAGATCCTGGCAAGATTGAAGCAGTGAAGAAATGGGATGCACCCCAGACACCTTCAGAGATACGGCAATTTTTAGTATTGGCCGGATACTATCGTCGCTTCATTGCGAATTTCTCGAAGATCGCCCAACCGTTAACTTTGTTGACTTAGAAAGACAAGAAGTTTGATTGGGGGAAAGCACAAGAACAAGCATTTCAAACGTTGAAGGAGAAGTTGTGCAACGCACGATATTGTCCCTCCCAGACGGGACTGATGATTTTGTGGTGTACTGTGATGCTTCACATCAAGGTTTGGGTTGTGTGCTAATGCAGAAAGATAAGGTGATTACTTATGCCTCACGACTACTCAAGGTGCACGAAAAGAACTACACAACTCATGATTTGGAGTTGGGCGCTGTAGTATTTGCACTTAAGATATGGAGGCACTATCTGTATGGAACCAAATGCACCATCTACACAGATCATAAGAGCCTTCAACACATCCTGAATCAGAAAGAACTCAATATGCGATAACGACGCTGGGGTAGAGCTACTTAGTGACTACGATTGTGAAATCCGGTATCATCCGGGGAAAGCAAATGTGGTGGCTGACGCCCTAAGTCGTAAAGAGCGCGTGAAACCACTACGTGCTCGAGCTTTGGGATTGACTATTCAAACGAACTTGAAAGCTCAGATCCAACTTGCACAAATGGAAGCATTGAAAGAATAAAACCTTACGGTGGAAGAATTCCGAGGGTTAGACAAACAGATGATTTGCAAGGATGATGGCATACAGTACTTCATGGATCGCATATGGGTACCTAAATAGGGAGATAACCTTGTTTGATCCGTTTCTTGCTCGATTTCACCTCTGCATTTTCTAGGGTTTCGGGTGCTCGGGTTCATCCGAGCATATGAGGTCATGTGGGCTTGTGTGTTGCGTTTCTGAGTGTGCTTCTTGTTTAAACATGTTAGAATAGGTATTCTGGAGGTTCTTGATGTGTGAAACCCATGCCCGGAGAATTTGGACGCTGCTCGGTGCTTCAGCAGTCGCGATCTGCTGTACAGGGCGACTGGGCCTTTTAGGCGACTTAGTCGTGCGACTGAGTGAGTCGTGCGACTGAGTCCATGCGTATGGGTGTTTCGCGCGACTGAGCCATGCGATTGGGTGAATCGCATGACTGAGTCGTGCGACTGAGTGGTGTGACTGGGGTGTGTCGTGCGACTGGGTCCGTGCGGCTGTGCTTGTGTGCGACTGTGCGTGAATCGCACGATTGGAGGTCTGTCGCGCGAATGAAGGTTCAATCGTGCGAATGAAGCTAATTCGCACGAATGAACGTTGAGTCGTGCGATTGGATGTTGGTTCGTGCGACTGGTCCTGTTTTGCGATGGAAATGGTTATATGTGAGTCCTTCCTGGTGTGTGCGTGGTGTGCGTTGTCGTGTGGTGTCAGGATGACATCCGCGTGGTTACCATTACTAACGATGAGTCTTCAAAAATTAACCTTAACAAGTTTACTAATAATCTTTCAAGATAAACCAACCTTAATATATTACAACTATGAAAAACCCATTTGTAGACATTAATACCTAATAAGTAGTAACTTGTAAAATGAAACTTTTACACAAACATCAATGGTAATGGTGACGGTTCCAAGTGTTAGATCTATATAACATCAAATGTGTATGCCTGCTTGTGTATGCTACCCGGGACCGAACCGAAATTGCCCGAACCTATTGAACATCATCTTATGGTTTATGCTCATTATTAATGCTTGTCAGTAACTGTCAATAGGTGTTTGACTGTTCATAGCATCTTACCCTTGGAATCTTTCATCATTCGTGCTTATCATCTATTCTGTGAGTTTCGTAGCCCCGTTTTACGCTTACATAACTTTTAAACATTTTCAAACTTGGGGGAAAAGAATGCTCGCTTACTTAACACATTTTGAAGCATCTTCCCTAGTGGAAGTCTGCTGCAACCCTTATGGTTAACTTATCTTGCTTATCTTGTTGAATGGTGCTAATATGACTCTTGACTCTATGCTATGTTGCTACCCTGTATGTTACTTGGTGGCTTTACATTACTATGTGCTACTACTTTGATTCTCTGGGTGGTGTGATGATTACTTGTGAATGCTATTGATCTTGGATGCTCTCGGCGGTGTGGTTCTTCTTTATGGGTCTACTTTGTGGTTCTTCTTTGCCGAGCATCCATTACAACCATTAATTCCAGTAATGAGACCTAAGGATTGGTTTGGTTGTAACCTATACGTATGCGCTTTGTGGATCTTGCTACGTCATTTGAAACTTGTCTTTAATACAACCATTAGTTCCGGTAATGGGACCTAAGGATTGGTTTCGTTGTAACCTATACGTATGCGCTTCGTGGATCTTGCTACGTCATGTGAACTTATTTTTCAATACAACCATTAGTTCCGGTAATGGGACCTAAGGATTGGTTTGGTTGTAAACTATACGTATGCGCTTTGTGGATCTTGCTACATCATATTAAACTATTTACACCTTGGAATGTTTTCTTTACAGCCATCAATTCCTGTGTGGAACCGATGTATAGGTTTGGCTGTAGCTATTTATAACTGGTAAAACCACCTACACATAAGTATAGTCGCGGTAACTCTTATTAAACATATTTACTGTTTTCATCTTAATGTCTTTTATTACTTAAAACCTTCGAAGCTCACCAACAATTATGTTGACCGTTTTGAGCATCTCTTTTCAGGTGATCAATGTAATTGAAGTTTTAGGAGTGCTGCCTTTTAGAGGAGACCCTAGGATACATTTTTGGAGGACTAAGCATTTTGTTAAACATTGACTTTGGAACATTTTGGTTTCTTAAACTTGTACACTGTATACTTGTTCCCGGATTGTGGGAATTTACACTACAAGTTATCATTAATGTTTATGTGATCATTTGATGTTTATGCTTATGGCTATGCTGTCGTGAACATTGATTATACACGACACAAGTCTCCATTTGTTCCGGGTGTCGTCATGACACGCTATGTCACCAATTACATATATATTGCATCTCTTTTGTTAATCATGTGTTATGACGATCCCGTCTAGCTCGCATCCCCGTGTTTCCGCTATCAGCGGGGGTGTGACATATACGCATAAAAAAGGGTCGAACAACATATGTGTAAAACCAATCATAAAAATTAAAATTATATAATGACAAAAATAGTCACACATAAAGATATTAAACAAATTAAAATAAAATTAATAACATATAATTATAAAGTAAAAAATATAAACAAAAGAAATGAAAGGATTTAAATATTTGTCACTACAATTTTAGAAATCTAAAATTGCAATTAATACGTTTACTGTGGGTCAATCTTAGCAAAATAGCGAGTTTACTATACTTTTCACTATATATGCAAATTATTAAGTATAACAGAGGTGACCTTTGAAAAGGAAGGAAGCATTGCATAAACAAAAAAAATTAAAAGTAAAGTCTTGATCACATCTTTTAGAAAATTGTAACATTTATGGTATATAATAAAAGATATTTTAGAAACACATGTCACTATTCTAGTACCACGTCAAAAAGTTATTTTCTCGTCCCTTTTTCCTAATAAATAAGAAAATCATAAAAGCAGTTAATTTGATTTTTCTCTTTTACTAAAACATTCTGAAACAAACATATTTTTAACATATCTTTTTCTTTAGTTTTAATTCTTTATTTTTTAAGATTTATTAATGTTAAAAATAATCATTAAAGTTATTTAGTGTTTAAATATTGATAACAAAAATATAATTACCAACCATCTTGTTAGAATGATTTAATTTGTTTTTTCTGTATTTTAACTTGTAATTGACTTATTAAAAGAGTAAATAGTCGGGTAAAGCAAAACGAGAACTAATTGGATCAAATGCGATAAGAAGAAACAAACCCATTAAAGAGGAATATAAAGTTTGATCAATGGTGATACTTTCAAATGTGAAAACACTTGGTTATGATAGTGGATTGTAAAAGAGTAACATAGGCTAAAACAACACTCAAATTCGAGTTATGACAAAGCGACAATCATGAAAATAAGATTTAAGGAAAATTAGTCGCCAAGTCAGGAGATGTGGCCTGTAAGTTTATACTTGAAAGGCTAGTGCAACCAAAAGCTACCCAAGAGCTTCCAGCATACATGCATGAAGTGCAGAGTAGAAGTTATTTCGGAAGTTTACATACTTCATAAAAAATTTTCTACGTGTAAAATCTTTCGAAGCCAAAGACCAAATCTTTCGAAGCCAAAGATGAAGTGTTTCGAATATTCAAAGACAAAGCCTTACGAAGCCAAAAGACTGAAGACTGATTTCTTCTGAAGATAGATAAGAAATGCTTTCTCTGATAAACTTTTGTATTCTGAAGATTCACCAAGTTATACAAGTTGGCGAAAATGTCCATGCTTTAGTGAATTGTTGATTATGGTTTAGGGTCTGTAACTTTCTACTTTGTAACTTTTATACTTTTGTAATAGATTAGGATGTGAGCTATGGAATGTTATAGTCACAAGTCAAAAGGCAATCTGTTTTTTGACTGTACATTGATATTGTTGTCAAGATTAGTGTTTTCAGCTGGATTTCGAAGTATAACCGGCTATATGATGCAATATAAAGTATCTCAAGTTGTTGTGTTTCTTTTTATGCTTTGTAACACTTATCATTGAACTTGAGAGCAATATACAACATTTTTGAAAAACAAAATTTTGATTAGGCCCTTATAAGATGATGCGACTCGCATACAAATTCTATTGCAGGGCGCATTGTAAAGGTTGTTCCAGAAGCATTTGTTTTTTTACATATATCAATACTCATCACCTCAGATCGATGTTGGCAACATCCTAAAGCTGAAGTAGGTGCATCGGAGCCCGAGTCAGCTTATAAAAGGGGGGCACTAGCCTCCCTCATTTGCACACCACTTGAGCTCTCTCTTTAAGTTTTTATAGAGAGAAAGGGGGTATTTTCTTTAGGAATCATATTATACAGTCATACGCTTGTTTTAACACTCCTTTGAGTGTGAAATAAGAGTAGTTTTCTTTTGCGAGTGTGGATATCTACCTAGCAGAAGATCGGCTTCCAGTGTCATAAATATTCGATGCCCCCTCATAAAACTAAGGGAAAGATCAAATCAGGGACCCTGGGGGGTGGGGAGATAGACGGTTAAGATACTTGCAGGACATGAAATTCGTGTCCAGGGTATAGTTGTGGGATAAACTTCCATTGCAATTGAGAATCACACATGAAAATATTTAACAAATTAAAATAAAAGCATGTAAATAAAAAGTGAAAAATATAAACAAAAGAAATAAAAGGATTTAAATGTTTGTCACTACAGTTGTAGAAATTCTAAAATTGGAATTAATGCGTTTACTTTGGGTCAATATTTAGCAAAATAGTGAGTTGTCTATACTTTTCACTACATCCACAAATTATTAAGTCTAACAGAGGTGACCATTGAAAGGAATTGAAAGGGGAAGAAACCTTGCACAAACAACAAAAAAAAAAAAGAAAGTCTTGACCACATCTTCCAGGAAATTGTAACGTCTATAGTATATAATAAAAGATATTTAGAAACACATGTCATATTCAAGTACTACGTGATATTTTCTCGTTCCTTTATCTTAATAAGTACGAAAATCACAAAAGAAGTCTAGTTGATTTTTCTTTTCTACTAAAACATTCAAAAACAAACTGTTAAGTTGATTTTTCTTTTCTACTAAAACATTCTAAAACAAACACATCTTTAACATATCTTTTTCTTTAGGTTTAATTCTTTACTGTTTTAGTTTTTTTATGATTTAATAATTCTAAGTATTTATGTTTAAAAATGATTATAAAAGTTATTTTAGAGTTTATATATTAGTAAAAAAAGTATAATTACCAACCGTCTTATTATAATGATTTAATTTTTTTGGGTATTTTAACATGTAATTTATTTGTGTTTATTAAAAGAGTAAATAGTCGAGTAAAGTCGTTCACTGGTGTAAAACCCTAAATGAGAAAGTCAAGCGGAACGATAACTAATTGGATCAAACGCGGTACGAAGAAACGAACCCGTTAAAGAGGAATATAAAGTTTGATCAATTAAGATACTTTCAAATATGAAAACACTTAGTTATGATAGTGGATTGTAAAAGAGTAACGTAGGCTAAAACAACACTCAAATTCGAGTTATGTAACACCCTGAAAAGTCAAAACGAGTTATCGAGGATAACGGGCTTAATTTGTGGGTATTTAATAAAGAAAGGAAATGGGTTATGGGCTAATTAGGCTTATGGGCAAGAGCCTAAGTGATTTAGGGCCCATAATCAGCCTTCAAACCTACCTAATCAGCCACTATCTTCCACACTTGAACCCTAGCCACCAAAATTCATAGAGAGAGAAAGTAGAGAGAGAAAGTGAAGAAAACTCAAGATTTGGAGCTTCAAAGGTTAAAAGATTGAAGATCTGGGTATTGAAGCATCAAACCATAAGAAAGGAGCAACAAATCCAGGTAAGAATCGACCTCTAAACCCTTCTGTAGATCAAACCCGGATTCTAGGGTTTTGGGTTTTGAAAAGTTTCAAAGAAACACATAAAGGTCAAATTTTTACGTATGAAAATGTGTAAAAGGTTAGATATGGTTTCATGGATGGTAAACCAAGGATTTTGACGTAAAAAGTTAAGATTTTGGTTTAAAAACGGGCTGGTTCTTCATTTTCATTCATCCAGCGAAACTGTGCCCCGATCAGCGAAACTGTGCACTCATCCAGCGAAACTGTGCACTCATCCTGCGAAACTAAGAGAGTTCCAGCGAAACTAGGTGCGAAACTACAGTTTCGTTGGTAATTCCGCTAGTGCCCAATGTCACACCCTCAAAATCCACGTGCGCAGTTTTACCGCGAGGCGTGTGAACAAACCAGGATCACAGTCAATAGTTACTCGGAACGACTCTATATGCTACTTTAACGTAAACCAAACCAGAGTTCAAACATTAAAAGCCATCCGAAAGCGTAAAAAAAGTAAAACAACCCAAAACATGTGAAAGTACCATATGGCAAAAGAAGTGCCAACCAAGTAGTTTAAACCATAAATAAAAGACGAGTAGATATGTTTGAAGTTTAAATCTCTAAAATGCATGCTGACTCGTGTAGTGCTCCTATTAGCAGTCCAGATTAACGATCTGAGAATAGCATACTAAAAAGTCAACACATGGTTGGTGAGTTCAAGAGTTTGCGTATAAACATAACAGTTTATCAATAGTGTATAAATAAGCAAGTGCATTGTAATAGCTAGCTAGTCCATTAACAAATTGATATTAATACATAGTGATTTCGCAATTGAAGCTAACTGTGTTATGTTTGCCTCCCTTCATGACTTCACCATATCGTGACGAATAATCATAGGACAAATTGTACCCGGTTGACCTCGAGTCACACAGATGGGGCTCGTCAGACCCAGTAGTACTACCCAAGTTTCCCCGCTATCCAATATTAACAATTCGAAAGTGTGAGGACTTTATCATGGTAAACAACACTATATTAATATCATACACATCTTAAATATAAAAAGCGTTGTAAAGTTACCAGTATGCTATCTCCCCCAAAAGAGATTAAGTAAAACAGTGGGGCATGAACTCACCTGATACGCGTGATAGATATCTAAAGCTTAACTTGACAACAACGAGTGGAAAGATAACGTTCAAAGGTTACCTAGAACACACAAGTACATAAGTACATGTACACAGAAAATCCCAAAGGAAACCCTAAGTGTTCTACAAACAAAGAACTCAAGGTTCTCTAAAAACAACATACATGTGACCTAGTTGACCCGTTTGACCCGTTGGTGACATTATGTGTTGTAAACCATTTAAACATACCTAAGCATATAACATACATGGTTAACATTCCAATGAATCACATTTGATGCTACATTCCTAATACATTGCTTAAATCATCATACTATGCACATATCATACAAGTTGTGTAAATCCTTAGCATCTAGCATGCTCAGTGTGTTCATAACATAACTAGTGTATCATATAACAGGTCAGATCATGCATAACCTACTTAGATGACCTATAGCCATGATTTAGCATATACGGGTCAAAACAGATAATTTATCAAAAAGTCATCCATACTATCCACAACACATACAAGATGCCCAATACATGCAACACACATTAATATGATCAATTACAGTCCCAAACATGATGTCCTAGTTACTAATCAGCATACCAAACCATACATGACCATCAAAGTGCATAAATCACCCAATAACCAAATAAACATTCCATACTACCTAATTAACAGATTCTACCACTTTAAACATCCATAACAATCATTCTAGCATGATCCTAAAACCATGAATAAGTCAAATTACCAATATCCAAAGTTCATGCACAATAAAGTTTCCCTTTTGGGAAAGTAATACCCAAAAGTGATTTAACATCCAATTCAACCATAATTCCAACTATTATATACCTAATCAAGTTCATAGAATTCATCCTAACATGATAATCACTTCTAAAACATCCAAATTCCCAAACATCACACAAAAAGTTTCTACTTTTAGTAAGTCATGATCAACATCACAATTTCATGGATTTTCTTGCATAATTCAATTAAACTAACATCTAAGCATTACATCTAACATCTTAGAATCATCAAATCATGAATTCCAAGAACAAAAAGTTTCCTCTTATGGCAATGTATGAACTAGATGATCAAACCCTAGATTTCTTGCAAGATCAGCATCATTCAACATTCATACAACCTAACTAACATCATATAATCATCTAACAATCATCAATTCCATGTTATCATCATCAATTTCGAATTAAAGTTTGCCTATAATCAAAGTTCATGATCAATCCACTAAAAACATACAATTCATGCTTAACCAACGTTAAACAACATGTATACAATCAAACTAACTCATTATCATCAACAAAACATCAATTTTCAGCCCCATGATTCCCTAATTCGTAGCCTAGGCTTCGGCCATATCAAAAAACACATGAAAAACTCACAAAAATCTAACCTTTACACTGGTTATGGCTTGAAATTGATGATTCCCACGAGTTCTAAACCTTGAAATCGACCAAAATCACTGTTGTTTGCTTGTTCTAGGGCTGAATTCGAAGATGAGGGGTTTGGGAATGGTTGTCGCGGCTGATGGGTGGGATTAGGGTTGGGTTTTTGTTTTTAATTTTATTTAATTACCTCTAATTACCCTTTAAGCCCTTGTAGTTTGTATTCTATAAAAATTAAGCTTTTAAACCCTTTGTAATGTGTTTTTAACTTAATAACATGAATGTATAAACTAATTATAACACTTATATATTTTATTTTATAAAAACACAAGGCATACAAATTAACACGCGCGTTTCCGTGTTACGCGATAAAATTCTCAAATAGTTTTTAAATCGTGTAAAAACATAAACATAAAATAATAATCATCTTATCAACTAGATTATTATTAAATTACAATTTTTAATTATTTTTAGGTCACCAACATCAAACGACAACTAGTGTGTGCTTACGACACGTGTATGCAAAACTTAACGGAACTAACGGAGTTTGGTAACGGAAAATTACCGGATGTCACATTATCCCCATGTTGGAAGAATTTTCGTCCCGAAAATTGCGTTACATGGTGAGAGTTCCATCACTGATCTACTGCATTGGCACACAGAAATCAAAATCGAGTGAGTTTTGGATGAGTTGTCACATCATCCCCATGTTGAAAGAAATTTCGTCCCGAAATTTAAATCAATACCTTGGTCTGCAGGCATCATCTCGAACAGTTGAGGGTACTTAAGCTTCATTTGATCCTCACGTTCCCACGTGAATTCCGGTCTACGTCGTGAGTTCCAACGAACTTTGACGATAGGTATTTTGCTCTGCTTATGTGTTTTCACCTCACGATCCATCACCTCGACGGGTTCTTCAATAAAGCGCAATTGGTCATCCACTTGAACGTCTTCTAGTGGCACAATTAGTGTCTCGTCAGATAGACACTTCTTCAGATTGGAAACGTGAAACACGTTGTGCACTCCACTCAACGAATCAGACAAGGCTAGTCGATAGGCCACTGGACCTATCCTTTCCAGTATCTCAAATGGTCCAACATACCTCGGATTCAGCTTTCCTCGCTTGCCAAACCAAACTACGCCTTTCCACGGCGAGACTTTCAATAACACTTTGTCGCCAATTTGAAACTCTATAGGTTTCCGTCTCTTGTCAGGATAACTTTTCTGTCTATCTCACGCTGCTGCCATACGGTTCCGTATCTGCACGATCTTCTCATTTGTTTCATGTATTAGCTTGGGACCCATTAGTTGACTATCACCAATTTCAGCCCAGCAAACCGGTGATTGACACTTTCTTCCATACAAAGCCTCGAAAGGTGCTGCTTATATGCTAGTGTGATAACTGTTATTATAGGAAAATTCCACCAAAGGCAGGTGAACTTCCCAGTTATTCCCGAAGTCAATTACACAAGCACGTAGCATATCCTCCAAAGTCTGTATGGTATGCTCACTCTGACCGTCAGTCTGTGGATGATAAGCAATACTCATATCCAATCGTGTACCCAGGGATTTCTGTAGTGACTGCCAGAAGTGTGACGTGAAACGAGCATCGCGATCAGAGATAATTGAGATTGGTACACCGTGTCGCGAAATGATTTCCTTAAGATACAATCGGGTTAGTTTCTCCATCTTATCCGTTTCCTTAGTTGCAAGGAAGTGAGCGGACTTGGTCAACCGATCCACAATAACCCAGATTGTGTCACAACCAGTATTAGTCCGGGGTAGTTTAGTGATAAAATCCATGGAAATTTGTTCCCATTTCCACATCGGTATCTCGGGTTGCTATAACAGTCCGGATGGTTTTTGGTATTCCACCTTTACCTTCGAATAGGTCAAACACTTTCTCACATATGTAGCTATGTCTGCCTTCATGTTAGGCCACCAATAGTGCGCCTTTAGATCATGATACATCTTATCAGATCCAGGATGTAAAGAGTATTTAGACTTGTGTGCCTCGCTCATAACCAAATCCCTCAGATTTCCATAAACAGGCACCCAAAGTCTATCCATGAAGTACCAAATTCCATCCTCTTTCTCTACCAATTGTTTATCCATTCCCCTTAAGGACTCAGAAACAATGTTTTCCTCCCTCAAGGCTTCTATTTGTGCTTCCTTAACTTGTTCAGGCAAATGGGTACTGATCGTGAGTTGCAAGGCTCGCACCTGCCTGGGTTTAACTGTTTCTTTTCGGCTTAAGGCATCGGCAACTACGTTCTTCTTTCCAGGATGGTACTTGATAGCGCAATTATAATCGTTCAGAAGTTCCACCCAACGTCGCTGCCTCATATTCAGCTCTTTTTGCTCAAAGATATGTTGAAGACTCGTGTGATCGGTATAGATAGTGCATTTGGTACCGTACAAGTAATGTCTCCAAATCTTTAAGGCAAAACCACTGCACCCAATTCCAGGTCATGGGTGGTATAGTTCTTCTCGTGAACTTTTAGTTATCTCGAGGCATAAGCTATCACCTTATCTCGCTGCATCAGGACACAACCCAATCCTTGAATGGATGCGTCACAATACACCACGAAATCATCTGTCCCCTCTGGCAGTGCCAATATTGGTGCACTACAGAGCTTCTGTTTTAATAGCTGAAAAGCCACCTCTTGACTTTCTCCCCATTTGTATGTCGTTCCTTTGTGGGTCAAAGCGGTGAGCGGTTGTGCAATCTTAGAAAATCCCTCTATGAATCGTCGGTAATACCCCGCTAATCCCAGAAATTGCCTTATCTCACTCGGTGTTTTAGGTATAGCCCAATTCTTTATTGCCACAATCTTGGCAGGATCAACATGTATACCCTTCTCATTAACAATATGACCTAGGAATTGCACTTCGTGTATCCAAAAGTCACACTTAGAGAATTTCACGTACAGTTCCTTATTCTTCAGTAGTTCTAAGATTAAGCGTAGATGCTCTTCATGGTCCTCCTTGGTCTTGGAGTATATCAGTATGTCATCGATAAACACAATGACAAACTGGTCGAGATAGGGCTTGCACACACGATTCATGAGATCCACGAACACCGCAGGTGCATTAGTCAACCCAAAAGGCATGACCAAGAACTCGTAATGACTATAACGAGTACGGAATGCAGTTTTGGAAATGTCTTCCTCACGGACTCTGAGTTGATAATAACCAGACCGCAAGTCGATCTTCGAATAATAGCTTGATCCCTGAAGCTGATCAAACAAGTCGGTCAAGTGGTTTAAACACAAAAGAATCCAGATTGATTATAGTCTCTCTTCTCTGCCTCACTTTAAAATTGAACCTTGTGAATCAAAATCAAGGATTTTCGCAGGTTAAGGGAAAGCAATCGAGTGTGTGCGATGGTTGATTTGAGTTTTCAGTCGACCGAAGATGATTTGGTGGTTCGATGGTGGTGATTTGGGGGTTTCGGTCGATGATGTATGAAGATAGTCTATGGTGGTCAGATGGTTATCAGAGGTGTTGGTGTGAGTTACAAGTGGCGGTCGGTTGATATTATGATGAAAGTGGTGATGGTTTATGATGGTCTGATGATTGGTGGCCGGGAGTGGTAGATTCGGTGATGATGATGATAGGTGTCGAATATGATGATGGTTGCGGTGGTAGAAGATTGGTTGATTCAGTGGTTATGGTTGCTGATTTCGTTTGGAGATGATTTGGGTTGTCGGAGAATTCAGTAGATCATGGTAGTCCGCTGTGGACTAGTTGCTCGTCCGCTATGGACAAATTACTTATCGTCCGCTGTGGATGTTAACCATACGCTGTGGGTTCAGGCTGCTATCCATTGTAGACCAAGTTGTCCGCTGTGGACAAGTTTACTTTGTGTTGATATGTGCAGCGTTTGTGCATGTCCGCTGTGCATGTCCGCTGTATGATTCAACTGTGGACAACAGTGACCAATTAATGTCTGCTGTTTACACAATGGTTCGTCCGCTATGGGATAAGTTTCTTTGTCCGCTGTGGAACAGGAAGAGTATGTCCGCTGTGGACTGTTTTGTTAGTAAAAACACGTGTGCTGCGTTTTTTTTTGTTAGTATCCGCTGTATGATTATGAAGCTGAATCTGCTGTGGAACTCAGCGGTTCTTGTTTCTGTTGTTGTCAGCTGTGAATTTAAGTTACTTGTCCGTTGTGGACACAACTTGGCTGCTGTGTTTGGGGTTGTTTGTTGATGATGGTTGTTTGTTCAACAAAGTCAAGCATAAGCTGTGAACAATTGAGGTTGTTGTTTGCTGTCAACAGAAACAAGTCTGCTATGAAATTCAAAGATTCATCCGCTGTGGATGAGATAAAATGTCCGCTGCGAATTTAGGACTCGTGTCCGCTATTTGGTTGCTAATTTAGCTGCCAAAAACAGCAAAAATGCTGCGTAAATGGTGCTGAAACGCAGCCTTTTAGCTGTAGTTTTGCACCTTAAAGAGCTGCTATTTAGTTGTTGATTTTGGTTTGTTTGGGGCTGCACTAAAACGCTTAGTGCAGGGGTTGTAATGGCTGCATTTTTTATGTGGTTTTGGGTCAATTGGGTGGATATATGGTGTTTCATGAATCTAGATTGAAAAGGATGAATGGATGAATAATGTTGATTGGGCTGCCAATTAAAATGAATTATGGTTATGAATGTATGTTGAAGATGTGGTTAATGGATTAGAATGTATGTTGACAGCCTTGAAACAAAGTGTAAGTATAAGGAACTTAGTTCATCAGCTGTGAATTAGTTTGTTCATCAGCTGTGAATTAGTTTGTTCATCAGCTGTGAACACTTAGAAAAAAAATTTTGTTTATCAGCTGTAGAAGTTTTGTTCATCATCTGTGGGTTGCTTTGTTCGTCAGCTGTGACCACATAGAGAAATTTATGTTTGTCAGCTGTGAACTTTGGGCATCAGCTGTTGAATTAAGGCATCAGCTGTAGACACTTGGTTGCAAGGAAAATGAAGATTATCAGCTGTGGAATTATCCCATCAGCTATGGAATTAAAGCATCAGCTGTGAAATGTACAACAGGCATAAGATCTATAGCGAACGTATGACCAGCGAGTTCTATCTTACAATCTCTAAGGATGTGTGTCACGTGGATCTGTTTACCGTCGGCCAATTCTACGGTATATTTGGATTCTAAAGAAGAAGGGATATCACTTAAAAGACTACAAAACTTTAAGGATATGAAACTCCTATCGGCTCCTCCTCTGGTTCCTCCTCCTCCTCGGGGGCCTCCACAGGAGCAGGAGCTATGGCGATCTGAAGCGCCGCCAACAGAGCTTCTAATATAGCAATCCAGTTGTTGGCTATTTCGTCGCATTGCTCTCGTGCGGTCATGCGTCCAATCAACGTCTGGCAACCATCCTGCATTTGGTAACACCCCTTCAAGGTCTTACCATGCTGCTCCTCGAGTGCATCCAGCTGGTGTCGTAGCGTGTACACCTCGTGCTGTAGTGTACAAACATCGCTAGTGAGTCGCCGGACCCGATGTTGCTCCGTGTCTAGTGCTGCCACCAATGCAGCAATAACCTGCTCGTCTGCACCGTCCGCGGAAGTGTAGGTAATGGTTGTTCAGTGCTGGTCCTAGTTCTGGGTCTTGATGTTGGCACACGTTCCCTGTACATGAGGTGATCCACAAACTTAGGGTAGAAACTCCAGTCTCGTGGAGGGTCACGTTCAGGTGGCACAAATGGTTGATCCCAGTTGAACTCACCTCGTGGATAGTCCAAACGAGGCCAGTCCAGTCCATCGTCAGGTACCGGTCCAGGAGGTGGGGACTCGGGTCGTGTGGGTGATGCTGGTCGCATACCACGTGCTCTCGAAGACGATGCCATGCTGCAGAGAGTGTGTTGTGTATGCCAATGAGTATACAGTAGAAAAATCATGAACAAGTAACTAACTAACTGTGTGCGGTTATAGTCTAGTGTGTATGCAACCTAGTTCTCTATAACCAATGGCTCTGATACCAATCTGTCACACCCTCAAAATCCACGTGCGGAGTTTTACCGCGAGGCGTGTGAACAAACCAGGATCACAGTCAATAGTTACTCGGAACGACTCTATATGCTACTTTAACGTAAACCAAACTAGAGTTCAAACTTTAAAAGCCATGCGGAAGCGTAAAGAAAGTAAAACAACCCAAAACATGTGAAAGTACCATATGGCAAAACAAGTGCCAACCAAGTAGTTTAAACCATAAATAAAAGACGAGTAGATATGTTTGAAGTTTAAATCTCTAAAATGCATGCTGACTCGTGTAGTGCTCCTATCAGCAGTCCAGATTAACGACCTGAGAATAGCATACTAAAAAGTCAACACATGGTTGGTGAGTTCAAGAGTTTGCGTATAAACATAACAGTTTATCAATAGTGTATAAATAAGCATGTGCATTGTAATAGCTAGCTAGTCCATTAACAAATTGATATTAATACAGTGATTTCGCAATTGAAGCTAACTGTGTTATGTTTGCCTCCCGTCACGACTTCACCATATCGTGACGAATAAACATAGGACAAATTGCACCCGGTTGACCTCGAGTCACACAGGTGGGGCTCGTCAGACCCAGTAGTACTACCCAAGTTTCCCCGCTATCCAATATTAACAATTCGAAAGTGTGAGGACTTTATCATGGTAAACAGCACCATATTAATATCATACACATCTTAAATATAAAAAGCGTTGTAAAGTTACCTGTATGCTATCTCCCCCAAAAGAGATTAAGTAAAACAGTGGGGCATGAACTCACCCGATACGCGTGATAGATATCTAAAGCTTAACATGACAAGAACGAGTGGAAAGACAACCTTCAAAGGTTACCTAGAGCACACAAGTACATAAGTACATGTACACAGAAAATCCCAAAGGAAACCCTAAGTGTTCTACAAACAAAGAACTCAAGGTTCTATAAAAACAACATACATGTGACCTAGTTGACCCGTTTGACCCGTTGGTGACATTATGTGTTGTAAACCATTTAAACATACCTAAGCATATAACATACATGGTTAACATTCCAATGAATCACATTTGATGCTACATTCCCAATACATTGCTTAAATCATCATACTATGCACATATCACACAAGTTGTGTAAATCCTTAGCATCTAGCATGCTCAGTGTGTTCATAACATAACTAGTGTATCATATAACAGGTCAGATCATGCATAACCTACTTAGATGACCTATAGCCATGATTTAGCATATACGGGTCAAAACAGATAATTTATCAAAAAGTCATCCATACTATCCACAACACATACAAGATGCCCAATACATGCAACATACATTAATATGATCAATTCCAGTCCCAAACATGATGTCCTATTTACTAATCAGCATACCAAACCATACATGACCATCAAAGTGCATAAATCACCCAATAACCAAATAAACATTCCATACTACCCAATTAACAGATTCTACCACTTTAAACATCCATAACAATCATTCTAGAATGATCCTAAAACCATGAATAAGTCAAATTACCAATATCCAAAGTTCATGCACAATAAAGTTTCCCTTTTGGGAAAGTAATACCCAAAAGTGATTTAACATCCAATTCAACCATAATTCCAACTATTATATACCTAATCAAGTTCATAGAATTCATCCTAACATGATAATCACTTCCAAAACATCCAAATTCCCAAACATCATACAAAAAGTTTCTACTTTTAGTAAGTCATGATCAACATCACAATTTCATGGATTTTCTTGCACAATTCAATTAAACTAACATCTAAGCATTACATCTAACATCTTAGAATCATCAAATCATGAATTCCAAGAACAAAAAGTTTCCTCTTATAGCAATGTATGAACTCTAATCAAACCCAAGATTTCTTGCAAAATCAACATCATTCAACATTCATACAACCTAACTAACATCATATAATCATCTAACAATCATCAATTTCGAATTAAGGTTTGCCTATAATCAAAGTTCATGATCAATCCACTAAAAACATACAATTCATGCATAACCAACGTTAAACAACATGTATATAATCAAACTAACTCATTATCATCAACAAAACATCAATTTTCAGCCCCATGATTCCCTAATTCGTAGCCTAGGCTTCAGCCATATCAAGAACACCTGAAAAACTCACAAAAATCTAACCTTTACACTTGTTATGGCTTGAAATTGATGATTCCCATGAGTTCTAAACCTTGAAATCGACCAAAATCGATGTTGTTTGCTTGTTCTAGGCTGAATTCGAAGATAAGGGGGTTTAGGAATGGTTGTCGCGGCTGATGGGTGGGATTAGGGTTGGGTTTTTGTTTTTAATTTTGTTTAATTACCTCTAATTACCCTTTAAGCCCTTGTAGTTTGTATTCTATAAAAATTAAGCTTTTAAACCCTTTGTAATGTGTTTTTAACTTAATAACATGAATGTATAAACTAATTATAACACTTATATATTTTATTTTATAAAAACACAAGACATACAAATTAACACGTGCGTTTCCGCGTTACGCGATAAAATTCTCAAATAGTCTTTAAATCGCGTAAAAACATAAACATAAAATAATAATCATCTTATCAACTAGATTATTATTAAATTAACATTATTAATTATTTTTAAGTCACCAACGTCAAACGACAACTAGTGTGTGCTTACGACACGTGTATGCAAAACTTAATGGAACTAACGGAGTTTGGTAACGGAAAATTACCGGATGTCACACCCAAGTTGACCTATAGATATTACGAAACTAGGAAAATCCAACGAAAGTTGGGCGCATGTGATAACGAAACTGTTATGCGAAACTGCTGGGCGAAACTGGCAGCGAAACTGGCAGCGAAACTGGTAGCGAAACTGTCAGCGAAACTGTTTATCTGGCAGCGAAATTAGGCAGAAATTAACCCCTTTAAGTGTTAACTTATCTGCAGGCTATGTAGTATGATCCTAGCCTAGAAGGCTTAGTTTAGAAGTTACTCACGATATCCAGGTGAGTTCTAGATCCCCTTATTTAAACGTTTTCAATGTTTTTGGGGCTATTATGCATAGTAAACATAAGGTTTTCAAGGTAAGGATTTTAAGGGGTTTTAACAAGAAAATAAATTTTGGATGCTCCTTGGACCCCAGCCCGGCCCCAGCTAGGGGCGTTGCCCCTTGGACCCCACTAGGGGCTGCTGCCCCTAGGACCCCGCTGTCAGGGGCTGCCGCCCCCGAACCCCCGCTGTCCCGCGGAGGGCCGGTTACGTTTTATGATGACTAGAACTTGGCATGTTGTGTACCTATTAAGTTAAGTATTATATATTAAAGTAGAAGATGATATTAAAGAAAAGTGAAACTTAATGAATATTACCCTCGGGCCCGTTTGATGATGAAAAGTCTTGCAAGCACTATGATAGACGTGACTTATGTGAGTCTGATGTATGATGATTGATCCGTATTCATGAGCGGGCTATGTGCCCTGCAGTGTGGATCAACTGTCGGGGTTAGCTACCATGATGATGTGTACCGACAGGGATCGACATTTGTTGTCGACCAACATGGAGCTCTTGCTTTGTGCAATCTCGTTTATGATGAAGTGAAAGATATGAAAGAATGAAAGATAATGAACATGCTTATTATGATGAAAATGTTATGTATTATGTATGCATGGTCATTATATGAAGGATAAAGTTATATTTTCTTATTTACCTAAAACTAGAACTCACTCAGCAAAGCTGACTTTTATGCATAATAGTTGGCAGGTAAGTGCTGATGCTGAGGATGGCACCACGAAGCTACTTGGGGAGCTATGGATGGCATTCCTGTTTGTGAAATCTTTATTGTAATTTAAGAACAAGTAATATGTTTTGTTTACAATTAAAGGACAAATTTATGAGTACGATATGGTTTTTAAGTTTTAAATGAATGTCTAATTATTTCCGCTGCAATGTTTTGTTATTAAACTGATTTTATGCTACGGTTAACCAACAGTGAGGCTTCCCGGGAATGGGGCCTTACAAGTTATAACAAAGCGACAATCACGAAAACAAGATTTTAGGAAAATTAGTCGCCAAGTCAGGAGATGTGGCCTGTAAGGTTATACTTGAAAGGCTAATACAACCAAAAGCAACAAAAGAGCTTCTAGCATGCATGCATGAAGTGCATAGTAGAAGTTACCTCAGAAGTATTACACAATTCATAGAAAATATTCTAAGTGTAAAATCTTCCGAAGCCAAAGACCAATATTCCAAAGCCAAATACCAATCTTTCGAAGCCAAAGGCGAAGTCTTTCGAAGCTTCAAAGACAAAGTCTTCCGAATCCAAAAGACTGAAGACTGATTTCTTTTGAAGATAGAGAAGATATGATTTCTCTGATAAACTTTTGTATAAAGTTGACTAAATTTCTACTGCCACTCTAAAGACTCACCAACTTATATAAGTTGGTGAAAAGGTCCATGCTTTAGTAAACTGTAGATTATGGTTTGGGGTCTGTAACTTTCTACTTTGTACCTTTTATCTTTTTTGTAATAGACTAGGATGTGAGATATGACATGTCATAATCACCAGTCAAAAGGCAATCTACCTTTTGACTCTACAATGATCTTGTTGTCTAGATTAGTGTTTTCAGCTAACTTTCAAAGTATAGCCTGTTGTAAGATGTAGTATAAAGTATCTCAGGTTCTTGTATTTCTTTTTATGCTTTATAACACTTGTAATAGGACTTGAAAACAATATACAACACTCCTGAAAACCATACTTATCCTATTCTTGTTCTTGGTTTTGCCTCAATACTTACTTGTGTTTTTCGTATCTCTCATATAAAAGCTTGTTCCTTATTTGATCTGTTAAGTGTTCTAACACTCTACTCATTGTAAGACTAATTGTATTGACCATCCCTTAACGAGTCCTGCACTTGTATCAGAGCATTTCAGGCTCTTGATCGTAAGATCTCATTATCTTAAATCCTATCAGTTTCACAACTCATTTAACATCTCAATGGCAGCTCTCTCAAAGGCTGTTATGGAAACCAGTACTACGAAAAAGTCTCCATTGATCACTCCTGATGATGTCGATACTTGGTGTCATAGAATGGAAGACTTAATCAAGTCTCAAGATAGCAGGATGTACGAATTTATTGTCTCTATACCTCATGTACCATGCACCTCTTCAGCTGCTGCTGGAGGTGGCATGATACCAAAGAAAGTGGCTGACTACTCTAAAGAAGACCGGAAGAAGATAGATGTAGATCAGAAAGCCATGACCACCCTTTAAACTGCTTTTCCAAAATCTATCTATAGACGCTTCAAAAAGTGCAAAACTGATAAGCTACTATGGGATGCACTGAAGCTAATGTTGAGGGGTCTAATAAAGCTAAAGAGAATAAGAAAGACCTCTTGAAGCAGCAGTTTGAGAACTTCACATTCAAGACAAGTGAAACTATGGCTTAAAAATACTGTAGGTATGTTGAGATTGTGAATACTCAAATGTATGTTGGAGTAACCCTTGAGAATAGGGACATAGTTACAAAGTTCATGTCCTCTCTTCCTAGACAAGGGACATACTATTCTATGGTCATTAAGAGGACTGAAAACCTCAAGAAGGAGGCTTTGATTAGAGTTTCTAGGTGGAGGATGCATCTCCAAACCAAGCACTGATGGTTGATCATGAAGAAGTCAAGGTATTGGAACATCTTTATACCCTAGAATGGATTGCTAAAGTTAATAGATATATATCCTATAACTTAGAGATTAGATCTGACCTTGAGTCCTTAAACATCTTAAAAGCTGATTTCAAAAGAGCTGAAAATTATTATAAACTTAAAATAGAAGATTTAGAGAAAACCATTTCAACTCTTAAGCATGAACATACCAACTACAAGACTCAAATCAAGGATCTCATCACTACGTTAACTGAATGCTAGGTTGAGCTTGTGATCAGCAAAGCCAGGGTAGAAAAATGTGTTCTTGAAGAAGAGACCTTCAATAATATGATATCCTTATCCTTGCATGAAAAAGTGTGTTATCAAAACAAGCACGGACTGGGATCTACTGAGATAGATCCTCCACACACTCTACTATCTATAAGATCTCCAAGGTATGAAACTCGTCAAGATAAGCTTCCCTTCATAGACCCCACCGAAGAGAGGATGAAGAGGAGATAGTGAAGGGTGGATCTGATATGAGTGAAGAGGATCATCCTAAGAAAGGTCACTATTCTCCTAAGAAGAGTAAATAACTAGGGATGACAAGTCTAAGAGGAAGAACTTGACCAGAGCAGCCAAGAGAAGATCAAAGAAAGCTCAAGAGATCAAGGTCACATTCAATTCCAAGCATAAACAAGTCTTTTCTAACACCCAAAATTCTAGTCAAATAAAAGAAAAGAAAAACAATAAGAAAAGAAAATAAAAGTATCTTGCAAAAAGGGAAAAGGAGCAAAAGTGGAGGGGGCCAAAGTTTAAAAAGTACAAAACTCAAATATTTTAATATATATTGAGTATGGCCGCCCGCTATGCCTTCCATAATCTGTTTTTTGACTGAAACAAGAAAGAAAAAGAAAGCAGAACTCTCTCGGTTCTTCAAGAAGAAAGACTAAATTTTCGCATTTGGTAAGTGTTTCTATGTGTTTTTGGTTCGGTTTTGTGGGGTTTTCGACCTTAGAACCGATTTATAAAGTATTCAATGTGTTTGGTTGCTTGTTTTGGTTTGTTTTAGGCATTTGAACTCTTGGTAACTTCAAGTTCGAAGGAGTATTACTTGAAGGCTGCATAAGGTGAGTTCTAGACCCCGGTTTTATGTTTTTTAAAAGTTCTTTGGGGCTGAAAATGCATGCTAAAAAGGTTTTACAATTGTTGTATGTATACCCGTATGCATTTGAATATGTATGTTAGTGTTTTATGGTTGTTTATATGATGTTGATTCTTAGAATGGTAAATATGAGTCAAGAACAAGTTAGGATGATGATTGGGACTGAAAATAACTTAGAACATGTTAATTAGGTGGCCATGTGCCCAAATAGGGCTCATGCGCCTGGAATATTGACTTAGAAAGACTAAGTAAAGTTCATGCACCCAAACAGTACTGCCACACGCCCAACTAATCTGCTCAGGCACCTAAGTGATAGTCATGCACCTGAACAGTACCTCATGCGCCTAAACTATTGCCTTAGAAAGACCAAGTAAGCTCATGCGCTTAAACAGTAGTTCATGAGCCCAGACATTTTGCCTAGACGCCTAAGTTGGGGTCAGGCGCCCCAATAGTTCCCATGCGCCCAACTTTTCCTCAGGCACCTAAGTATAAGTCCATGCGCCTGAACAGTTCATACGCTCAAAAGTTAGGCTGAAAAATACCTAAGTGTAGGATTCATGCGCCCGTATAGTGTTGATGCGCCTAAGCAGGGCTCATGCGCCTGCATAGTTTCCATGCGCCTGGAACACTTAGAATATTTTCTGAAATGTTATGAAATCTGAGATTTTAGGGTTTGACCCTAGTTTGACTTGTGGGTTATATTTGTTTATTTTATGCATGAATATATTCTATTTTTATGTTCCATATTACATATATCGTGTGACTTTACGTGGTGTGTTTATGATCGTAAATGTAAAGTATTATCATTAAAGAAAGTGAAAGATTAATGATAATGAAAGTAGAACATAAAGAGCGAATGAATGAAAAGTCTTGCAAGCAAAATGAAAGGAGGTTCACAACTCAATGGGAGTTGCTAGCTCAACTATGTGTAATATAGCATGCGATTTTGGCTAACCCATGAGGGTTCACACATAGGAGGATCAGTCTTGGTGACTGATCCATAGTATGAAACACGATCCTTGTCACTTTACCCTGGGAATGAGGCGGCTGTGTGCTGGGAATGAGGTGGCTACATGCCCAATGATGGGGTAAAGTTATGACAGGATCTAGAAATAGTGAAAGATAATGATAAAGTACGAAACAAACGAATACGTGCGATAATGAATGATGAATAAGGTTATACCTTGACGTATGTATGATGAGTGCTCACGTACGAAAGTAAAGAAAGTATTTTATTGAAAAAAAGTATTTTCATATATAAACTGTACAAGGTATTTCAACACTTTCAAACTAGAACTCACTCAGTAACGCTGACTTTTATGCATTTTCAGGTGGCAGGTAATTATTGACGAGGATGGCACGCAGGTGAAGCTACTCCGCAGGACAAGACTAACATCCATTTATTCTTAAAGACACTGTTGTTTTGTAATGAAATTAAATGGTCTTTTGTAACTGATAACAATTATAGGTGTATCGCTTAGCAACAATTTTTATTAATGAATGGATGGCTTTGATGTTAATTCGGTTGCAATGTTTTATGAAATGTGTAATGTTTTAAATATTATGTGCGATGAAGGTCCAACTGTAAGCGTCCCGGGAACGGGGCCTTACATCTTTATCTCTTGAGGATTTGAAGTGGTAAACACTGTAGACTCAACCAAGAACTCTAGTACCAGGAGTTCTAGTTCATGTCCAACTCATCCCTGTGAAGAAAAGAAGACTGATCAGCTGTGTATCGTTGCTACACATCATGAACCATCTAGCTCCAAGAGCAAGCCTCTCCCTAAGAAGCTTGCTACATCATCTGAGAATATGAAGATGGAGATGGAAAGTGATCAAGTTCAGTGTTATACTAAAAGAAAGACTCTTAAAAGGAAGCAAATTGATTGTATCATGTGTGGTAGTACTTTTTATCTTGCTAAGGATTGTATCTATAATCCCAAAAGTACTATCCAATGACCAAGAAGAAGACTTCTAAGAAGAAGAAGAAGAAGAGAGCTTCAGCAGGAATATCTTTTCCTTTGGGAAGCTTTAAAATGGAAATGAAGACAAGTGAAAACTTACCTTTAGAAGAAATGTTGGTCTCAGAAGAAAGGAATGCTTTCGAAGCAATGAAGCTTGCTGCAGTGAAGCAAAGATCTTCCAAAGGCATAGTCTCCAAAACTTCCAAAGTTGTTAAAACTTCCAAAGTATTGAAGGTCAAGTCTAATCATCCAAAGATGGTATGGAAGATAAAGGAAGACCATGTGACTAAAAGTTCTTCATCAACTACAACAGATGATCCTCAAAGTATTAACATAGGATCAATCACTATTGCTGCGTCTTCAATCCATTTTGACAAGCCCAAGCCAATGGCGCTTGGGTTTCCAAATGTAACTAACCTTTTCTTTTTGTGCAAGAGCAGCTAAAGACTAAGAAGAATGTATGGATCATTGATAGTGACTATTCCAGACACATGACAGGCAATGGCTTTTTGCTTCAAAACTTTGAGAAAATTGATGGAGGGCTAGTTGCTTTTGGAGGAGATGCAGGTGGTTACATTGCTGGAAGGGGCATGGTCATAAATGGTAAGCTGTGACATCCGGTAATTTTCCGTTACCAAACTCCGTTAGTTTCGTTAAGTCTTGCATACACGTGTCGTGAGCACACACTAGCTGTCGTCTAACGTTGGTCACTTAATAATAATAATTAATAAGGTTAAACTGATGATAACTTAACTGATTATGTGATTGTTAAGTTATGCTTATGTGTTTGTGTGTTTTAAATAGTAATTGTGAAAATTAATCGCGTAACGTGGAAACGTGTGTATTAATTCGTATGTTTTGTGTTTAGTAAAGATAAAATATATATTTGTTATTATTAGTTTATATGTGTATTAATTTAGTTAAAAACACTTTCAAAAAGAGTTTAAATCCTGAATTTTTAAAAATACAAGTTACAAGGGCTTAAATGGTAACTCTGACTAATTAAATAAAAAAAGAAAACCCTAGCCCCCATGACCCCCTCGACCTCCCTCTCCTCTCCCTCTCCCCTTGCGATTTCGACCAAGAACACCCAATAAACCACGGATTTGATCGATTACAAGCAATAGAACAAGTTAGAATCATCCATTACAAGCCATTACACGTTTAAAGGTTGGATTTTTACAAGTTTTTACGATTTCTATGTTATGGCCGTAACCCTAGTTTGATTTTGATATTGAATGTCGAATTATTTGTTGTTTGTTGATGTTAGTATGTTAGTTAGATTGAATACATGCTAGTTAACGTCGATGATGCAAGAAAGTTACGTTTCTGATGCATTGTTCATAGGTTACTAAGAATAGTAACTTTATTTGCATGATTATGGTGATTTGATGATGAATTGATGATGTTAATGTGTTTATGATGATGATTAGGTGCTAGATTGTTGTTATGAACGTTGGAAATTCAAGAATGCACATTGTAGTTCTTACCTTGCTTAAAACAGTAACTTTTTGGGTATGAAGTTGATGAATCATGTTAATTAGATGTTGTTGATCATGTCTAGATATGTTATAAACTTGATTAAGTATGAAATTGATGAAATTATGGTTGAATTGGATGCTAGATCACTTTTGGGTGTTACTTTCCCAAAATGGAAACTTTATTTTTGTAGAACATTGGATATGATGAATTGAGCATGCTTGTGATGTTAGGATCATGTTAGAATGATTGTTGATGATGTTTGTTGTGATAGAATGTGTTAATTGAATTGTATGGATGCTTCGTTGATCATGTAAGGAGTATAGGTTTTGGTGATCATATATGATGATGAATTATGGTTAGTGATTAGGAGATCATGTTTGGGATTGGATTAGACTTCACCTATGAATTCTTTTGGTTATGATGTGTGTATATATATATATACTATCTATATATATATATATATACACAATATATATATATACTATATATATATATATTTACACTATATATATTCATTTGAGGAGGGCAAAAAAGTCTTTTCACCCAAATCTCTTAATTTTAAGAGATGTACATCTCTTAAAGCATAAGTTACAACTCTTAAAGCATAAGAGAAGCCCATTGAACTCTTAAAGCATAAGAGGGCAAAAGAGTCTACAGATCTCTCCCCCACCACCAAACCCATCAGCTCCGCCATTCGAATCACTCTCCCTCAAACTCCCCCACCACCAAACCCATCGCTCCGCCACCGGCATCCACTCCTCCGCCACCCCCTGCTACTGTAAGCTCCGCCTCAAACACTTCCCCCCACAAACCACCATCATCCCCCTCTCCTCCGCCACTTCTCCACCCGACGCCACCACCTTCTCCTCCGCCGTCTTCTTCCACCTCGACCCACCGGCCCTCCGCCGCCTCCAAGCTTGTGGTTGTTTTAGGTGATTTGTGGTAAATCCCAATTCATTTTGCTCAATTTTTGGTTAATTTGTTGACTTATTTGACATTTTAGGGCTGAAAATTGAGTTTTTTGCCACTGATTTTAGGGTTTGAAGAACATGTCGCAATTGGAAGCAGAAAATGGCGATGGACTACATTTTGCTACTTTTAGTTTTAATTTCAGGTAAGTGTATGAATCTAATGCTTTTCTTTGCTATTTTTCATAACGTTTGATGTCAACCAAACTTCTCAAAGATGACACTAATGAAGCAATGCTGTCTCCATGTAATCAAAGTCAATTTGAGGGTTACTGATTTGATGTGTACATTTCATGTAATCAAAGCCAATTTGAAGGTTACAAGTCGCTGCCCTCAGTTCCATCCATCAAGTTCTACAAGTTGGAACCAAGATGTCTACAAGAAGCCATCTATGGTGGTATGCTTTAGTTTTTTGGTTATGATTTATAATTTTGTTCAAGTTGATTGTCACTTTAAGTAATAATTTTGCTCTTCTAGCTTAAAGGGATGAGTTTGGTCCAATATCAAACTACAGGTTGTTGGACCAAAAGAACCAATGAGCCAAGATCAGGAAAACCTCTAAGTCCCACATGCCACTGCAACAACTGCTGAAGACTCCCATCAGTTACAGTGCTCTCTTGCTTGAATGTCAGACTCGAGAGCATCTGAAGACTTCCATCAGCTATTGTGTTCTCTTGCTTGAATGTCAAACTCGAGAGCATCTTAGCTCCAGCCTCAGCTGTTGTGACAAAGTCTGAAGAACAAAGCATGAAGATCAAAGAACCAAAGAACAATAGCTGAAGACTCCAAAGTACTGAAGACCAAAGTACTGAAGTCTGAAGTTCTGATCATTCAAGTACTGAAGACTTCAAGTACTGAAGACCAAGTACTGAAGTATCAAAAGCTGAAGAACTGAAGAACTGAAGATCTTCTTCCGGAGCACAAAGTCTGAAGACAAAGACTGAAGACAACAACTGATGATATCTACTGAAGTCATCAGTTGTTACATCTTCCGAAGCTGTTCTATCTTCCGAAGCAAAGTCTGAAGAAAAAGACTAACGACAACAACTGATGATATCTACTGAAGTCATCAGTTGTTATATCTTCCGAATCTGTTACATCTTCCGAAGCCAAGTCTGAAGACCAAGTACTGAAGACTCAGAGTTTGTCATAACAACTGAAGAAGTCCTCTTCAGTTGTTGTGGTGGTTTTTCCTTTTCAGTAGTTTATTTTGTTTCAGTATTTGTACAACAGCTGAAGAGCATGTTCTTCAGCTGTTATAGTATCAGTAGTTTTATTTTTGTCAGTACTTAGGAACTTTTGTAAGAAGATGTCAGTTGTTGACATCTTCAGTAGTTTTATGTTTTTGTCAGTTGTAATTTGAATATTCAGTGATGTCAGAAAAGGACATCACCACCATGCTTTTGCCGCCTATATAAGGATGGCAAACCATGCTGTTTTAATTGCCGAAACGTGTTTAGTAATGAACATTTAATGTTTCGCAGAACTCTTCTCTCTCTATGTTTATGCTTTTAATTGCAATATCTTTTATGTTCTTGATATAATTGCTAATTAATGTGCTAAATCCGCTGCAAACATAATCTAATTGATCAACACGAGAGGCTGAGATCCTGTCAAATGGTATCAGAGCAGGTTAATCATTGATCGATCTTACCATTGATCATTTGAAACTGCTCTTTTGATCTCTCAGTTTGATCGAATTAGCAATTTGCAAGAATTAGCCATAGAGAGTGAGTTTCTGCTGTTTCTGGCCAAAATCTTGAGGTCTTTCGGTGGTTTTGAGTCACATTTGTCTGGTTTAAACTTGTTTTTGACTAAAACCTGAGATGACAACACCAACTAATGATCCTCACAATACTGGTTCCGCAACCAAGCCTCCGATGCTGGTTAGGAACGAGTATAACATATGGCAAAGACGTATGCTACACCACTTGGCTGTCAACAGTGCTGGTTGTTGGAAGTCAGTGGTGCATGGGCCATACAAGCCAATGGTGAGTGTCCCGGAATCTAATGAACAGGTTGCAAAGAAACCTGAACAATATTCGGACGAAGATCTAAAGCTGTTCGAAATCGATGCTAGAGCCCATGGAATTCTAGCCATGGCCATTCCAAATGAGATATACTGAGGGCTCTTGCATCATGAGTCTACTCATGACCTATGGGTTGCTCTAAAGGAACAATTTGGAGGAACTGATTCGGTCTTGGCAAACAATAGGGAAATCCTCGCCCAACAATATGAGACTTTCTCATATAGAAAGGGTGAGACTCTGACCCAGCAGTTTGAGCGGTTCTCTTGTTTGATCTCTGAGCTGAAGATGGTCAAACAAGAGTACACCAACAGCCAGATGAACAACAGGTTCCTCAGGTCACTTCCGGAGAGGTGGGACACATATACCATTGTCCTTCGCTCCAGTGCAGACCTGGACACTCTATCTCTCACCCAACTTCATGGGAAGCTACTAACTTTTGAGAGAGAGGTAGAGAAAAAGAGGAAGTTGTCCTCTTCTGGCAAGCTCGCTGATGACTTTGTCCAAGGTAATGCTGCCTTGATAAGTCATGAGTCAGAATATGCTTCATCAGAAAGTTCTTATGATGAGCATATCGATTTCTCTACTAACTCAGAACAAGCTTTTGTTGGTGTTAGTAGTTCAGGAGGTGGTGGTGACAACTTGTGTTTTCTGATGGAGGACTTGAGGGGCATTCCAGATGATGATCTGGAAGAGATGGATATTTTGAACCAAATGGCAATGATAAATATCCGTTCTCAAAAGTTCTACAAGAGAACTGGAAGGAAATTCCCTGGACTCTCTGGCAAAACCAAAGTTGGTTTTGACAAGAGCAAGTTGAGGTGTCACAAGTGCCAAAGGCTTGGACACTTTGCAAGAGAGTGTAGATCATCTGGATCTAACTCATCTGCACCCTTTGTGACTTTTCCCAGCAATAGCTCACAGCACAGAGGGCAACCTTCTTCCAGTTCTACCCATCCATCTCAGGCACAGGCACCACCTGCTTATTTTGTGCCACAGGGTCATATGCCATATCCTTACCCCTGTTACTACATGCCTCAGCCTAGTCAAACTCAAGTACCCCCGGCTCAACCACCTCATGCTCTTCCTGAGCCTCAATCTTCCCAATCTCATCAACACACACAACCTCAACAACATAGCTTTTTCACCCCAAGTGTTGTTGACTGGAGTAGTCTACAAGAAGAGCTATCTGGTCAGGAACAACTACTCCAAGGTGCTGGTCAACATGGTCGTGACCAACCTTTTGGAAATCTTGCTCTGATGGCCCTTGATTCTGCTGAAGGGTCATCATCCAATGCCTCATCTCAGGTATCCACTGAGGCAAAAGCCAAGCTTTGTTCTGAATCATGCATAGCAGCATTTGCTTCTATTAGAGAAGCAAATGTAGCTTTAATAGATAAAAATCTTGAGCTTGAGCAAACTATTTCCAAAAGAAAAGCTGATTTTGAGGTTGCTCTAAAAGATAAAAATGACGAGATTTACAAGCTTAACTGCCAAATCAAAGATAGTAAAGCTAGGGAAGATGTACTTCTAGAGAAGTACAAAGACCTCAAGGAAACTCTTGTAACCACCCAAGTTGAGTGTGATCGATGGGTGCAATCATGCAAGGGTTTTGAAATGCTTCTTAGTAAGCAATCAGCTTCCAATGTGAAGTTTGGCATTGGTTATAATCACACTGCTCCTCCCACAGACTTCACTTCAAGAGCAGAAGTTGAATCTGATGGGGAGAGCAATAACCAATACTGCTCATCATGTGACCTACTATCCTCTAAATCAGCATCATCAGAGATAGATGTCAGCATTTACTTCTGCCAAAACCAATCAGCTGATGCTACAACAGCTGATGGTTCAAATGCTGACTGTCACATGACCAAAAGGCTGATCAACTCAGGTGTTGTCACTAGAAGTACTGAAGGTACTAGAGAGCAAGTGACAACATCTGAAGTTCAAACCTCAAATACTATTAGAACTGAAGAGAAGAAAACTAACAGTAGGAAAGGTTTGAAGACAGCTAGAGAGGATACCAGGAAAGCAGGCACTAGGAAGAAAACTGCTAGTACTGATGACAAACAGCTGAAGAACAAGTCTTCAGCAGTTAAATCTTCTTCAGCTAATGATCAGCATAAGATGAAGAAGAAGCCATGTGAGATATGTGGCTTATTCAATCATCTTACTGATGATTGCTGGTACAAAAGGGGTTCCAAACTCAAACAGAAGGAGAAAATTACTGAGAGCATCAATAAAATGAAGAATGAGTTTGAAACCAAGTTTGTACTGGCAACATCCAAGCCTGAAATCCCTAAGCCCAAAGCTAAATCTAAGAAGGTAGGGATTACTCAGGCAACAGCTGAGGTTGCTCAGAAAAAGATGGTACAACATAGGAACTCATCATCAGCAAACTCCAATGTGTCTGAAGAGCTGAAGGCTTTATCACAAAATCAGACACAGTTGGTGATGATGGTTCAGCAACTAGTAGGAAGAGTCAACCACTTAGATGCTCCTATGTTGAAACCACAGAAAAGGAAGTCCAAGCCAAAGGGTTCCTCTTCTGTACCATCTTCTTCACCTCAAGCTGTCACTCATAACACACCTGTTAGTGCTATACCTGTAGCTGAGAACAGACCCAAAGCCAAGCAGGTTTGGGTCTCCAAGACTAACTAACACATGGTTGTGTTTGCAGGGTTCTTCAACATGCCATAGAAGCATCTGGTATGTAGACAGTGGAGGATCCATGCATATGACTGGAAGCAGCTCCCTTCTTAATGACTACTCTCAAGGAAAGAAGGGATTTGTTTCTTTTGGCAATGATGCAAAGGGTTACATCATAGGAAAAGGCTTTGTTTCCAATGGGGAAATAAGGTTTGATGATGTTAACCATGTGGAGAATCTCAAGTATAATCTCTTGAGTGTCAGTCAAATGTGTGACAAAGGCCATGTTGCCCTTTTCACAAGCCAGAACTATCAGATTCTGTCATCCAAAGTTCTGAGTTTGATTGACAAGGCATTGGATGAACACACTCTCCTAAAGGCCAACAGGACAGGAAGAGTGTATGCCTTGGATCTTTCCAAAAAGATGGATCTAAAAGGCCATCCTTGCCTATTCTCCAAGGCATCTCCTCAAGAGTCTACACTGCTTGCATAGAAGGCTGGGTCATGTTAATTTCAAAAACATGAATCAGCTTATAAGCCATGGTCTAGTGAGAGGACTACCTCAGAAGGAGTTCAAGTGTGAAGATGACTGCACTGCTTGCTTGAAAGGAAAACAACACAAAGTTTCATTCCCTTCAATAGAAGAACCAAAGTCCACTGTTTGCTTACAGCTCTTACACATGGATCTCTTTGGTCCTGTAAGAGTGATGAGCATGGCAAAGAAGAAATACTGCCTGGTAATTGTGGATGATTACTCCAGGTTTGTATGGACTTTCTTCTTGCACTCCAAGGATGAAGCAGCCAAGACAATAATGAACTTTGTGTTACTAGTAGAAAAGCAGTATTCCCTACAGGTCAAGTGTGTGAGGAGTGATAATGGAACAGAGTTTAGAAACCACACACTTGATGACTTCTACCTGTCCAAGGGAATTAGAAGGCAGTTTAGCATTCCTAGAACTCCTGAGCAGAATGGAGTGGTGGAGAGAAAGAACAGGACTCTCATTGAAGCTGCAAGGTCTATGTTGGCTGACTCAGGATTGCCACTGACCTTTTGGGCTGAAGCTGTCAATACAGCTTGCTATGTGCAAAATAGAGCTTTAGTAAATAAGAGGTTGATGAAGACTCCTTATGAAGTTCTTCATCAATTGGCCCCTCTTATTTCATTCTTTAGAGCCTTTGGGTGTCCATGTTTCATTCTCAACACTAGCAACCCACTCCAGAAGTTTGCTAGTAATGTGGATGCAGGGTATGTTGTTGGTTATTCATCAACTTGCAAGGCATACAGAGTTTTCAACTGTAGAACTAAGGGGTTGAAGAAACTCTGCATGTTAAGTTCAATGAATCTCCAAAGGACAAGATTCCACAAAACCCTGTGGAGATGTTTGATCTGGACATACTGCAATATGTTCCTTATCAACCTCCATCTGTTGAGCCTGTCAACAAATCTCCACCTGGTGATACTGATGATGATGTAGTCAGTACTCACCTCTTCAGGATCAGTGACAACCTGCCTGAGTTCACTGAACCTGATGCTCCTGTAGCCTCAGCAGTTCCATCCACTACAAATGCTGATGAGATTTCTGCTTGCTCTACTTCGTTTGAGCTGCCATCCTCTACATGGTTTCAGGAATCTCCATCACCATCTGTTGCGGCTGATGGGTCTACAAACACTTGCACGGATATCATAGTCTATCAAGAGCTCAAGAATCACCCCACTTTACAAATCATTGGTGATATTCATGCTGGAGTTTCAACCAGGAATCAATTGTCCAACTTTTGCTTCTATGCTCTCTTCATCAGTCAGCAAGAGCCAAAGAACTATCATATTGCTTTAAGAGACAATGGATGGGTGGAAGCTATGCAGCTTGAGCTACTTCAATTCAAGAAACAGCAAGTGTGGGAGCTTGTTCCATTACCCAAAGGTAAGTGTGCTATAGGCACCAAGTGGGTATTCAGGAACAAAACAGATGAGAAGGGCCAAATTGTCAAGAACAAGGCCAGACTGGTTGTTCAAGGGTTTGCACAGGAGGAAGGCATCGATTATGATGAGACCTTTGCACCTGTGGCCAGACTAGAAGCAATCAGACTGTTCTTAGCTTATGCTGCCTTTCACAGTCTTAAGGTTTATCAAATGGATGTCAAAAGTGCCTTCCTATATGGGAAAATAAAAGAAGAGGTTTATGTGTGTCAACCACCAGGCTTTGAGGACAATAAACATCCTGATTGGATGTACAAGCTTGATAAGGCTCTTTATGGGCTGAAGCAAGCACCTAGAGCCTGGTATGAGACACTCTCAACCTTTCTTCTTGAGAATAATTCACTAGGGGCACCATTGATAAAACCTTATTTATCAAGACTGTGGGGCAACATAAGCTCCTTGTTCAAATCTATGTAGATGATATCATCTTTGCATCCTCTGATCCAAAGTTGTGTGATGAATTTACAAAGCTTATGAAGCTAAGATTTGAAATGAGTGCTATGGGATAATTACAGTTCTTTCTAGGTTTGCAAATCAAACAACAGGATGATGGAATCTTCATCCATCAGTCCAAATATACCAAAGACTTGTTGAATAAGTTTGATTTACAAACCTGTAAGCCCTGTTCTACTCCCATGAGCAGCATCACACAACTAGATGTTGATCAGAAAGGTAAAGCGGTTGATGAAACCCTTTACAGATGTATGATTGGGTCCTTGATGTACCTTACAGCTTCTAGACCAGACATCATGTTTTCAACATGTGCTTGTGCTAGATTTCAGGCTGCACCTAAAGAATCCCACTTGATTGCAGTCAAGAGGATCTTTAGATATCTGCAAGGTACCCAATCACTAGGACTTTGGTATTCAGCTGGGCATTCTTGCAAATTAGTTGCTTCTCCGATAGTGACTATGCAGGATGCAAAGTCACCAGAAAATCCACTTCTGGTGGTTGCCAATTCCTAGGCAATTGTTTAGTTTCTTGGCAGAGTTAGAAACAAACATCAATTGCTACATCCACTGCTGAAGCTGAGTATATTGCTGCTGCAAGTTGTACCTCTCAAATACTCTGGCTTCAGAACCAACTTCTGGATTATGGCATTACTGAGACTAAGACTCCATTATTAATGGATAGTGCTTCAGCTCTTTGTATTGTTAAGAATCCAGTTCAGCACTCTAGGACCAAACATATTGAGATCAGACATCATTTTATCAGGGATTGCTATGAGAAAGGTCTGATTGATCCTAAGTTTGTGCCTAGTGCTGATGAGCTTGCAGACATTTTTACTAAGCCTTTAGATAGTGCCACATTCCAAAATTTGGTACTAAAGCTTGGTATGCTGCAGCTTGATTGATTTGACCTAGGCTGATGCTCTTAATCACATCTACTGATGGGTATTAGGTCAAATATAAGTACTGATGAGTAATTTAGTCTTCAGCTCTTTCACAACTACTGAAGACTAAAATAACTCAAAGTACTGATGTACATTATTTATTGAAAACAACTGATGTAGTGAGGTGGATTACAACTACTGATGTATGATTTTCAATAAATAAGTACTGAAGAACAAATTTTGCTCACAAGTACTGATGTGTAATCTTACACAAGTACTGAAGACAATATTTGTTCACCAGCTCTGGACTATTTCATCAGCACTTGTGAACATCTGATCACAAGAGCTGAAGGCAAATATTCTCAAGAGCTGAAGGGTCAATGAAACATCTGAAAGTCAGCCAAAGAGCTGATGAGTAAATATGGAGGCTAGTATGAAACAACTGATTTGACGGAAACAGCTGATGAGTAATTTCACATCAGCTGATACCAACAGCTGTTGTTTCATACCGAAACAACTGAAGGACAAAACCATGTCTTCAGTAGTTTCACAACTACTGATGACTAACACCAAGTCCTTAGTTGTTTACAACAACTGAAGCAATACCATGTCTTCAGTAGTTCACAACTACTGATCTCAGTAGTTCACAACTACTGAAGGCTAACACCAAGTCTTCAGTTGTTACAACGTCTGAAGAAGAATACTAGGTCATCAGTAGTTCATAACTACTGAAGACTGACAGTAACGCTTTAGACGTTTACAACATCTGAAGAAGAATACTAGGTCATCAGTAGTTCATAACTACTGAAGACTGACAGTAACTCTTCAGACATTTACAACATCTGAAGGACAAAACCAAGGTCTCAGTAGTTTCAACTACTAAAGACTAATACCAAGTCCTCAGATGTTACAACCACTGAAGGTTAAAACCACGTCATCAGTCGTTACAACAACTGATAACTAACACCAAAACCTTCAGTAGTTTTCTTTCAACCTTAGCCCTACCCTATAAATACCCCACTTTCAGAGCATTTACTCCACTTGCCCTAATCTTTCAAAAACCTTTAAAATTCCCATACACCATTAATGGCGACCATGCAACTAAAACCTCGACACAACTGTGTCGCCCATCTCACCAAATCGCCATTATGGCCTAAGTTTCACAATGCCGTCGACCTGATGACAGATTCTCCATACCAAACGGCATTCCTCCTCAACCCCACTATATACCTCGACTCCTTGACGGAGGTTTGGGCAAACATAACCATCCAAACCGGCGAACAGGATGGCGAGGTCTCTCTCCGGTCCTCCGTCAACAACCACCCTGTGGTTATCACTCCAGCTGCCATACGCCAAACCCTAAAGCTGGAGGATGCCACCTACCCAACCTCCTACCCCAAAGGTACCCTGGATCTCTCATTCACATCCAACGACTACCAGGGTAACCTCTCAGCCTCCACCTTGTTGAAGAAACACTTCCCTGACCCTCAACGACTGATCTTCCACATGGTGAACGTGTGTCTGGCTCCCAAAACCTCTTCGTGGGACCAGATGTCAACAAGGTGGCAACAGGTATTGTATTCTATCCTTGAGAAACAACCTCTAAATTTTACTGATATTTTATTTTTGGAACTCAAGGACATGGCCACAAAACCATTTTCTAACCGTTGGAACTTGTATCCGCGGTTCATAATGCCATGATCGAAAACCAGCTTCAGGCTGAGGGACTAGTTGGCACTGGGGTCCCTGCCATGGCTGTTCTAGCCGAGGTATACTCCAGGCACAACACACAAAGAAGCCCACAAAGGCTACGCAGGGAGATGAGTCCCCTGAGGATGCCCCTGCAACACAAAGGCAGGATGTGCCTGCTGGTTTGATTCTCCCAGCAGGTACCATGACTCCACCCACAACAACCGCACAGGCTTCCTCTCAACAGGAGCCTGATGTAGCCAACATTGGGGCAACCACATTACTGGGGTCTATCTCAATTGAGAAGACTACCATTGAAGAGCACAGTCCTCCCCATGTGCACACTGCTTCTAGCCCATCTCCTGATGAGACCGCCCCAATCAGCCCAACATTGGCAATAGCCAAAGTGCTGACCAATCTGAGCACTCCACCCTCTCCCCAGAAACCTATTACACCTGGGGAGACTCCAACCGAAGAGGGGGTGGGTACAAGTGCCGATGGGAGCCCACAGCACAGAGAATCAGTTCAATCTCCCAGTGTGGCTAGGGAGATAGAACAATCTGGTGAGGCTGCCACTTCCTCTGCATCAACATCTGAGCAGGGTGAAGATGGTAACATCACTAAGACCTCACCAGAGGCAATGGCCGATGATGGATCCAATCCGGAGGCTAGAAGTCCCCAGTACCATGAACAAGGGGCACATGTCATTACTGAGCCACACTCAGGACATGTACATCCTGACAAGGTTAGGAGGTCAGGTGATTCAGCTCATGCTGATGATGACCTGAGCTTCTTCTATGATGTAGTAGCTCAAAACACTATCCTAGAGGATGAGCTAAGCAGACTCAAAGAGCTGCTGGCTCAGATGACTCAGGATAGAAGTCCATCTGCCACCACTACCCAACAGATGGCATCTTCACCCGAAGGTCTCACAAACACTGAGCCAATCCACAAACTCGGCCACCAGCCCCTGCTTCTAGCACTAGCTCTCAGGGTCAGAACCCGCCTGAGCAGCTAGATGCTATCTTCCAGAAATCCCTACCTCTCATCACACCCATACTTAAAGATTTAGTCATTCAAACCATTGATGAGAGGCTTCCCACATACATTCAACCCTTGGTGGAGGTTGCCATTTCTAAGGCACTTGCTGATAGTCAAACCCCAACCAATGCACCCAAAAAGGGGGAGACATCAGTGCAAGTCAAGAGGAAGAGGGGTGAGGAAGAGAAAGAGGCAGAAAAAGAGGTGGTGGTAGAGAGGGAGTTGGTTGAGGAGACTAGGAAGGTGAGGGAGAAAGGGAAGAGGAAACAGAGGGAGGTAGAGCCAATAGAAGTGGCTGAAATCCAAAAGGATTTCAGTGGCACTGATAAGAATAGGGGAGAGGGAGAGAAATTGGACTCTAATCTAGCAGTCCTTGTCAAGGAGGTGATGCTGAACACAGCAAATCAATGGATTCTGCCATTGATCAGCTGTTCAGGCAAGGCTTTGACAAGGACACTGCCTTGCTAGATCAGGAGCTCAGGAGGATGGAAACCAAGGAGATTGAATACCGATGGTCTACTTATAGCCAAGAGGAACAAAAGAGACTCGAGGCTATGAGTAGATTCATTTCGAAGTATCTGGGCAGGCCAGTCCTCGATATTAAGGCATGGTCCAGGGATAGAATCTTGGCCATAACCACCAAGATCTGTTCAGCTGGTACCTTTACCAAAGGACTGGTCGCTGAGGCCCTCTCCGAAGCCGGTGCTGGGAACAGAACACTTCTAGCAAAACAGACTAAACCGTCTCTCATATCTAGATTGCTAAAAGTGCCTACCAAAATTCCCACACCAACAACCAAACCACAACCCACAAAACCAACCCCTTCACCACCAAAACCCGCAGCCAATGATCCACCCTTGAAGAAGAAGAGAAGGGTGCTGAGGCTGCAAGATGAAGAAGAGGAGGATGAGGAGGATAGCCTGCCACTTTCAGCAGTTATACCTCTACCCAAAGCCAAATCACAAACCATCACTCCCACCTCACAGCAGGACACTGTGAGGGTAAAGTTAGAAGAGGAGGAGCAGCAAAAGCGACATGATGAGGAAATGCTGAAAATCATTGACAAATGTTATGCTGCTTCGACCTCTATAATAAACATGCAGAAAGAAGCTCTGAGACTATTCACCTTGAAACAAACCTATCAATATGAAAGGGATAAGGTGAGAACTTGGCCTGACCCAAGGGTGTCTCACAGGATAGTCAAAAAGGACATGCCTGTGAGATACAAAAGCCAACTAAAGAGAATCGTAGATGAAGTGATCTCTGTGGCTTTTGTAATAACACCCTGGGAAATAGTAGAGGAATTCGAGAAAGCCTATAGAGCCGGCCAATCACCCTTTTCAATGCTAGATAATAGGGTGGTTAGGAAGGGTCTGGTCTATAAGAGGCTTGAGAATTTCCATAGGGATGAGCTCAACCTGTTGTTAGAGGGTAAACATCCTGATGAGTTTGCATACAGGCAAACCACAACACTTGAGCTCAAAAATGAAAGACAGGTCAAATTCATCTCAGAGCTGTACGGTCAGGAGGGATTGTTTGATGGTGTGCCTGAAGACCTGTCCAAAGAAGAACAAATGATCTTTCTTCAGGCCTACACCCGAGAATCCTACCGGCTTGTACATGGGAGGTAGATCTCATGGATGGGGCAACAACTCTGTGTCCAATTCCCCAAGACAGAGTTCCCATCCATACTTAGCCAAACAAACACTAGAGACTACCTCTCAGGCCAGTGCTTATCTGGGTCAACTCCTAATCTGATCTAGGAGGAAATAGACCAATCTTTATACCACCAATAAGTGGGACATCCAATAATTAGAGGTTTTGGCTGCATTGGTTCAGGGGGAGTTTGTTGGACCAAAAGAACCAATGAGCCAAGATCAAGAAAACCTCTAAGTCCCACATGCCACTGCAACAACTGCTGAAGACTCCCATCAGTTACAGTGCTCTCTTGCTTGAATGTCAGACTCGAGAGCATCTGAAGACTTCCATCAACTATTGTGTTCTCTTGCTTGAATGTCAAACCCGAGAGCATCTTAGCTCCAGCCTCAGCTGTTGTGACAAAGTCTGAAGAACAAAGCATGAAGATCAAAGAACCAAAGAACAACAGCTGAAGACTCCAAAGTACTGAAGACCAAAGTACTGAAGTCTGAAGTACTGATCATTCAAGTACTGAAGACTTCAAGTACTGAAGACCAAGTACTGAAGTATCAAAAGCTGAAGAACTGAAGAACTGAAGATCTTCTTCCGAAGCACAAAGTCTGAAGACAAAGACTGAAGACAACAACTGATGATATCTACTGAAGTCATCAGTTGTTACATCTTCCGAAGCTGTTCTATCTTCTGAAGCAAAGTCTGAAGAAAAAGACTGAGGACAACAACTGATGATATCTACTGAAGTCATCAGTTGTTATATCTTCCGAAGCTGTTACATCTTCCGAAGCCATGTCTGAAGACCAAGTACTGAAGACTCAGAGTTTGTCACAACAACTGAAGAAGTCCTCTTCAGTTGTTGTGGTGGTTTTTCCTTTTCAGTAGTTTATTTTGTTACAGTATTTGTACAACAGCTGAAGAGCATGTTCTTCAGCTGTTATAGTATCAGTAGTTTTATTTTGTCAGTACTTAGGAACTTTTGTAAGAAGATGTCAGTTGTTGACATCTTCAGTAATTTTATGTTTTTGTCAGTTGTAATTTGAATATTCAGTGATGTCAGAAAAGGACATCACCACCATGCTTTTGCCGCCTATATAAGGATGGCAAACCATGCTGTTTTAATTGCCGAAACGTGTTTAGTAATGAACATTTAATGTTTCGCAGAACTCTTCTCTCTCTATGTTTATGCTTTTAATTGCAATATCTTTTATGTTCTTGATATAATTGCTAATTAATGTGCTAAATCCGCTGCAAACATAATCTAATTGATCAACACGAGAGGCTGAGATCCTGTCACAGGTAAAGAGTAATTTTTATGTTGGTTATATACTTGGTGAAAATGATTCTATTTTGTAACATTCACTTGAATGGTACCCCATTAGACGTAACATTCACTTCACTTGATTTTCTTGCCTTCTAAGTTGTTGTATATTATTAGAAAGGTAGACATCGACAACGTTGTTGATTTCATACAAAGTTTATATTCAAACGATGAATCTAGAATTGTTTATTGCTTCTCCGGATGGATTGTGAGTAGGTATGGGTTGCGATTAAAATCTTAACTAAATTTGTTCTACAATCATGTTATTATGCGCACATCACACATATTACATTTACTATATTCTTTCATATTCAAGTACTACGGGTTGCATATGAGTTGCATAATAGATGAGCTTCAACAAACTATTACACGTAGATAGAATAACGACAAGGGTACTTTGCATCGCATATCTTTCAAATATTTTCCATTTCCTATTATAATCAATATATATTTTCGTGATATATTTTCGTGATATATTTTAAGCTCATTTAAAAATTTGAAAGAGTATATCTAATTTTGGTTTCGATTAATTATGACAGAAAATCTATTCGTGGAGCTTAGTCCGAGCCGCTTGATATTGATGAGGTACAAGCTTTGAGTTACTTTGGATCCTACTTTCTTAGTATCATTTTCTTAAAATTCCAACCTTAAGGTTTGATTAGATAATCATATAAGTGACAGTTTTTTTCGCTCCCAGCTTTCTGATTGTCATGATGTAATTAGACATCTAATGGACTTCACCACAGTGAGGAAAAAGATTGCAAAAGGATTGTTCCAAACTCTAAAAAAATTAAGGTTAGTTTGTTTTCTTCACGAGTTCTTATCGAGTTGATTAATAATTTTGTGATGCATATGTTTATGTCTAACTACTTACTATCTTCTTAATGTTCTTCATTTACTGTCATAGTATCACTGTTTTGCTTTTTATACTATGATCTAAGCATCAGTTATAGTTTTATGAGGCATTCACTTGGTTTTGATTTTCTTTGATCTAATGTATATGGTTTACACAAAGAGATAGTGCAAATTTAGGATGTTGAGATAATTGGTAGAATGTTAGTATTTAGATAATAATTTCTCACTATAGGTCTTCTCAGCTTGTAATGTTTGTTTAAAAGTGTTGAATGTTACCTGAACATTTATGCAGGTTTTACAGGATTAGAGCCTGTGTTTTTGGCTTTATTAGCATATCCTTTTGGCACCAAGCTCTTATATCATTGCTTTTGATGTGCTACCAT
This sequence comes from Flaveria linearis, assembly GCA_024085815.1. Taxonomy (NCBI): domain Eukaryota; kingdom Viridiplantae; phylum Streptophyta; class Magnoliopsida; order Asterales; family Asteraceae; genus Flaveria; species Flaveria linearis. Next base: position 375,634 of record JABSNV010000254.1, on the reverse strand, counting down.
GTTGAAAGGGAGATAAAAAGGATCAAACACTTTTAGTAGTGAAAGTAAAGGCAAGAAACCCTCTCCATTATTCATTCAAGCTCTTCTTTAGTTATTGTTGGATTTTAGTAAATAGATCAAACCAAAATAGTTGTTGAGATTTGTATAAAACCTTATAGGTTTAAAGAATTGAAAATGGACTATAATACAGACAAAATAATTCCACATTATAGTATACAAAATATTTCTATACTTTTGTGGTACATGTTCATTTATTCTATTTTTGTGTTTCCTCAATAGAAATTTGATTCTCTTGATTTACAAGACAGTTTTGCTGAATTAAAGCACAAAGCAATTTACATCATGTGATGTAAAACTTAAGTTTTGATTTGTTGGAACTATTTCTCTTGATACATAAAACCTATAATAAATTGAAACCTCAACCCAATACATTATGTAAAGTCTCATCAATTGTTTATTGATAAGGATAAGTGTTGCATCCCTAATCAATAATTTTCATTATTTATATTTTACTTGGTTGATTTTGTTATGTAGTATTAATTTGTACAATTCATAGTAATATTTATTTATTGTTTGTTTAGATGAAATTGTTCATGCTATTACTGAGTACTCTGGATCATTAGGCTTAGACATTCTATTCACTTGAGTTTAGATAAAATAGGTCAGGCTGGGTTTAGTTTTTGAAGCGCCTACTGATTTATGTTTAGAAAAACACAATCATTACAATACTATTCTGTTTTGTATATAAAGAGTGGTTCTATTATGTAGCTTTCTATAATATGACATGTTTAAAGGCTGGGTTTAGTTTTTGAAACGCCTACCAATTTGAGTGATTCTATTATGTAGCTTTTTATAATATGACCTGTTCGAATGCTATAACACCCTTTAACTGTTCAAGAACTACAAACAACTGAACCATCATTTGATTATATTCTTTTTTGTAGTGATGTACACAACCTGCAAACAGAAACTATCAAGCAGCAGTATAAACTGGTAAGAAGTACATACTGATGATGTAATGTTAGCTGTTATTGCAGATCTCATAAACATGTTTGGTTTCTTGAAATTACATATGAAGAGCATTTTTGAGGTTATCTAGCTATTGAAGTACCTTTTTCAATAAGAACTTAGTGTCATTGGTTATATAATTTTTGCAGGTTAAGGAAAGAACCTCAAGTGATAACTCTTATTATGGATCACATGTGATGCAATATAGGGACTTGCCACTTAGCATGGATAAGCTTCACATGTATATGGGTACTAACCCTGCAAATGAAAATTTCACTTTTAATGAAGAAAACTCCCTATTTCGATCATCCAAAGCTGTTAACCAGCGTGATGCTAATCTTTTATATTTTTGGCAAAAGGTTTGTCCAACCCGAACCTTTACTTTCCTTTCCTTCTTTCTTCATCATTCACCCGTTTACTTATAACTCGTCGATTTGAATCATATTTTACCTATTAATGGTTGGGTTTAAAATGGAAAGGAATCTCCTAAATTGTTTTATATTACAATGTAGTTTTTGTAATCATATTGAATACATTATTTTTTATCAAATTTAAGAACAATGATAACAAAATGTGTTTGCAGGTAGGTCCAACCTATTTTGACCCATACTTTAGAGTTGTTGTTTTGACCCACTACCCAACCCGTTGGATTGTCTGTCTGACACCTCTAAATTTAACCTTTTTGTGACAGTATCGCAAAGGTCCAGAAGGTTCTGATAGGGAAACCGAAGATTAGAAAATGTTTATGGAAGCCATGTCTCATAGAATGCAAATAGACAACAGTATGCAACTCATTGGCAAGATTTTGTTCGGATTGGATAAGGGCCCTGAGGTGCTAAAAACATTCGATCCACTGGAAAACCTGTAGTTGATGACTGGACCTGCCTTAAAACATTTGTAAGCCTGTAAATCCTCCTTCCCACTCAGTATAATAAAACTTTCTTACATTTCACGCTTGTGTATGCACAGGTACGAACATTCGAGACACATTATGGATCCTTATCATAGTATGGCATGAAGCACATATGTATTTTTTTAACTTGGTTGCTTCAGCCTAAGCCCCAATGAGAGTTAATTATGAATCTTGCTCAACCATACACCCTATTATAGCACCTTATATATTTCCAGACTTGTGATTCTCTGCTGATTATTCTAAAAGTTGTCACACTTTTATGGATATTTAGAAGGAGAAATCATGAAATCAATGAAGTAGTTGCTGGTAACTCGAAGGATAAGGAAGGGCAGACGGTGAGTTTATTAAAAAGGTTGATGTATTTTAAGCATTAATTTTTTAGTTCAGTAAATTAATATTTTGCAGAAACTATTGTACAACAGGCTAAGCTTTCATGGCGGTTTAAATTTACTTTTCTACAACTGAGGTATGTCCGACTACTGATCTTATTTCCTTTTCGATTCAAGTTATTTTGAGGTTTTTGATTTACAATACAGATTGATTGACGTCAACGAGTTATTGTTGTCTTTGATACACCAGCGTATTTCACCCACATTTAATTGCTACGCGGTTGACTTGAAAAGTGTAGAAGTTGATTTATATTATCAAATGGATGAAAATATAAACTTATAAGATCAAAGTGAGTAAATCATGATCTTTCTTCAATGACTAGATTCCTTGTTTATTGCAACTATTCTACAGTGTTGTTTGCCATTGCATTTTGAAAGTGATTATATGACGTTATGTTTTGAAGTTGCCAATGCTAATTGTGGATATGGACTACAGAAACAGCTCTGCTTTATGAGCTTGGCAAAGCTTCATTGCCAATGCTGAAAAACAAAGTCAGATTTGTTCGTGAGGTTTTAGAAGAATGATTGTTTTGAGCAATGGATCACGTTTTTTAGAAGATTTGGAAAACGTTTTTTTCGAAGCTACAATTGCTGCGAATGACATTTGGAATATTGGAACATCAAAGGTAGAGTTTAGTGAACTCACAAGACACCTTCTGAATCTTCATGGTTGAGTGATCTTGATGTTTGTAATAACCATTTGTTTGTATGTATCATGTTTTATAATTTAAAAAATATTTGTTTTTCTTTATGAAATTTGCCTTAATTTTAATGTTTTTTTTGTTGGGTGATTAAGAACGAGGCCGGAGAGGTAGTTTTGCTTGCACACAAGCTTGAGTTGATTTGACTTGAGTTCATCAACTCATAAATGCTGAGCTAATTTGAGCTAAAGGTAGTTTGCTTGTATAAAGTTCAAGCTAATTTGACTCATGTGTTTATTTTGTACGAGCAACTTATTTGTTTTTATTAAGATTTTTAATGCGTTATTTGAGCCTTGTATATAAACACATTAAAATAAATTAGAATTGAACAAAATAAACTTTGTTAATTGATCACGTGTTAACTTGAGTTGGAAAACAATTCGAACATGAGTTAGCTTCTTCTGAGTATATTTTTAATCATGGGGCTCATGGGTCATTTTAGTTCCCACTTTCTTCTAACAAAGATGCTCTTCCATATATGATTTTACATGGTCAAATCTAAGTCCATAAACAACTCCGTTTATTAATGATGATGTAGCTTTTTAAGAATATGACAATAACTTATGGTCTCATGTTTTATAGGTTTTATAGATAATCAGTTATGTATCCTTCGGCGTAACACGCGGACAAGCATACTAGATAGAAGTTTATCGTAATGTCTCGCAGAAGCCTCTCTATTTTCGAAATATTGTTTATGATTGATATTTTCTTATTCAAGTGTTGTTTTTATTTTACTGAAATCTCTTAAAATATAATATATCACGAGAGGATTGATAAACTAACAAAAAGCGAGTGTCACGATATAAATTGTCACCGCCGCATCGCGCGGGTTTACTACTATATATATATATATATATATATATATATATATATATATATATATATAATATATATATATATATGTATATATATCTGTGTAGAACATGTTGTTTGTTAGAGATTTGCATGAGTTGTATGATGATCTAATGTGGTATGATGACCTAGGTAGAACTGGGTTGATAATGTGATACACGTAGATAATTGGTATGATACTCTTGTGTGTTAAGTTGTCATACATGATTAAACTATATTTCAACTAATATGTCACCAACGGGTCAAACGGGTCAACTGGATCATATGTGTCTTGTCCTTATAAAACCTTGAGTCCTTTGATTTTTAAGCACTTAGGGTTTCATTGTGATTTCTGTATACACGTACTTATGTACTCATGTAAGGCCCTGATCCTAGAAAACCTCACAGTTGGTCATTCACAGCAAAACATAGATTTAAAGCAATCATTTACTCATATATGTATAAATATATATTACAGCGGAAAAATACGGTAATTTCAATTCATCACAACGTAGTTAAATAAAAATATAAACATTGTCCTTAAACATCAAAGAAGCTTCGGTTCCATGCTCCCATCCCTTAAGCCGTACTCTTTATCTGGGATGCCAGTCTTTATGTGCCAAGAAGCTTCGGTTCCATGCTCCCATCCCTTAAGCCCTATCTCTCACCTGTCAACTGATATGCATACAAAAGTCAGCTTCGCTGAGTGAATTCTAGGTTTACATTTGTTAAATGACTTTTGTAAAACTATTAGCTTTAACGGTAGAAAATAATCATCATCTATCAGAACATCAATGCACACGGACTATCACTTTATCAATACTTTATCATTACTTGTTAATTATTACTCTTCTTTATCCGTCAATTCTCTGTCACTATCGGTGCCTATGATAAACATAGGACTTTACCGACACGCCAATTTAGGACTTACTGTCGTACCTGATCAGGCCATTATTGTCATACCAATCCAGGCATTACTGACCTGCATGTTCGAGCATTTACTTTATCACTTTATCAGGGTGACGGTACAACGAATGCAACCCTCCTTTATCAATTGCTTGCAAGGCTTTACTTTTATCACTTTATCAAGGTACACGTTATGGGCCTCATAACCTTTCTTTACGTTCCACTTTCATGTTTAAGTTATACATAATATAACACAACACGTTACAAGACAATTCATTAGAAACTCCATTTTCCATATAAGATAGTGTATAAAACTTGCTTTAAAAAGAACTAATCATAAAAGTATGTATTTAGTATGCACACCACCCAAAAACATTTAAAACATGTATGAAATAGGGGATCTAGAACTCACCTGAACTTATCCAAATAGCTTAGATTCTAAGTCACTTAAGCTATAGTCTTAATACTCTAGCTGCACGAAAGTTAATACACAAAAACGTCATTTTCTTCATAGTTTCGCCTACAGTTTCGCTGGTAGTTTCGTTACCAGTTTCGCTGGCAGTTTCGCTACTAGTTTCGCTGGGCAACACTTCTGCCAGTTTCGCTGGACAGATTCGCTGCCATGAGCGCCCAACTTTTGTCGGAATTTCCTAGTTTCGCAATGTCTATAGGTCTGCCTAAGTACTTAGTGAACCTATCAGCGAAACTGTAGTTTCGCTGTAGCGAAACTGTAGTTTCGCTGGATTTCCCTTAGTTTTGCTGAATAAATAACAGTTTCCCTGGATTAATACTCAGTTTCGCTGGATCGGGGCCCAGTTTCGCTGGATGAACAAAAAGTAAGAATCAGCCCGTTTTTAACCTAAAATCTTAACTTTTTACGTCCAAATCCTTGGTTTACCTTCCATGAAACCAGATCTAACCTTTTTACACGTTTTCATACGTAAAAATTTGACCTTTATGTGTTTCTTTGAAACTTTTCAAAACCCAAAACCCTAGAATCTGGGTTTGATCAACAGAGGGGTTTAGAGGTCGATTCTTACCTTGTTTTGTTGCTCTTTTCTTAAGATTAGATGCTCCAATCACCCAGAACTTCAATCTTTCAATCTTTCAAGCTCCAAATCTTGAGTTTCTTCCACTTTCTCTCTCTACTTTCGCTCTTTACGAATTTGGTGGCTAGGGTTGGAATGCTGGAAGTGGAGCTGATTATGCCATGTTTAAGGGCTGATTAGGGCCCTTAAACCATCTACACAGAACCCATTAAGGCTAATTTGGTCCATAGCCCACTAATTATTCCTTTATTTCTTAAATTAACCCTTAAAAGCCCATTATCATTAAATGGCTTGTTTCGGGAAATTTCAGGGCGTTACAAGTCTCCCCCTTATTTAGGTTTCGTCCTCGTAACCTGCCTCGTCGTTAAACAGATCGGGGTATTGGCGTCTCATTTCCTCCTAGGATTCCCAGGTGGCATCCGAACCCTTTTGGTGTTTCCATTGCACATTGACTTGCTTGACTATTTTATTTCTCAATCGCTTCTCCTTCCGGTCCAGTATAGCCACCGGTTGCTCTACATAGTTCAGCTTCTCGTCCACTTCGATGTCATCTAGAGGCACGACTACCTCGTCCGGTGCTAAACATTTCCTTAAGTGCGTCACATGAAAGGTAGGGTGAATCCCACTTAATTCTTCTGGAAGGTCTAGCCTGTAGGCTACATCCCCAACTCGTGCTATTACCTTAAATGGTCCAATAAACCTGGGACTCAGTTTCCCCCTCTTCCTAAATCGGATGATTCCCTTCCATGGCGACACCTTTAGCATTACCCTGTCACCCATGCTAAATTCTATTGGTCTCCTTCTTTTATCGGCGTATGACTTTTGTCTATCTTTTGCAGCCTTCATATACGCCTTGATTTTCTCCAACTTCTCCGTTGTGGCTTCCACGACTTCTAAGCTTCCTAGATCCTTTTGACCGACATCACCCCAACAAATAGGAGTTCTGCACCGTCGACCGTACAATAACTCATATGGGGGCATCTTAATACTGGCTTGGTAGCTGTTGTTATAAGAGAACTCTGCTAGTGGCAAATGATCATCCAAGTTACCGCCAAATTCGATAACGCATGCCCGAAGCATATCCTCCAGCGTCTGGATCGTCCTTTCCGATTGCCCATCAGTCTGCAGGTGGTATGCGGTACTAACATGCAACCTCGTGCCCATTTCTTCATTGAACTTTTTCCAAAACTTTGAGGTGAACCGCGTATCACTATCTGAAACGATGGAATACGTGCATACCATGCCGCGCCACAATTTTTCAGATAAACATTTTAGCAAGCTTTTCTGAACTAATTGCTTCCTTGATTGGCAGGAAATGCGCACTCTTAGTCAGTTTATCAACTATCACCCATATCACGTCGTGGCCTTTTGTCGTGCATGGCAATTTGGTGATAAAGTCCATGGTAACATGTTCCCACTTCCATTCTGGTACTTCTAATGGTTGAACATAACCATAGGGTCTTTGGTGCTCAGCCTTCACCTATAGGCACGTTAGACATTTGTTTACATATGCAACCACATCTCTCTTCATCCCAGGCCACCAATAATCTTTCTTCAAGTCATGGTACATCTTATTTGCTCCTGGGTGTATTGAGTAGCGGGCCTTGTGCGCTTCATCCATAATCTTTTCTCGCAATTCGCTATGCCTCGAAACCCATATCCTGCCGTGGAAGGTCTTAACACCCAAGGTGTTCTCTACCAATTCATCTACTTTTCCCACCATCCTTTCCTTCTTGATTTGCTGCTCTTTTAAAGCATCCATTTGAGCTTCGCTTATCATCCTCATAACATCTGGGGTCACTACTAGTTGGCACGCCTTCACCCGGATTGGTTCATATCCTTTTTTTCGGCTCAGGGCATCGGCTACCACATTTGCCTTACCCGGGTGATAATGGATTTCATAGTCATAATCCCTTATCAGCTCCAACCACCTCCTCTGTCTCATATTTCGGTCTTTCTGCTCAAAAAAATATTTCAGGCTTTTGTGGTCGGTAAATATGGCGCACTTAGTTCCATACAAATAATGTCTCCATATCTTCAATGCGAACACTACTGTGGCAAGTTCCAAGTCGTGAACCGGGTAATTAACCTCCGTGTTCTTTAGCTGTCTGGATGCGTAAGCTATAACCTTTCCCCTTTGCATCAACCCACAGCCTAGCCCGCAGTAAGAAGCATCGGAGTATAACGTTAGGTCTTCATCTCCCTCCGGTAGGGTTAGCACAGGAGCTTTGGTGAGTCTATCCTTCAACTCTTGAAACGCATCTTCCTGTTCTTTTCCCCAGTCGAACACCACGTTCTTCCTCGTTAACCTTGTTAATGGGGAAGCTATCTTCGAGAAATCTTTGATGAACCTTCTATAATAGCCGGCCAATCCCAAGAAACTACGGATTTCGGATGGCGTCCTCGGGGAATTCCATTGCGTAACTGCTTCAACTTTTGTTGGATCAACCATAACCCCCCTCGGAATTTATAATGTGCCCTAAAAACTGCACCTCATGTAGCCAGAATGCACACTTAGAGAATTTCGCATACAGTTTCTCCTTTCGTAAGGTTTCTAACACCTCTTCGATATGACAAGCGTGGTCTCCTTCGTTCTTCGAGTATATAAAAATATCGTCAATGAAGACTATCACTGGTCTGTCCAACATCGGGCGACACACGTGATTCATTAAGTCCATGAATGCCGCAGGAGCATTGGTTAGCCCGAAAGACATAACCAGAAACTCATAGTGGCCATAGCGTGTTCGGAAAGCCGTCTTTGGGATATCTTGCTCCCTTACCTTCAGTTGATGATATCCGGATCGAAAGTCTATTCGGGAGAACCAGCTTGCCCCTTGCAATTGATCAAACAGATCGTCTATTCTAGGTAGGGGGTATCGATTCTTCACGGTCAGCTTATTCAACTCCCTATAATCTATGCACATCCTCATGCTGCCATCCTTCTTCTTCACAAACAGCACTGGAGCGCCCCATGGAGAAATGCTGGGCCTAATGAATCCTTTGTCAAGGAGTTCTTGCAGTTGTGACATGAGTTCCTTCATCTCGGACGGGGCTAGGCGGTAGGGTGCTTTGGCAATGGGATGGGCTCCTGACAGTAAATCAATTTGAAACTCTATCTCCCTATCCGGTGGTACTCCGGGCAGATCCTCCAGGAATACGTCAGGAAAGTCCCGCACCACTGGTACATCGGACAACTCTTTCACTTTATCTTTAACATCCTTGACATACGCTAGATAAGCTCCGCACCCTCGCCTCATACATTTCTCCGCCTTGATCATGGAAATGATCCTTGGAACCTTGCAATCGTTATCACCGTAGATCGTAACCGGACTACCATCTGGAGCCGTTAATCGGATCATCTTTTGTTGGCGTACTATGTTAGCATCATGAGCAGCTAACCAATCCATCCCTAGTACGACATCGAAACCTCCTAAGGGCATGGCAAACAATTATGCGGGAAAGAAATGACCTCCTAGTTTAATGTGGCAGTCCTCTAACACTCTGACTATTCTAATGGACTTACCATCGGCTGTTTCTACTTCGAAGGCATCATCTATTTCCTTAGTTTGGATATCTAGTGTAGCACAGAAGGATACAGATACAAAACTCTTACTGGCACCACTATCAAATAATATGGAGGCATAAACATCATTGACAAGGAACATACCTGACACTACGTCCGGGTCTTTCCTTGCCTCCTTCTTGTTCATGGTGAAAGCCCTTGCCCTGACCTTAGGCTTTCCATCATCCCCCTTGTTATTATCCCCGGTTGTTCCCAAGCCTCCCGGCTTAGCTTTCTTGCAATCACTGCTGTGGTGCCCCGACTCGTGGCAGTTGAAGCACTTGTCCACTTTCGGGCACTCTCTCGCCATGTGACCAGTTTTCCCACACCGGTAGCACCCAGGGCTACCCATTCGGCATTATTCGCAATGCCTCCTCCCGCACTTCCCACATTCCTTAACTTCTTCGACCCCCTTCACAATCGCTTGTTTTGCATCCACTCTTGCTTTCTTGTTTCCCGGTTGGTAACCACCATTTCCATATCTCTTCCCATTATTATTCCAAACCTTCTTCGTTTCACCCACTGTCACCGGCCTACGATGATCGTACAACATTCCACTGAGGTCCACTGCTGACCTAAAAGTACTAGGTAGGGCAGTGACCATATCCCTACGAATGTCCAGAGGCAACCCTTGTATATACCTCTTGATCCTCTTGGATTTGGGAGTCACCAAGTCAGGCACCAGGCGGGCCATTTCATTGAATTTTGTAGTGTATTCTTGATGTGTCATATTTCCAGCCTCCAAACTCACAAACTCTTGCTCAATCTAGTCAAGCTCTCTTTCCAGGTAGTACTCCTCTATCACCAACCTCTTCATCTCCGACCACTTCATCCTCTCAATAGCCTCCTCCCCGTAAGACTAAACAATATTATCCCACTAACACAGTGCTGGATCCAAAAGGGAATGCGAAGCAAACTTCACCTTTTGGCTTTCCCGACACTCGCTGATCTTCAGTACGGCCTCCATTTCCCTGATCCAACGCTGAGCAGTAGCAGCGTTACCAGTGCCATCAAATGTTGGGGGCTAACACCTCTGAAAATCCCCGTAGCTGCACCCCTTCACCACCTCTTCCACCTCGGAATCGTCATTGTTACCCAGACGATCTTCCTCGTCGCTCAACTCCTCAGTCTTGACTGCTCCCTTCTTATCAACCTTCTTTGAAGCCGTACTCTTTTTACTATCGCCCTTAACCTGCTCCACAAATTCCGCAAGCAAAGCGGGCATCACTCCAGATAGGACCTGGTGCACGTCTTGGGCAATAGCTTCCTTTACTGTTTCCTTCAGTTTTGCCTGGTCAGTGGTAGGCCCCTCGGCTCCCGTTTCTAACTCAACCTCCTCCTTAACCGGTTCGTCAACCGGCTTTCTCGTTGACCTTTTGGTCGATTTCGCAGTTTCTCTTGCAGTTTCTTTTGCCTTAGTAGGGGCCTTCCCCTAGTGCTTCTCCGGGTGACCATAGCTGGAACTGCTTTCTTTGGTGCCATTCTTTCTACTTCCTATAAGATTCAGAATGTTTACATGGTCTTTCAAGGCAAGTTCAGATCACGACAAGTTTTATAAATTTTTAATAATAGTGGCTAGTTGTGATTAACTACTTACAGAACTTCTCGTGCCCTAAACTTTCCTATCCCGAACCACACTAACACTAGAACCTACTATACCTATTCTATGCACGTATAAGTCACATAAATTCAGATAGGCATCATAGATAACATTATCATACCCTACCTCGACTCTAACTTAAATAAGAAGGCACTACCCACTAGAATAATACTTATAACATATATTTGTTACCTCTTGGCATGGAACTTCTTGGACTGGCATCCTTGACACTTGGTCCTATTATCTGTTTAAGTTTAGGTTTATAAAATAATTTTCACAAATCTCTTAAACATTGGCTCTGATACCAACTTGTAAGGACCTGATGCCAGGAAACCTCACAGTTGGTTATTCACAGCAAAACATAGATTTAAAGCAATCATTTACTCATATATGTATAAATATATATTGCAGCGGAAAAATACGGTAATTTCAATTCATCACAACGTAGTTAAATAAAAATATAAACATTGTCCTTAAACATCAAAACTATTCAACAGTCCTCTTAAGTTCTTCTTTATCCGGGATGCCAGTCTTTATGTGCCAAGAAGCTTCGGTTCCATGCTCCCATCCCTTAAGCCCTATCTCTCAACTGTCAACTGATATGCATACAAAAGTCAGCTTCGCTGAGTGAATTCTAGGTTTACATTTGTTAAATAACTTTTGTAAAAGTATTTGCTTTAACGGTTGAAAATAATCATCATCTATCAGAACATCAACGCACACGGACTATCACTTTATTAATACTTTATCATTACTTGTTAATTATTACTCTTCTTTATCCGTCAATTCTCTATGACTATCGGTGCCTATGATAAACATAGGACTTTACCGACACGCCAAGGGACTTACTGTCATACCCGATCAGGCCATTATTGTCATACCAATCCAGGCATTACTGACCTGCATGTTCGAGCATTTACTTTATCACTTTATCAGGGTGAGGGTACAACGAATACAACCCTCCTTTATCAATTGCTTGCAAGGCTTTACTTTTATCACTTTATCAAGGTACACGTTATGGGCCTCATAACCTTTCTTTACGTTCCACTTTCATGTTTAAGTTATACATAATATAACACAACACGTTACAAGACAATTCATTAGAAACTCCATTTTCCATATAAGATAATGTATAAAACTTGCTTTAAAAGAACTAATCATAAAAGTGTGTATTTAGTATGCACACCGCCCAAAAACATTTAAAACATGTATGAAATAGGGGATCTAGAACTCACCTGAACTTATCCAAATAGCTTAGATTCTAAGTCACTTAAGGTATAGTCTTAATACTCTAGCTGCACGAAAGTTAATACACAAAAACGTCATTTTCTTCATAGTTTCGCCTACAGTTTCGCTGGTAGTTTCGTTGCCAGTTTCGCTGGCAGTTTCGCTACCAGTTTCGCTGGGCAACACTTCTGCCAGTTTGGCTGGACAGATTCGCTGCCATGAGCGCCCAACTTTTGTTGGAATTTCCGAGTTTCGCAATGTCTATAGGTCTGCCTAAGTACTTAGTGAACCTATCAGCGAAACTGTAGTTTAGCTGTAGCGAAACTGTAGTTTCGCTGGATTTCCCTTAGTTTTGCTGAATAAAATAACAGTTTCCCTGGATTAATACTCAGTTTCGCTGGATCGGGGCCCAGTTTCGCTGGATGAACAAAAAGTAAGAATCAGCCCGTTTTTAACCCAAAATCTTAACTTTTTACGTCCAAATCCTTGGTTTACCTTCCATGAAACCAGATCTAACCTTTTTACACGTTTTCATACGTAAAAATTTGACCTTTATGTGTTTCTTTGAAACTTTTCAAAACCCAAAACCCTAGAATCCGGGTTTGATCAACAGAGGGGTTTAGAGGTCGATTCTTACCTTGTTTTGTTGCTCTTTTCTTAAGATTAGATGCTCCAATCACCCAGAACTTCAATCTTTCAATCTTTCAAGCTCCAAATCTTGAGTTTCTTCCACTTTCTCTCTCTACTTTCGCTCTTTACGAATTTGGTGGCTAGGGTTGGAATGCTGGAAGTGGAGCTGATTATGCCATGTTTAAGGGCTGATTAGGGCCCTTAAACCATCTACACAGAACCCATTAAGGCTAATTTGGTCCATAGCCCACTAATTATTCCTTTATTTCTTAAATTAACCCTTAAAAGCCCATTATCATTAAATGGCTTGTTTCGGGAAATTTCAGGGCGTTACAAGTCTCCCCCCTTATTTAGGTTTCGTCCTCGAAACCTGCCTCGTCGTTAAACAGATCGGGGTATTGGCGTCTCATTTCCTCCTAGGATTCCCAGGTGGCATCCGAACCCTTTTGGGGTTTCCATTGCACATTGACTTGCTTGACTATTTTATTTCTCAATCGCTTCTCCTTCCGGTCCAGTATAGCCACCAGTTGCTCTACATAGTTCAGCTTCTCGTCCACTTCGATGTCATCTAGAGGCACGACTACCTCGTCCGGTGCTAAACATTTCCTTAAGTGCGACACATGAAAGGTAGGGTGAATCCCACTTAATTCTTCTGGAAGGTCTAACCTGTAGGCTACATCCCCAACTCGTGCTATTACCTTAAATGGTCCAATAAACCTGGGACTCAGTTTCCCCCTCTTCCTAAATCGGATGATTCCCTTCCATGGCGACACCTTTAGCATTACCCTGTCACCCATGCTAAATTCTATTGGTCTCCTTCTTTTATCGGCGTATGACTTTTGTCTATCTTTTGCAGCCTTCATATACGCCTTGATTTTCTCCAACTTCTCCGTTGTGGCTTCCACGACTTCTAAGCTTCCTAGATCCTTTTGACCGACATCACCCCAACAAATAGGAGTTCTGCACCGTCGACCGTACAATAACTCATATGGGGGCATCTTAATACTGGCGTGGTAGGTGTTGTTATAAGAGAACTCTGCTAGTGGCAAATGATCATCCAAGTTACCGCCAAATTCGATAACGCATGCCCGAAGCATATCCTCCAGCGTCTGGATCGTCCTTTCCGATTGCCCATCAGTCTGCAGGTGGTATGCGGTACTAACATGCAACCTCGTGCCCATTTCTTCATTGAACTTTTTCCAAAACTTTGAGGTGAACCGCGTATCACTATCTGAAACGATGGAATACGTGCATACCATGCCGCGCCACAATTTTTCAGATAAACATTTTAGCAAGCTTTTCTGAACTAATTGCTTCCTTGATTGGCAGGAAATGCGCACTCTTAGTCAGTTTATCAACTATCACCCATATCACGTCGTGGCCTTTTGTCGTGCATGGCAATTTGGTGATAAAGTCCATGGTAACATGTTCCCACTTCCATTCTGGTACTTCTAATGGTTGAACATAACCATAGGGTCTTTGGTGCTCAGCCTTCACCTGTAGGCACGTTAGACATTTGTTTACATATGCAACCACATCTCTCTTCATCCCAGGCCACCAATAATCTTTCTTCAAGTCATGGTACATCTTATTTGCTCCTGGGTGTATTGAGTAGCGGGCCTTGTGCGCTTCATCCATAATCTTTTCTCGCAATTCGCTATGCCTCGAAACCCATATCCTGCCGTGGAAGGTCTTAACACCCAAGGTGTTCTCTACCAATTCATCTACTTTTCCCACCATCCTTTCCTTCTTGATTTGCTGCTCTTTTAAAGCATCCATTTGAGCTTCGCTTATCATCCTCATAACATCTGGGGTCACTACTAGTTGGCACGCCTTCACCCGGATTGGTTCATATCCTTTTTTTCGGCTCAGGGCATCGGCTACCACATTTGCCTTACCCGGGTGATAATGGATTTCATAGTCATAATCCCTTATCAGCTCCAACCACCTCCTCTGTCTCATATTTCAGTCTTTCTGCTCAAAAAATATTTCAGGCTTTTGTGGTCGGTAAATATGGCGCACTTAGTTCCATACAAATAATGTCTCCATATCTTCAATGCGAACACTACTGTGGCAAGTTCCAAGTCGTGAACCGGGTAATTAACCTCCGTGTTCTTTAGCTGTCTGGATGCGTAAGCTATAACCTTTCCCCTTTGCATCAACCCACAGCCTAGCCCGCAGTAAGAAGCATCGGAGTATAACGTTAGGTCTTCATCTCCCTCCGGTAGGGTTAGCACAGGAGCTTTGGTGAGTCTATCCTTCAACTCTTGAAACGCATCTTCCTGTTCTTTTCCCCAGTCGAACACCACGTTCTTCCTCGTTAACCTTGTTAATGGGGAAGCTATCTTCGAGAAATCTTTGATGAACCTTCTATAATAGCCGGCCAATCCCAAGAAACTACGGATTTCGGATGGCGTCCTCGGGGATTCCATTGCGTAACTGCTTCAACTTTTGTTGGATCAACCATAACCCCTCGGAATTTATAATGTGCCCTAAAAACTGCACCTCATGTAGCCAGAATGCACACTTAGTGAATTTCGCATACAGTTTCTCCTTTCGTAAGGTTTCTAACACCTCTTCGATATGACAAGCGTGGTCTCCTTCGTTCTTCGAGTATATCAAAATATCGTCAATGAAGACTATCACTGGTCTGTCCAACATCGGGCGACACACGTGATTCATTAAGTCCATGAATGCCGCAGGAGCATTGGTTAGCCCGAAAGACATAACCAGAAACTCATAGTGGCCATAGCGTGTTCGGAAAGCCGTCTTTGGGATATCTTGCTCCCTTACCTTCAGTTGATGATATCCGGATCGAAAGTCTATTCGGGAGAACCAGCTTGCCCCTTGCAATTGATCAAACAGATCGTCTATTCTAGGTAGGGGTATCGATTCTTCACGGTCAGCTTATTCAACTCCCTGTAATCTATGCACATCCTCATGCTGCCATCCTTCTTCTTCACAAACAGCACTGGAGCGCCCCATGGAGAAATGTTGGGCCTAATGAATCCTTTGTCAAGGAGTTCTTGCATTTGTGACATGAGTTCCTTCATCTCGGACGGGGCTAGGCGGTAGGGTGCTTTGGCAATGGGATGGGCTCCTGACAGTAAATCAATTTGAAACTCTATCTCCCTATCCGGTGGTACTCCGGGCAGATCCTCCAGGAATACGTCAGGAAAGTCCCGCACCACTGGTACATCGGACAACTCTTTCACTTTATCTTTAACATCCTTGACATACGCTAGATAAGCTCCGCACCCTCGCCTCATACATTTCTCCGCCTTGATCATGGAAATGATCCTTGGAACCTTGCAATCGTTATCACCGTAGATCGTAACCGGACTACCATCTGGAGCCGTTAATCGGATCATCTTTTGTTGGCATACTATGTTAGCATCATGAGCAGCTAACCAATCCATCCCTAGTACGACATCGAAACCTCCTAAGGGCATGGCAAACAATTATGCGGGAAAGAAATGACCTCCTAGTTTAATGTGGCAGTCCTCTAACACTCTGACTATTCTAATGGACTTACCATCGGCTGTTTCTACTTCGAAGGCATCATCTATTTCCTTAGTTTGGATATCTAGTGTAGCACAGAAGGATACAGATACAAAACTCTTACTGGCACCACTATCAAATAATATGGAGGCATAAACATCATTGACAAGGAACATACCTGACACTACGTCCGGGTCTTTCCTTGCCTCCTTCTTGTTCATGGTGAAAGCCCTTGCCCTGACCTTAGGCTTTCCATCATCCCCTTGTCAGTATCCCCGCTTGTTCCCGAGCCTCCCGGCTTAGCTTTCTTGCAATCACTGCTGTGGTGCCCCGACTCGTGGCAGTTGAAGCACTTGTCCACTTTCGGGCACTCTCTCGCCATGTGACCAGTTTTCCCACGCCGGTAGCACCCAGGGCTACCCATTCGGCATTATTCGCAATGCCTCCTCCCGCACTTCCCACATTCCTTAACTTCTTTGACCCCCTTCACAATCGCTTGTTTTGCATCCACTCTTGCTTTCTTGTTTCCCGGTTGGTAACCACCATTTCCATATCTCTTCCCATTATTATTCCAAACCTTCTTCGTTTCACCCACTATCACCGGCCTACGATGATCGTACAACATTCCACTGAGGTCCACTGCTGACCTAAAAGTACTAGGTAGGGCAGTGACTATATCCCTACGAATGTCCAGAGGCAACCCTTGTATATACCTCTTGATCCTCTTGGATTTGGGAGTCACCAAGTCAGGCACCAGGGGCCATTTCATTGAATTTTGTAGTGTATTCTTGATGTGTCATATTTCCAGCCTCCAAACTCACAAACTCTTGCTCAATCTAGTCAAGCTCTCTTTCCAGGTAGTACTCCTCTATCACCAACCTCTTCATCTCCGACCACTTCATCCTCTCAATAGCCTCCTCCCCGTAAGACTAAACAATATTATCCCACTAACACAGTGCTGGATCCAAAAGGGAATGCGAAGCAAACTTCACCTTTTGGCTTTCCCGACACTCGCTGATCTTCAGTACGGCCTCCATTTCCCTGATCCAACGCTGAGCAGTAGCAGCGTTACCAGTGCCATCAAATGTTGGGGGCTTACACCTCTGAAAATCCCCGTAGCTGCACCCCTTCACCACCTCTTCCACCTCGGAATCGTCATTGTTACCCAGACGATCTTCCTCGTCGCTCAACTCCTCAGTCTTGACTGCTCCTTCTTATCAACCTTCTTTGAAGCCGTACTCTTTTTACTATCGCCCTTAACCTGCTCCACAAATTCCGCAAGCAAAGCGGGCATCACTCCAGATAGGACCTGGTGCACGTCTTGGGCAATAGCTTCCTTTACTGTTTCCTTCAGTTTTGCCTGGTCAGTGGTAGGCCCCTCGGCTCCCGTTTCTAACTCAACCTCCTCCTTAACCGGTTCGTCAACCGGCTTTCTGGTTGACCTTTTGGTCGATTTCGCAGTTTCTCTTGCAGTTTCTTTTGCCTTAGTAGGGGGCCTTCCCCTAGTGCTTCTCCGGGTGACCATAGCTGGAACTGCTTTCTTTGGTGCCATTCTTTCTACTTCCTATAAGATTCAGAATGTTACATGGTCTTTCAAGGCAAGTTCAGATCACGACAAGTTTTGTAAATTTTTAATAACAGTGGCTAGTTGTGATTAACTACTTACAGAACTTCTCGTGCCCTAAACTTTCCTATCCCGAACCACACTAACACTAGAACCTACTATACCTATTCTATGCACGTATAAGTCACATAAATTCAGATAGGCATCATAGATAACATTATCATACCCTACCTCGACTCTAACTTAAATAAGAAGGCACTACCCACTAGAATAATACTTATAGCATATATTTGTTACCTCTTGGCATGGAACTTCTTGGACTGGCATCCTTGACACTTGGTCCTATTATCTGTTTAAGTTTAGGTTTATAAAATATTTTCACAAATCTCTTAAACATTGGCTCTGATACCAACTTGTAAGGCCCTGATGCCAGGAAACCTCACAGTTGGTCATTCACAGCAAAACATAGATTTAAAGCAATCATTTACTCATATATGTATAAATATATATTTGCAGCGGAAGAATACGGTAATTTCAATTCATCACAACGTAGTTAAATAAAATATAAACATTGTCCTTAAACATCAAAACTATTCAACAGTCCTCTTAAGTTCTTCTTTATCCGGATGCCAGTCTTTATGTGCCAAGAAGCTTCGGTTCCATGCTCCCATCCCTTAAGCCCTATCTCTCAACTGTCAACTGATATGCATACAAAAGTCAGCTTCGCTGAGTGAATTCTAGGTTTACATTTGTTAAATAACTTTTTGTAAAAGTATTTGCTTTAACGGTTGAAAATAATCATCATCTATCAGAACATCAATGCACACGGACTATTACTTTATTATACTTTATCATTACTTGTTAATTATTACTTTTCTTTATCCGTCAATTCTCTGTGACTATCGGTGCCTATGATAAACATAGGACTTTACCGACACGCCAAGGGACTTACTGTCAAACCCGATCAGGCCATTATTTTCATACCAATCCAGGCATTACTGACCTGCCTGTTCGAGCATTTACTTTATCACTTTATCAGGGTGAGGGTACAATGAATGCAACCCTCCTTTATCAATTGCTTGCAAGGCTTTACTTTATCACTTTATCAAGGTACACGTTATGGGCCTCATAACCTTTCTTTACGTTCCACTTTCATGTTTAAGTTATACATAATATAACACACGTTACAAGACAATTCATTAGAAAACTCCATTTTCCATATAAGATAGTGTATAAAACTTGCTTTAAAAGAACTAATCATAAAAGTATGTATTTAGTATGCGCACCGCCCCAAAACATTTAAAACATGTATGAAATAGGGGATCTAGAACTCACCTGAACTTATCCAAATAGCTTAGATTCTAAGTCACTTAAGCTATAGTCTGAATACTCTAGCTGCATGAAAGTTAATACACAAAAACGTCATTTTCTTCATAGTTTTGCCTA
Source organism: Flaveria linearis (assembly GCA_024085815.1). Taxonomy (NCBI): domain Eukaryota; kingdom Viridiplantae; phylum Streptophyta; class Magnoliopsida; order Asterales; family Asteraceae; genus Flaveria; species Flaveria linearis. The sequence continues at coordinate 356,307 of JABSNV010000254.1, read as the reverse complement.
CAGTTTCGCTGGTAGTTTCGCTGCCAGTTTTGCTGCAAGTTTCGCTACCTGTTTCGCTGGGCAGCACTTCTGCCAGTTTCGCTGGACAGATTCGCTACCATGAGCGCCCAACTTTCGTTGGAATTTCCTAGTTTCGCAATGTCTATAGGTCTGCCTAAGTACTTAGCGAACCTATCAGCGAAACTGTAGTTTCACTGTAGCAAAACTGTAGTTTCACTGTAGCAAAACTGTAGTTTCGCTGTAGCGAAACTGTAGTTTCGCTGGATTTCCTTTAGCTTCGCTGAATAAATTAACAGTTTTGCTGGATTAATACTGAGTTTCGCTGGATTGGGGCCCTAGTTTCGCTGGATGAACAAAAACTAAGAACCAGCCCGTTTTTAACCCAAAATCTTAACTTTTTACATCCAAATCCTTGGTTTACCTTCCATGAAACCACATCTAACCTTTTTACACGTTTTCATACGTAAAAATTGGACCTTTATGTGTTTCTTTAAAACTTTTCAAAAACCAAAACCCTAGAATCCGGGTTTGATCAACAGAGGGGTTTAGAGGTTGATTCTTACCTTCTTTTGTTGCTCTTTTCATAAGATTAGATGCTCCAATCACCCAGAACTTCAATGTTTCAAACTTTCAAGATCCAAATCTTGAGTTTCTTCCACTTTCTCTCTCTACTTTCTCTCTCTACGAATTTGGTGGCTAGGGTTGGAATGCTGGAAGTGGAGCTGATTATGCCTTCTTTAAGGGCTGATTAGGGCCCTTAAACCATCTTCACATAGCCCATTAAGGCTAATTTGGTCCATAGCCCACTAATTATTCCTTATTTCTTAAATTAACCCTTAAAAGCCCATTATCATTAAATGGCTTGTTTCCGGAAATTTCGGGGCGTTACAACTCATGTGTTCTAGGTAACCTCTAAAGGTTGTTTTCCACTTATTCTTGTCAACTTAAGCTTTAAGTATTCTTTGCGCGCATCAGGTGAGTTCATGCCCCACTCTTTTTACATAATCTCTTTTAGGGGAGATAGCATACTGGTATTTATAAACGCTTTACCATTATGAGTTATGTATAGTCTTAATATAATGTTGATTACCATGGAAAGTCCTCACACTTTTGGTTTGTTAATAATTACTTAGCGGGAAATTTTGGGTAGTACTACTGGGTCTGACCAGCCCTACCTGTGTGACTCGAGGTCAGACGGGTGCAATATTGTCCTAATGAACATTGTCACGACCTGGTAAGTCGTGGCAGGAGGCAACAAACGTAACACATTCAGCTTTAAACGTGAAATCACTATGATTATTACTAATTGTGTATAGACTAGCTATATATTACAATACACTTCTTATGTTTTACAACTATTACTGATTATTATTTAACGAAAACTCATGAATTCACCAACCGTTGTGTTGACTTGTTTAGTATGCTATTCTCAGGTTAAGGTTGCCAGTTGCCTAGGAGCACGCACATGTCAGCATTGTTGGGTTGTTTGCATTGTTTAAAATACTATTTTGGATTATGTCTATTTTAAACAGTTATGCTTGGGCTTTTTTCATTATGATTGGGCGTGTATGTTTTGCGCATTTTCTTTACATGGTACATTGTTTTGGGTCTTCTGGTTATTTAAATGCTTCCGTAGTTTTTAAAGTAAACTTTGATTTGAATTATGGTTCCTGTAGAGTCATTCTAAGTAACTAATGACTGAGATCCTGGTTTGTCATGTACCTCGCGGTAAAACCCCGCACACGGATTTTGAGGGTGTGATAGATTGGTATCAGAGCCATTGGTTATAAGGAACTAGTTGCATACACATACTAGACTACAACCGCACAGTTGTTAGTTACTTGTCATTTACTCCCCTTACTGTATACTCATTAGCATACGTATCACGTACTTTGCAGCGTGGCATCGTCGTCGCGTGACTTAGGAAAGAGGGCCGCGAGGTCCGAGTCACCTCCTTATTCACCTGTACCGGACAATGGACCACCTGGCCCCGACACTATAACCCTTCTGAAGAAGTTGATTGGGATCAACCATTGTGATACCAGAACATGATGCTCCGCAAGATTAGGATTACTATCCTACTCGCATCCGGCATATGATATACCGGGAGTGGGTACCGCCGGTAGCCTCTAACCAACCACGAACGAGGGAATCTACATCCACTCCATCTCTCACACTTCCTGCTATGGATGCTCCGTAAGAGCAAGTTATTGCTGCACTAGTGGCTGCACTGGATACCGAGCAGCAACGTGTCAAGAAACTCACTGATGAGAATTATACTCTGAAACAAGAGGTACGAGAACTACAACAGCAAGTGGATGCGCTTGAAGGGAAACATGAGAAGACCTTTAATGGGTGCCATGCAATGGCTGATGGTGGAGTGCTTACGGGACGCGTGAATGAACTAGAGCAGTGGGAAGAAATGGAAAATGTTAGGCTTGCTACTCTAGAGGGCCAACTGGCAGCACTCCAGATTGCTATAGCTCTTGCTCCGGCAGAGGACCCTCAGGATGAGGACCCTCAGGAAGCCCCTGAGGAGGAGGAGGAACCTGAAAAAATGGAGGACGACAATGATAGGTCGGATGTTATGGATTGATTTCTTTTGTATGACTTAGACTATGTAGTGTTTCTTTCTTTTGAAACCTATGTAGGAAGGGTTGTTTCCTACCCAACTGACAAACTTAAATTTGACATTTGATGAATATTTTGTGACTCACTTGCAATTTATTTACCTTTGGTTATTATTTTGTTATAAATTGTGTGGTGACGAATTCATTATTTCTTATTGTATACTGTACTTCAATGAGATAAATATGTTAGATGTTACTCATTATTATATTTGTGAATGTAAACTGAAATATGGACGTTGGTGGACATGGACGTGGACGTGGACGTGGACGTGGACGTGGCGCCAGATGCCATGGAGGCGATGCCATAAACATAACGCCTACGGAGTTAGCTGCCTTAATAAATGAGCATGTTCAGGCAGAAGTGGCTGCTGCCCAGTCGGGATAGCCAGCAGGTAAATGATAATGGGAACTTAAACCAATTATCCTAGTTAACCGTATGGATATCTGACCGATGTTTGTTGTATCAAAACCGGACCACCATTGTGTACCTACAAGTCCTTTATGGACTGCAAACCACACACCTACAGTGGGACAGAAGGAGCTGTAGGATTGGTGTGGTGGTTTGAGAAGACAGAATCTGTCTTTGCGAAATGCAACTGCCCGCCTATTGATCAGGTGAAGTATGCCATCGGGACTCTAGAAGGTGCAGCTCTTTCCTGGTGAAACGCTGAGGTCCAAATGCTAGGCCAGGCTATGTCTAATGATCTTCCTTGGGCTGAATTCAAGGAAATCATGACTGAGGAGTACCGTCCTTGCAATGAAGTACAAAAGCTGGAAATGGGATTCTGGTAGCTCAAGATGTAGGGCTCTGTAATCGAGGCCTACACCCCCCGACCCACGAACTAGCTACTTTGTGCCCAGGGATGGTGACTGAAATGCACAAAAGGTCGAGCACTACATTCGGGATTGGTGCCTAAGATCCAAAGTATGGTGACTGCTTCTAACCCTATTACCATACAATAAGCAATCCGGTTAGCTCATAAGCTGACTGATCAAGTGGTGGAGCAGGGACGTCTACCCAAGAGGGGCGCTGTGGCGAGCATGCCCGACAACAAGAGAAAGTGGGATGGTTCCAGCAACAAAGCATCATCATCCAACAGTCAATCTCAACCTCAGCAACAGCTTCCAATTCAACAACAGCAATGGAGATTCGACAACAACCGAAGCTTCAACCAGGCGACTCCTAATAATCAAGGACCCAGTGGTTACGACAGCAAACACCCCAAGTGCAACCGGTGTAACTACCATCACGGGAAGGTGTGATACTTTCAATGCCAGCGTTATGATAAATTTGGTCACGCAGCTAAGGACTGCCGTGGTGAACTAATGAAGAAGCCGCAACAACCTCAATAAACTACCAAAGGTTGTTTTGAATGTGGAAAGGAAGGTCGTTACAAGCGCAACTGTCCTCAACTGAGGAGAAATGGTAATGGTAACAACAGCAATGGCAATAATAAGAATGACAAAACCAACAACGGAATGGCAATAATAGTGGTAATAACAATAATGGAGCCAAGGGAAAGCCTTTGTCATTGGCTCAGGTGATGCCCTAAACGACCCTACGACTGTTACTGGTAAATTTTCGATTAATGGATGTTTTGCTACTATAATATTTGATACTGGAGCCGATAGAAGTTTCCTGTCCTTAAATTTTCTGTAATCTTTTAAGTGACGTTCCCTCAGCCTTAGAATCTAAATACACTATAGAATTAGCTGACGGTAAACATATTCATATAACGCATATTCTTAGAGATTGCAAGATAGAACTTGCTGGACACACATTCACCATAGATCTTATGCCTGTTACGCTGGGAAGTTTGACGTAGTGATAGGCATGGTGTAACGCCCCGAAATTTCCCAGAAACAAGCCATTTAATAATAATGGGCTTTTAAGGGTTAATTTAAGAAATAAAGGTGAATTATGGGCTATGGACCTATTAGCCTAATGGGCTATGTGTTATGGGTTTAAGGGCCCTAATCAGCCCTTAAACAATGCATGAACAGCTCCATCTTCAGCATTTCCAACCCTAGCCACCAAATTCGTAGAGAGAGAAAGTAGAGAGAGAAAGTGGGAAGAACTCAAGATTTGGAGCTTGAAAGGTTGGAAGATTGAAGAGCTGGGTGATTGGAGCGTCAAGGCTTACGGAAAGAGCAACAAACAAGGCAAGAATCGACCTCTAAGGCCCTCTGTAGATTAAACCCGGATTCTAGAGTTTTGGGGTTTTGAAAAGTTCAAAGAAACACATAAAGGTCAAGTTTTTACATATGAAAATGTGTAAAAAGGTTAGATCTGGTTTCATGAAAGGTAAACCAAGGATTTGGACGTAAAAAGTTAAGATTTTGGGTTAAAAACGGGCTGGTTCTTAATTTCTGTTCATCCAGCGAAACTAGGCCCCGATCCAGCGAAACTAAGCCTTTATCCAGCGAAACTGTTAATTTATTCAGTGAAACTAAAGGGGTTCCAATAAAACTACAGTTTCACTACAGCGAAACTACAGTTTCGCTGATAAGTTCGCTAAGTACTTAGGCTGACCTATAGACATTGCGAAACTAAGAAATTCCAATAAAAGTTAGGCGCTCATTGCAGCGAATCTGTCCAGCGAAACAGGCAGAAGTGCTGCCTAGCGAAACTGGTAGCGAAAGTGACAGCGAAACTGTGGGCGAAACTATGAAGAAAATTACGTTTTTGCATATTAACTTTCGTGCAGCTAGAGTATTCAGGCTAGAGCTTAAGTGACTTAGAATTTAAACTACTTGGACAAGTTAGGTGAGTTCTAGATCCCCTATTTATACATGATTAAATGTTTTGGGGCGGTATGCATACTAAGACACATACTTTTTACGATCAGTTCTTTTAAAGTAACGTTTTACATACTATCTTATATGGGAAATGTGGTTTTATAATGAATTGATAGTGTGTTTCCCTTATTGTGATATGATCTAGTAGAAATGAATTGCCTTGTAATGTGATGTGTTATATTATGTATAACTTAAACATGAAAGTGAAACGTAAAGAAAAGTTATTAGGGCCATAACGTGTACCTGGATAAATTAAAGTCTTGCAAGTAAAGTCCTTCAGGCAAGGGATAAAGTAAGATTTGCAAGCAATGCCTAAAGGGGGTTGCATTCGTTATGCCCTCACCCGGATAAAGTGGATAAAGTAATGCTCGAACAGGCAGGTCTGTAAGCCCTGAATTGGCATGACAATAATGGCCTGATCGAGTACGACAGTAAGTCCTTAATTGGCGTGTCGGTAAAGTCCTAGGCGAGCCTAGGCACCGATAGTGACAGAGAATTGACGGATAAAGAAGAGTAATAAATATCGAGAAATGAAAAGTAATAATAAAGTATCGATAAAGTGATAGCCCGTGTGTATGACGGTTGATAGATGATGACTATTTCAACTGTTAAAGCTAATACCTTTACAAAAGTTATTTACAAAGTAAACCTAGAATTCACTCAGCGAAGCTGACTTTGGTATGCATATCAGTTGACAGGTGAAAATTAGAGCTTATGGGATCTGAGCATGGAATGGAAGCTTCTTGGCACGCAAAGGCTGGCATCCCCGATGAAGAAAAGCTTAAAGGACTTTTAAATAGTTTTGATGTTTAAAGACAATGTTTATAATTTAATGTAACTACGTTGTAATGGGTTGAATTACAGTATATTTTTCCGCTGCAATATATATATATATATATATATACATATATATATATATCTACTATATATATATATACGAGTAAATGATTGCTTTAAATCTATATTTTGCTCTGAATGACCAGCTGTGAGGTTTCCCTGTAAGGGGGCCTTACAAGTTGGTATCAGAGTCAATGTTTTAAGAGATTTAGGAAAATTATTTTATAAACCTAAACTTAAACAGGTAATGGGACCAAGTGTCAAGGATGCCAGTCCAAGAAGCTCCATGTCGAGAGGTAACAAAATGTTATAAGTTTTATTCAAGTGGGTAGTGCCCTCTTATTTAAGCTAAGAGTCGAGGTAGGGTATAATAATGTTATCTGTGATGCCTATCTGAATTTATGTGACTTATACGTGCATAGAATAGGTATAGTAGGTTCTAGTGTTAGTGTGGTACAGGATAGGAAAGTTTAGGGCACGAGAAGTTCTGTAAGTAGTTAATCACAACTGGCCACTGTTATTAAAATTTACAAAACTTGTCATGATCTGAACCTGCCTTGAAAGACCATGTTGACATTCTGAATCTTATAAGAAGTAGAAAGAATGGCACCAAAGAACGCAGTTCCAGCTATGGTCACCCGGAGAAGCACTAGGGGAAGGCCCCCTACTAAGGCAAAGAAACTGCAAGTGAGACTGCGAAACCGACCAAAAGGTCAACCAGAAAGCCGTTGACGAACCGGTTAAGGAGGAGGAGGTTGATTTAGAAACGGGAGCCGAGGGGCCTACCACTGATCAGGCAAAACTGAAGGAAACAGTAAAGGAAGCTATTGCCCAAGAGGTGCACCAGGTCCTATCTGGAGTGATGCCCGCTCTGCTTGCGGAATTTGTGGAGCAGGTTAAGGGCGGCAGTAAGAAGAGTACGACTTCAGAGAAGGTTGATAAGAAAGGAGCGGTCAAGACTGAGGAGTTGAGCGACGAGGAAGATCGTCTGGTAACCATGACGGTTCCGAGGCGGAAGATAGGGCTAAGGGGTGCAGCTACGGGGATTTTCAGAGGTGTAAGCCCCTAACGTTTGATGGCACTGGTAACGCTGCTACTGCCTAGCGTTGGATCAGGGAAATGGAGGCCGTACTGAAGATCAGCAAGTGCCGGAAAGCCAAAAGGTGAAGTTTGCTTCCCATTCCCTCTTGGACCCAGCACTGTGTTGGTGGGATAACATCGTTGAGTCTTACGGGGAGGAGGCTATTGAGAGGATGAAGTGGCCGGAGATGAAGATGTTGGTGATAGAGGAGTATTGCCCAAAAAGAGAGCTTGACAAGATTGAGCAAGAGTTTGTGTGTTTGGGAGGCTGGAAATATGACACATCAGGAATACACTACGAATCCAAGAGGATCAAGAGGTACATACAAGGGTTGCCTCTGGACATTCGTAGGGACATGGTCACTGCCTGACCTAGTACTTTTAGGTCAGCAGTGGACCTCATGGAAGGTTGTACGATCACCGCAGGCAAGTGATGGTGGGTGAGACGAGGAAAGTTTGGATAATAATGGGAAGAGGTATTGAAGTGGTAACTACCAACCGGGAGGCAAGAAAGCAAGAGTGGATGCAAAACAAGCGATTGTGAAGGGGGTCGGGGAAGTTAAGGAATGCGGAAAGTGTGGGAGGAGGCATCCCGGAGAGTGCCTAATGGGTAGCCCTGGGTGCTACCGGTGCGGGAAAACGGGTCACATGGCTAGAGAGTGCCCGGAAGGAACGAGTGCTTTAACTGCCATGAGACGGGGCACTACAGCAGGGATTGCAAGAAAGCTAAGCCAGGAAACTCGGAACAGCTAGGATAATGACAAGGGGATGATGGAAAGCCTAAGATCAAGGCAAGGGCTTTCACCATGAACAAGAAGGAGGCAAGGAAAGACCCGGATGTAGTGTCAGGTACGTTCCTTGTCAATAATGTTTGTGCCTCCATATTGTTTGATAGTGGTGCCAGTAAGAGTTTTGTATCTATACCCTTCTGTGCAACATTAGATGTCCAAACTAAGGAAATAAATGATGCCTTCGAAGTAGAAATGGCCGATGGTAAGTCCATTAGAATAGTCAGAATGATAGAGGATTGCCACATTAAACTAGGAGGTCATTACTTCCCCGCACATTGTTTGCCATGCCCTTAGGAGGTTTCGATGTCATACTAGGGATGGATTGGTTAGCTGCTCATGATGCTAACATAGTATGCCAGCAAAAGATGATCCGATTAACGGCTCCAGATGGTAGTCCGGTTACGATCTACGGTGATAACGATTGCAAGGTCCCAAGGATCATTTCCATGATCAAGGCGGAGAAATGTATGAGGCGAGGGTGCGGAGCTTATCTAGCGTATGTCAAGGATGTTAAAGATAAAGTGAAGAGTTGTCCACGTACCATGGTGCGGGACTTTCCTGACGTATTCCCGAGGATCTGCCCGGAGTACCACCGGATAGGGAGATAGAGTTTCAGATTGATTTACTGTCAGGAGCCCAGCCCATTGCCAAAGCACCCTACCGCCCAGCCCCGTCCGAGATGAAGGAGCTCATGTCACAACTGCAAGAACTCCTTGACAAGGATTCATTAGGCCCAGCATTTCTCCATAGGGCACTCCAGTGTTGTTTGTAAAGAAGAAGGATGGCAGCATGAGGATGTGTATAGATTACAGGGAATTGAAAAGCTGACCGTGAAGAATCGATACCCTCTACACAGAATAGATGATCTGTTTCACCAGTTGCAAGGGGCAAGCTGGTTTTCCCGAATAGATCTCTGATCTGGATATCATCAACTGAAGGTAGGGAGCAAGATATCCCAAAGACGGCTTTCCGAACGCGCTATGGCCACTATGAGTTTCTGGTTATGTCTTTCGGGCTAACCAATGCTCCTGCGGCATTCATGGACTTAATGAATCGCGTGTGTCGCCCGATGTTGGACCGATCAGTGATAGTCTTCATTGACGATATTTTGATATACTCAAAGAATGAAGGAGACACACTTGTCATATTAAGGAGGTGTTAGAGACTTTACGAAAGGAGAAACTGTATGCGAAGTTCTCTAAATGTGCCTTCTGGCTACGGGAGGTGCAGTTTTTAGGGCACATTATTAATTCCGAGGGAGTTTGGTTGATCCAGCAATAGTCGAGGTAGTTACGCAATGGAATTCCCTAAAGACGCCATCCGAAATCTGTAGTTTCTTGGGATTGGCTGGCTATTATAGAAGGTTCATCAAAATTTCTCGAAGATAGCTTCCCCATTAACAAGGTTAACGAGGAAGAACGTGGTGTTCGACTGGGGAAAAGAATAGGAAGATGCGTTTCAGGAGTTGAAGGATAGACTAACCAAAGCTCCTGTGCTAACCCTACCGGAAGGAGATGAAGACCTAACGGTATAGTCCGATGTTTTTTACTGTGGGTTAGGCTGTCTCTTGATGCAAAGAGAAAAGGTTATAGCTTACGCATCCAGACAGCTAAAGGACACGGAGGTTAATTACCCGGTTCACGATTTGGAACTTGTCACAGTAGTGTTCGTATTGAAGATATGGAGATACTATTTGTATGGAACTAAGTGCGCCATATTTACCGACCACAAAAGTCTGAAATATTTCTTCGAGCAGAAAGACCTCAATGAGAGAGGAGGTGGTTGGAGCTGATAAAGGATTAGGACTGTGAGATCCATTATCACCCGGTAAGGCAAATGTGGTAGCCGATGCCCTGAGCCAAAAAGAAGGATACGAACCAATCCGGTGAAGGCATGCCAACTATTAGTGACCCAGATGTTATGAGGTTGCTAAGCGAAGCTCAAATGGACGCTTTAAAATATCAGCAAATCAAGAAGGAAAGGATGGTGGGAAAAGTAGACGAATTGATAGAAAACACCTTGGGTGTTAAGACCTTCCACGGCAGGATATGGGTTCCGAGGCATGGCGGCTTGCGAGAAAAGATTATGGACGAAGCGCACAAGACCCGCTACTCGATACACCCAGAGCAAATAAGATGTACCACGACTTGAAGAAAGATTATAGGTGGCCTGGGATGAAGAGGGATGTGGTTGCCTATGTAAACTAATGTCTAACGTGCCTACAAGTGAAGGCTGAGCACCAAGACCCTATGGTTATGTTCAACCATTAGAAGTACCAGAATGGAAGTGGGAACATGTTACCATGGACTTCATAACTAAATTACCACGCATGACAAAAGGCCACGACGCGATATGGGTGATAGTTGATAGACTGACTAAGAGTGCGCATTTCCTGCCCATCAAGGAAGCAATTAGTTTAGAAAAGCTTGCTGAATTGTTCATCCGAGAAATTGTGGCGCGGCATGGTAGCCCGTATCGATTGTTTCAGATAGAGATACGCGGTTCACCTCAAAGTTTTGGAAAAAGTTCAATGAAGAAATGGGCGCGAGGTTACATGTTAGTACCGCATACCACCCACAGACCAATGGGCAATCGGAAAGAACGATCCAGACACTAGAAGATATGCTTCGGGCATGCGTTATCGAATTCGGGGGTAATTGGGATGATCATTTGCCACTAGCAGAGTTCTCTTATAACAACAGCTACCACGCCAGTATTAAGATGCCCCCATATGAGTTATTGTACGGTCGACGGTGCAGAACTCCTATTTGTTGGGGTGATGTCGGTCAGAAGAAGCTAGGAAGCTTAGAAGTCGTGGAAGCCACCACGGAAAAGTTGGAGAAGATCAAGGCATATATGAAGGCTGCAAAGGATAGACAAAAGTCATACGCCGATAGAAGAAGGAGACCAATAGAATTTAGCATGGGTGACAGGCTAATGCTAAAAGTGTCACCATGGAAGGGAATTATCCGATTTAGGAGTGGGGGAAACTGAGTCCCAGGTTTATTGGACCATTTAAGGTACTAGCACGAGTTGGGGATGTAGCTTACAGGCTAGACCTTCCAGAAGAATTAAGTGGGATTCACCCTACCTTTCATGTGTCGCACTTAAGGAAATGTTTAGCACCGGATGAGGCAGTCGTGCCTCTAGGTGACATTGAAGTGGACGAGAAGTTGAACTATGTAGAGCAACCAGTGGCTATACTGGACCAGAAGGAGAAACAATTGAGAACAAAGTAGTCAAGCAAGTCAAGGTGTAATGGAACACCGAAGGGGGTCGGATGCCACCTAGGAATCTGAGGAGAAATGAGATGACAATACCCCGATCTGTTTAACGACGAGGCAGGTTTCGAGGACGAAACCTAAATAGGGGGGAGACTTGTAACGCCCTAAAATTTCTCGAAACAAGCCATTTAATAATAATGTCTTTTAAGGGTTAATTTAAGAAATAAAAGTGAATTAGTGGGCTATGGACCTAATTAGCCTAATGGGCTATGTTTGGGTTTAAGGGCCCTAATCAGCCCTTAAACAATGCATGAACAGCTCCATCTTCAGCATTTCCAACCCTAGCCACCAAATTTTTAGAGAGAGAAAGTAGAGAGAGAAAGTGGAAGAACTCAAGATTTGTAGCTTGAAAGGTTGGAAGATTGAAGAGCTGGGTGATTGGAGCATCAAGGCTTAAGGAAAGAGTAACAAAACAGGTAAGAATCGACCTCTAAGGCCCTCTATAGATCAAACCCGGATTCTACGTTTTTGGGGTTTTGAAAAGTTCAAAGAACACATAAAGGTCAAGTTTTTACGTATGAAAACGTGTAAAAAGGTTAGATCTAGTTTCATGGAAGGTAAACTAAGGATTTGGACGTAAACAGTTAAGATTTTGGGTTAAAAAACGGGCTGGTTCTTATTTCTGTTCATCCAGCGAAACTAGGCCCCGATCCAGCGAACTAAGCCTTTCCCAGCGAAACTGTTAATTTATTCAGCGAAAAGGGGTTCCAGCGAAACTACAGTTTCGCTACAGCGAAACTACAGTTTCGCTGATAAGTTCGCTAAGTACTTAGGCTGACCTATAACATTGCGAAACTAAGAAATTCCAACGAAAGTTGGGCGCTCATGGAAGCGAATCTGTCCAGCGAAACTGGTAGAAGTGCTGCCCAGCGAAACTGGTAGCGAAACTGCCAGCGAAACTGTGGGCGAAACTATGAAGAAAATGATGTTTTTGCATATTAACTTTCGTGCAGCTAGAGTATTCAGGCTAGAGCTTAAGTGACTTAGAATTTACACTACTTGGACAAGTTCAGGTGAGTTCTAGATCCCCATATTTTATACATGCTTTAAATGTTTTGGGGCGGTATGCATACTAAGATACATACTTTTTATAATCAGTTCTTTTAAAGTAAAGTTTTACATACTATCTTATATGGGAAATGGGGTTTTATAATGAATTGATAGTGTGCTTCCCTTATTGTGATATGATCTAGTAGAAATGAATTGCCTTGTAATGTGATGTGTTTATATGTATAACTTAAACATGAAAGTGAAACGTAAAGAAAAGTTATGGGCCCATAACGTGTACCTGGATAAAGTAAAGTCTTACAAGTAAAGTCCTGCAGGCAATGGATAAGTAAGGACTTGCAAGCATGGCTAAAGGAGGGTTGCATTCGTTGTGCCCTCACCCGGATAAAGTGGATAAAGTAATGCTCACAGGCAGTCTGTAACCCTAATTGGCATGACAATAATGGCCTGATCGAGTACGACAGTAAGTCCTTAATTGGCATGTCGGTAAAGTCCTAGGCGAGCCTAGGCACCGATAGTGACAGAGAATTGACGGATAAGAAGAGTAATAAATACCGAGAAATGAAAGTAATGATAAAGTATCGATAAGTGATGGCCCGTGTGTATTGACAGTTGATAGATGATGACTATTTTCAACTGCTAAAGCTAATACCTTTACAAAATTATTTACAAAGTAACCTAGAATTCACCCAGCGAAGCTGACTTTTGTATGCATATCAGTTGACAGGTGAAAATTAGAGCTTATGGATGTGAGCATGGAATGGAAGCTTCTTGGCACGCAATGGCTGGCATCCCCGATGAAGAAAAGCTTAAAAGGACTTTTAAATAGTTTTGATGTTAAAGAACAATGTTTATAATTTAATTTTACTACGTTGTAATGGGTTGAATTACAGTATATTTTTCCGCTGCAATATATATTTATATATATACGCGTAAATGATTGCTTTAATCTATGTTTTGCTGTGAATGACCAGCTGTGAGGTTTCCCTAGAAAGGGGGCCTTACACAGGGTGGCTTGTGATAAGCAAGTGGAAGTCATATGCCATAAAAAATCATACGGATTCCTGTTGGTGAAGAAATCCTTACAGTCAGAGGTGATAGGAGTGGTGCAGTGATAGGCATCATCTCGTATATGAAGGCACAAAAGTTTTATTGAGGAAAGGTCGCTTAGCCATATTGGCACTCGTCACTGACAAGCAACGGGAAGAAAATAAGATGGAGAATATTTTCGTAATGTGTGATTTTCCAGAGCTGTTTCCTGAGGATCTTCCTGGACTACCACCTCACCGCAAGGTGGAATTCCAGATCGAGTTAACACTCGACGTAGCCCCATCGCTAGGACACCTTATCGATTAGCACCGAACGAATTACATGAGTTATCATCATAACTTCAGGAGCTTTTAGATAAGGCTTTATCTAACCTAGCACATCACCTTGGGGAGCCCCTGTTCTCTTTGTTAAGAAGAACGACGACACATTTCGGATGTGCATCGACTATAGGAGTTGAAACAAGGTCACAGTCAAGAACCGGTATCCCTTACCTCAAATAGACGATTTGTTTGATCAACTGCAGGGTCAAGCTATTATTCCAAAATTGCCTGAGCTTTGGGTATCATCAGCTGAGAGTTCGAGAGGAGGGCATCTCGAAAACTACCTTTTGTACATGATATGGCCATACGAATTCTTAGTCATGCCATTTGGGTTGACAAAATACCAGCCAGCATTCATGATCTCATGAATCATGTGTGCAAACCCTATCTTGATCAATTTTCATTATATAAATCGATGATATATTGATCTATTCAAAGACTGAGGAGAGAATTAGGAGCCACTACGTTTGATCTTGAAATTGCTTAGAAAGAACAATTGTACGCAAGTTTTCTAAGTGTGATTTCTGGATACGTGAGGTGTCCTGCCAAGGTTGAGGCAATAAAAAATTGGGCTGTACCTAAAACAACCGAGCGAGATACGACAATTCCTTGGATTAGCAGGATATTATCGGCGGTTCATCGAAGGATTCTCTAAGTGATACATCTTGATGTACCTAGTTTATGATCTTAATTGTAAAGTCTTCATGGTCTTACACTGATGTAATAGGATGAATGTGATGATCTTAATGATATATGAAATACATTTTGATGTTTATTTATGATTGATTATGTCATGTTATCATTATATTAAATGTGATTCACATGTATGAACTTAATATATAGGTTTGATGGTGTTTTACATAGTTCTAAGTAATAAGAACTTAGAAATGTGTTTAACTTAGTCATGTGGACATTCATGCTAATCGACCATACTTTACGCCCATACGCATGAATGACCATACTTATGGACCAGTCGCACGACTGAACCAGGTGACTGGATCAGTCGTATGATTGAACATATAGATTGACTCAGTCGTACGACTGAACCTTCAGTCGTGCGTATGAGTCAACCGCCTGAGTCAGTCCGCATGACAGAACCAGCATGGTTTAGTCGTAGGAATGAACACTGATACCTATAAATACCAAATATTTCATGGAAAACATAACACTTCGAATACTTTCGTACCCTAGCCGTCCAGAGCGTCCCAAGTCGCAAATCCAAGTTCATAGTTCGTTCCTGATCGATTCTAATCTTTTCTAACATTTGTTACAATCGTTAGATCAATCAGGTTATTCGTTCACACTAAATTTAATCGCCAATCATATAGAATTCCAGCTATTTGATCTGGTTTCACGCAGAATCCGTAGTACTCTACGTACGTACACGGTCCTAACAAGTGGTATCAAGCTTGGGCTCTTGATTGTGCGTGGATTCAATTGGTTTTGGTGTCAAAACTAATGTTTTCATTCAAAAGATTCACTTTTTTCGCTTCAAAACGTGTTTTTGACGAGTCTCTGTGTTAAAAGTTTTGAGCTTTTTTCCATACGGCAGATTAGGGTTCGTAAAAATTCGTAATTTTGAGTCAAGTGTTCAAAAATTTGATTTTTTTCCCTCAGCAGCAGCTTCAGTCGCACGATTAGCTTAACCGCACGACTGAATCCCATTCATATAGTTCAATCGCATGACTGGACTCATTCGCACAGTTCATTCGCACGGTTGAGTTATTCCATACGGTTGACCTCATTCGTCCTGTTCATTCGCACGACTGAATCCAATCACACGATTGAAGTCATCTGCATCCTTTAATCGCACGATTGAGCCAGTCATCTTGTCCAGTCGCATAAGTCAATCTGTCCCGTTCTGATTTTATCATGTTCAAAGCAATGGAAGATCAGTTTTCTACATTCACTGCTGGAAAGGACTCACGTATACAGAATCTTCTACATCTGGAAAGTGAGATAGGGAACCAACACAATCGCCAAAACTGTTAACGTTGGATGAATACACATAGTGGAAATAGCAGTTTGAAATCTACCTGAATGGAGTTGACCCCAATCTGTGGACATCTATTTTGACTAGTTATGTGGTACCAGTCAGTGCTAATGGGGTAAAGTTGACTTTGGGAGGAATGAGTGAATCCCAGAAGACTATGCATAATGCTGAAAAGAAAGCATATGCCTTGTTGACTCAGTGTATACCTAAGGACATATTTCATCAGTTTTCTGAGAACAAGCAGTCAAAGAAATTATGGGAGGCCTTGGAAAAGAGATACGAAGGCAATGCAACTCTGAAAGCACTGAAGGCAAAAGCTCTTAAAAAGAAATTTGATAATTTCTCACCAATTGGAAAAGAGAGCTTTGATGATATTATTGATAGATTCTATCATCTGATGAGTGTGTTGCACACTCATGGCGTGACCACATCCATGGAGATAAGGTTTCAAGTTTTGCTGATGGTTGCTAGACAAATAGGATCCATTTGTGTCTAATATGAGACAAAATGACATTCTTGCTACATTAGACATAAATGAATTCATTTTGAAATTAAGAGAGGAAGAACTGAGTCAGAAATACAAGTCAAAGAAAGGGTTGTATACTCAAAATCCTGCACTATACAATTCAGTTCCAACCCCTACTACTTCAGGCGCACCGCTACAAACGGCGTTTGTATCTAACTCTTCTGCTCCTTCCCAATGTTGTTCATCGGAACTGAAACGTCAGGGTCATCCAGTACCCAATTCGTTGTTCCTGAGGCAAATACTACCAAGTTAAAGACCGAGAATCTCGGAAATGTCATCGTGGAAGTTGCCAAAGAGCATATGGATCTTCTAGATGCTGTTATTCAATCGTATGATGGGTTAGTTGTTGGTAAGATTGGGAACTGTCATCTTGCTGACGAGGGACTACGAGCAAGTTGATGAAACTGAGCTGGAACGTATGGATATTATGTGTCCTTGGCTAGTGCTGTCAGAAGAGCAAAGAAGTTTGTCAAGAAGACGGGGCAAAACTTGGTTGCTACTAAAGATATGACATTTGGGTTTGATAAAACTAAGGTCACGTGCTTCAACTGTGGGGAAAAGGGGCACTTCAAACGTGAGTGTGTAAAGCCAAAGAAGACCAAAAATGGAAATCCTTTTCCTATGTTCAACCGTCAAGACAAGGATAAGATTGGAGCATCATCTTCTGGTAAAGAGTCTAAGGCTTTGGTCGCACAAGGTGATGAAGGACAAGACTGGTCCTTCCAATTCGTATCCGAGGGTGAATCCAATTTGCATTAGTTGACACCTTGGATGATGGATCTGCTAGTGAGGGAGACATCATAGCTGAGTATGCACGTTCAGATATTAAAGAAGCTATGGATGTTGTTGATCATTTGGTTGAAGAAGAGCTAAGTGCTACAAACTTAGATTCTCCAGTCACTGAAGAGTTTGATGCTGCATTATTGGCTGATTCGTCTTGTACTTCACAGGTATATTCTAAAGATGAATTATTTGATAAACATGCTTGTTCTTATGTGAAAATTTAGAGAAAGCATTGATTTAAAATTTGCTAGTTATTAGAACACAATGATAATCTAGTAAATGATTTACAACTCTACACTGAAGTAAATCGTGTGTGTAAAACAAAATGAGTGAAGCTTTAAAGAAAAGATAGAACTGTTAGGGAAACAATTAAGGGAAACCGAGGTTGTTGCTTTAAACCAATCTAATGATATTAAGTTTTATTTAAACTCTTTAGAAGAAACTAAAAAGGAGAAAGCAGTTTTGCAAGTCGAAGTTGAATCTTTAAAACAAAAACTGCACAGTTTGGGAAGTTCTTCTTACATAATTCAAAACTTAGTGAAAGAATGAAATGGCAGGGAAGGTTTGGGTTATAAAGTAGTACCTCCACCACACGCTATTCTTTTAAACACTAAATGTAGACCAATCAATAATAACCCGTAAAGGATCATGTGGTGTCTACTCCTCTGGTCAGTGATCTAGATTCTACGGGTAAACCGGTGAAGTCTGTCACTGAACAGAAGATACTACATTGGGATCTAAAGATTAGATGCCTGTTGAGGACTTGACTGATAAAATTGAAAAGGTTAACTTAGGGTCAGGTTCACAAACAATTATTTCAAAACCTAACAGTCTAAGTCAATGAACACTAAACGTGCAAGTTGAAAGCAAAAGATGTTCAAAATGTCAAAACAATTAATTTTGTTAAAGAAGGTGAAACATCTAAAAGGGAAGAGAAACTACCCAGCCCCCGACCAAACTCAACCCCATACAACGCTTTCCTCATACTATCGAAGGGAGATCCTGCTACAGTTGTGGAAAACGAGGACACATCTCTCCAAATTGTCCTTACTATCAGACACCTAAAAAGAAAATTGAACTTTTTGATGATGAAGAAACGAGATTTTCTAAAATCAGATCTAATACTCCTCCAAAATACCAAAGTCAACACAGACAAGCTAATAGCGAAGCTGTGCCACCTAGGGTAAAATCTAGGATTATTAGTGAACCGAAAGTTCAAACCATAAGCCAGTCGTCTGTTTACCATAAACAGGCCTTACACAAAACTAGTTTATGGAAAGAAAAATCAAGTATTGTGTGTGATAGTGAAGATAAGAAAGAGAAATATGTGACCTCATCCTCTGAAGGTCAGTGGGTTGAGTTCATGATGTGTG
The DNA here is from genome assembly GCA_024085815.1 of Flaveria linearis. NCBI lineage: Eukaryota > Viridiplantae > Streptophyta > Magnoliopsida > Asterales > Asteraceae > Flaveria > Flaveria linearis. Next base: position 337,833 of record JABSNV010000254.1, on the reverse strand, counting down.
ATACCTCTGGACACCCAAGCCAGTTAAGACTTGGGTCCCAAACCTGAACTAATCATTTCCATTGTATGTGTAGGGTGTCCGCTACAGCGCTATCACTAATACCTGGATTATGATAGTGGGGCGTCTAGGCACATGACCGGGAATTCGTCCCTCCTTTTCAACGTCAAGCAAATTAAAGGGGGACACGTATCATTTGCTGGGAATAAACGAGGTTACATCATCGCACAAGGCGAAGTGGGAAACGAGAAAGTGAAGTTTGACAAGGTCAACTACGTTCAGCAATTGCAAAACAACTTGCTTTCTGTCTCCTAAATCTGTGATAAGGGATTCAAGGTTATGTTTGACAAAAAAGATGCTACATACTGAAGAAGGAGTATGTCATCCCGGAGGAGCAAGTTCTAATGTCAGCTTCAAGATACAACGACCTATATGTCTTGGACCTATCAAAAGCCTCCACAACTGAGTCTATTGCTCAGTGCTTCTTGTCAAAAGCAACAGAAAGAGATTCAGTTTCCTGGCACAGGAGAATAGGACACATCAATCCTAGGAAGATGAATCATTTGGTTCAGAATGATCTGGTGGATGGAGTTACTGTCTAGAACTTCCAGCTTCCAGAATTCTGCATAGAAGGCAAGAAAGGAAAACAGACAAAGAAGTCTCATAAGGCAAAGAAAGTTAATTCTATCAACATTCCTCTCGAGCTTCTACACATGGATATGTTTGGCCTAGTCAGCACAAAAAGCATAGTCAGGGATTGGTACTGCTTTGTGGTGACGGATGATTACTCAAGATTCTCTTGGGTGATGTTTCTGAAAGCTAAATAGAGACCTTTGAATCATTCAAACATCTTGTTACCACATTGGAGTCTCTTTACAAGCTAAAAGTAAGAAATATTCGATCAGACAACGGGACAGAGTTCAAGAGTCAGTGGATGGAGGCCTTTTGTCGAGAGAAAGGAATTGTTCATCAGTTTACCTCTGACTACATTCCACAAATGAATGGTGTTGCTGAAAGGAGGAATCGGAGATTGATAGAGACAGCAAGGACAATGCTATCTGACTCCAACTACTAGTTCAATTCTAGAACGAGGCAGTAGCTAATACATGTTACACTCTAAATCGGGTCTTGGTAGTCAAACGTCATGAAAAATCTTCTTATGAGTTGCTCCAACAGTGGAAACCTAATTTAGAGTATCTAGAATCATTTGGTGCACCCTGCATGCTACTAAAGAAAATCAGACTGGGAAGTTCTGTGAGAAGGCAGAAGAAGGTGTCTTCCTTGGATACAGTATACTAGACAAACGGGTTTATAATAACTCAACTGGTCAGGTAGAAGTGTGGTGCAATGTTGATGTCAAAAATACACCACCCCTTGCGGGAAAAAGACCTTTCTTTTTCTTTAACTATGTTGGATTTTTCAAATCCTTCAATCTACCTCCTTCCCATTCTGAGGATGAGTTAGCTGCACGAATGATGTACGATGTTCTGAATGCTCCTACACTAGACTCGACATCATCGGTTCCATTAGATGATACTTCTAGCCCTTCAGGGGGAGAGCTTGAGGTAAGTGATTTGTAAGGCCCCGTTCCCAGGCACCTCACAGTTGGTCCTTCATCGCACATAAAAACATTTTAAAACGTACATTTATTTTGCAGCGGAATTTAAAACTGTCATTAATAACTAAAAAAATGCCATTTCACAACATTTCAACATTTGTTTTCATCTCAAAATACAATGACATGTAAAAAATATGGATGCCAGCCTCAAACGCTCCCAGTAGCTTATGCATCCATGCCTACAACTCCTCAGCATCAAGGAATTACTTGCCAACTATCATGCATACGAAAAGTCAGCGACGCTGAGTGAGTTCTAGTTTTTATAATAAAATACTTTACTTCTTTTAAAACCATTCTTTACTTTCAATCATACTATACTTTCGTACATGCTCACACATCATACATACATATAGATAATTTCATTATTATCTTTCATTGCATTCGTTAACTTTCATTCATTCATCGTACATCATTATCATTCATTTCTCATATAGATCCCGTCAAGCTTTACCCTCCTCATGGCACACAACCACGAATACTGAGATCGAATTACAAGGATCCCGTTTCGTCTTTATTATGATATTTCATTCATGAGCATACATCATACATACATACATATAATAATTATTATTATCTTGATCATCATTCGTTCATTCATTCATTTCTTTGCTCATTACTTTTCATTACTCGAATCTTGTCTCATGCAATATCCCCGACTCATGCTCGAAAGCTGATGCTGTGCCGGGGCCTGTACACAAACACCGACTCTTGTCCGAAGACTGACACAGCACCGGGATACGTGACAAAGATCCCATTCAAGTCAATCACAGGGATTGAACTCCATCCGAGTCTGTTGCAACACAAAGTTGCTCACCTCATTATCTCGTCTCATGCAATACCCCTGACTCATGTTCGAAGACTGATACTGTGCCGGGGCCTAATGAATAAACCCCCGACTCATGTCCGAAGACTGACACAGTACCAGAGTACGCGACAAATATATCATCTCTCTATTTTGTCTCATGCAATACCCCCGACTCATGTCCGAAGACTGATACTGTGTTGGGGCCTGATAAACAAACCCCCGACTCATGTCCGAAGACTGACACAGTACCGGGGTACGCGACATAGATCCCATCATCCGTCACTTCCATACTCACCATTCATTATTTCATGTGTTTGTTCGTTTCGTACTTTATCGTATTCTTCGTTTGTACTTTATCATTATCTTTCACTTCGTTGCATAATACTTTACGTTCATAAATTTATTCATTCATTCATCACACCATGTAAAGTCATACATAATGTATTATAAAACATAATACGTACGTTTTGAAAGTTCCTTAATGAAGAAAGATAACATATCACCCACACACATACACATCATAGTCTCCATCACATCATCATGTACACATCAAGCATAAGTCATCATAACAGATCCTATATCAATCATTTTCTTCTCATAAGACCCTTAGAAAATCCTAAGGCTCAAACTAGGTGCATGGAATACCTTAGGTGCATCAGCAGAAAATTCTAAGTTTAAAAGCTTCTGGGCGCATGGGCACTATTTGGGTGTTTCTGCCTGTTTGGGCATTTTGCCACTATGCAGGCGCATGGCGCCTGTTCAGGCGTCCAACACTTAGCTGTTTTTAACCACTTGGGCGCCTGGACACTGTTTAGGCATTTCTTCCCTATTAAGGCGTTTTGCCACTACGCAGGCGCATGGATACTTAGCCATTTGGCAACTTTGGCGCATGGACACTATTAGGCGTTTCGGCCCTGTTCAGGCGTTTTGCTACTATGCAGGCGTCTGACTTATACTTAATCATTTATACTTAGATGCATGGTCCTATTTAGGTGCATGGGAACACTATTTAGACGCATGGCCCACTCTTGGGCGCTTAGCCAACACTTAGGCGCATGGCCAACATGCTGGGCGCATGGGCCACTTTTCATGCGCATTAGAACATTCTGAAATGTTTTCTATGCTTCCAACATCACCCGATTATCATTCTAACACTACCCAAACACAGATCTAACATACTAGGGCACTTACCACATTCTAACATCAATTTCTAGGCCATAATCAAACTCTAAAACATACATACACATATTATTTTCAAACATACAGCTACAAACCTATGGTTTCTTTTAAAAATGTTTACTTGGTATGCATAATAGCCCCAAACACTTTAGAATCAGTAAAAGAGGGGTTCTAGAAACTCACCTTGAAGCAGATCTTCGAGCTAAACACTTCAACTCGTAATTCAACTTCAAGTTCTCGAAAACCAACTCTAAAACAACAAGAATTCGGTCAACCACTCATGAATTTGGTTAAAACCAAACACACACTCAAGAATCTCACCTTTTACAGCTTCTTCTTCCATTCTCTCTCTAGAACCGAGAGTTCTTCTTCTCTTTTCTTCCTTGGCCGAAAGCAGAAGCAGTTTTCTGCTTTAATGTGGGTGGCCATACCTATTTTAATATAAAATATTAGACTTTTGTACTTTGTACACTTTATCCCCCTCCACTTGTGTCCATTATCTATTCTTTCCATTTAGTTTTCTTTTCCTTTCCTTTAAATAAAATTTCGGGTTGTTACAAGTCTACCCCCCTTAAAGAGGTTTCGTCCCCGAAACCTGTCGCTTCTCAAACAGTTATGGGTAACACTGTCTCACCTCTTCCTTGATCTTGCACTTAGACTTAGATCTCTTTAGGCTTCACTGCACCTGCACAAGTGAAACCATCATCCTCCTTAGCCCATTCTCTTTTTCTTATTAGTAATGGCCACCAGTTGCTTCTTATAGTTTAATACCCTGTCCATCTTAGTGTTCTCTAGTGGCATGATCATATCCTTATCGGTTGAGCACTTTATTAGACGAGATACATGGAACGTCAGAGGAAGTCCACTTAACTCATCGGGTAGCTCCAATCGATGTGTCACTTTTCCTACCTGAGCAGTAACTGGGAATGACCCTCTATACTCTAGTATTAGATTTACTCGATTATCAAATCAAACAATCCACTTTCCCGGTGAAGCCTTCATCATAATCCATTGTCGTAGGTTGGCACCAAACTTTTATTGGGCACCATTAATCAATCCGTCTTTTTGCAGCACTCGGTGCTTGCCACATAAGTTACGGTTCAATTTACCCGAAGGTGTACGTCTATCCACCTACGTCTATTAGGGATGGTCTAATAGAAAACAAGCGCTCTCTCAATTCTATTGCGTGGTCCTTCAGTGCACTGGGTAATCTAGTAGACTTACCCATAGTAACTCCTATGTCGAATGACATCAATCTTCCTACTCCTAACATGCAACTTATCACAGAAGGCAGCAGGAACGAAACCACTACTAACACCACAATCAAAGCATATATGCACAAATCTAAATTTGCAAAAACATACCTGAGGTTACCTCAGAGTCTGAGCTAACTCCCTCCCGGTCATAACAAAGGCTTTAGCCTTCACCCTCTTTTCTCTCTCCTGACACCGGAGCTTCCTGCCTTTGACTTCTTGCAATCTCTACTCATATGTCCAGTCTTGCCACAGTTATAACATTTAGCCATTTGACAATCTCTTGCCCTGTGGCCCTCCATTCCACACTGGAAGCAGACGTTCAGTCCCCACATGCACTCTCCTTCGTGGCCTCTGCCACACTTCTTGCATACTTCGTCCTTCCTTTTTATCCTCTTTCGACCATCGACCCTCTTCGCCTTACCATCAGCCACCATTTCACCATTACTACCTCGCCTTCCATTCCCATTCTTAACATTGCCCCGCTCCTCCTCTTCGTCCGTTATTGCCATCACCTCTCGCTCGTCGTACAATCTCCCAACTAAGTCGACCACCGATCTAAATGTACCTAGTCGAGCAGCTATTAGATGTCAATGGATGTCTGTGGGCAGTCCTTGAATGCACCTCTTTATCTTTCGTCACACAGGCGTCGCCTGATCTGGCACCAGTCTTACATCTCGTTGAACTTAGTGGTGTATTACTGGTGTGTCATTGTTCCTACCTCTAGCTGCAAGAACTCTCTTTCGATCTTGTCCAATTAGCGGTGAGGACAACTCCTCGATTACCAGGCTCTTCAGTTCATGTCACCTCATCCTCCTGATTGCCCTGGTACCCTCATCCTGGACAATGTTATCCCACCAGCACAAGGCCGAGTCCACAAACGAGTGAGTGGTAAACTTCACCTTCTGGTCCTTGCGGCACTCGCTGATCTCAAGGACAGCCTCCATCTCCCTCACCCATCGGTGAGCAGCATCAGTAGTGCCATTACCATCAAGGTAGGGGGCTTGCACCTTTGGAATGCCCTATAACTACAGCCTCGTGTTGTCTCGGGCACAAGCTCTTCTTACTCCTCTTCTTCCTCAGTAGGAATAACCGTCTCGGTCCCGGGTGGTTCTCTCCTTCCTCAGGACCTATTCCTCTCCTTCCTTTCGCCTTCCCTAACAACTTTAATCACTTTGGTCACTACAGATGGCAGAATCGTCTGCATAACTTGATGGACCTCCTCTACTACTGCCTCTTTCATCGAGGCCCTCAAATTCGCAATTTCATTACCACCTTCCTTGTGATGCATCTCGGGCTCCTCCTTTGTCCTCTAGGTAGACCTAGCCCTATTCCTCGTAACTCGCGGTTCAACACCACGTCTTCCCTGTGCTCCACCCCTAGAGGCCTTAGATGATCTACCTCCAGCCACTCTCTAATCACTATAAGATTCAAACACTAACATGGTCATTCAAGGAATAGCTCGGATTATGTCAAGTATAGTAAGTCCCTAATTACATTGGCCAGTTGTGATTAGCCACTTACTTTACTTTTCACACCCCAAGCATCTCCTATCCTGACTGCATCAGTATCTAATCTACACAAAAGCACACTGGCCACATAACATGCGCACATAATACCGGTTAACCGCTAGCTTACACAAAATGTTTACATAAAAACCTTTACCCGCAGGCACGTAGCTACTAGGACTGGCATCCTTTTCTTTTCGTCCTATTTTCAGTTTAAGATTAGGTTTATTTTGAAAATTTACCCGTTTCACTTAAACTTTGGCTCTGATACCAACTTGTAAGGCCCCGTTCCCGGGCACCTCACAGTTGGTCATTAATCGCACATAAAAACATTTTAAAACGTACATTTAGTTTGCAGTAGAATTCTTTCATTAGTAACTAAAACATGCCATTTCATAACATTTCAACATTTGTTTTCATCTCAAAATACAATGACATGTCAAAATATGAATGCCAGCCTCAAAACGCTGCTAGTAGCTTATGCATCCACGCCTGCAACTCCTCAACATCAAGGAATTACCTGCCAAATATCATGCATACGAAAAGTCAGCGACGCTGAGTGAGTTCTAGTTTTTATAATAAAAAACTTTACTTCTTTTAAAACCGTTCTTTACTTTCTTTCAAATCATACTATACTTTCGTACATGCTAACACATCGTACATACACATAGATAACTTCATTATTATCTTTCATTGCATTCGTTAATTTTCGTTCATTCATCGTACATCATTATCATTCATTTCTCATCTAGATCCCATCAAGATTTACCCTCCTCATGGCACACAGCCACGATTACGGAGGTCGAATGACAAGGATCCGTTTCGTTCTTTATTATGATATTTCGTTCGTGAGCATACATCATACATACATACAAATAATTATTATTATTATCTTGATCATCATTCGTTCATTCATTCATTTCTTCACTCATTACTTTTGATTACTCGAATCTTGTCTCATGTAATATCCCCGACTCAGGCTCGAAGGCTGATGCTGTGCCGGGGCCTGTACACAAACCCCCGGCTCTTGCCCAAAGACTGACACAGCACCGGGATACGCGACAAAGATCCCATTTGAGTCAATCACATGGATTGAACTCCATCCGAGTCTGTTCCAACACAAAGTCGCTCACCTAATTATCTCGTCTCATGCAATATCCCCGACTCATGTCCGAAGACTGATACTATGTCGGGGCCTGATGAACACACCCCCGACTCATGTCCGAAGACTGACACAGTACCGAAGTACGCGACAAAGATATCATCTCTCTATTTTGTCTCATTCAATACCCTGACTCATGTCCAAAGACTGATACTGTGCCGGGGTCTGATAAACAAACCCCCGAGTCATGTCCGAAGACTGATCACATCACTTTCATACTCACCATTCATTATTTCATGTGTTTGTTCGTTTCGTACTTTATCGTATTCTTTCATTTGTACTTTATCGTTATCTTTCAATTCGTTGCATAATACTTTACGTTCATAAATTTTTCATTCATTCATCACACCACGTAAAGTCATACATAATGTATTATAAAACATAATACGTACGTTTGAAAACTCCTTAATGAAGAAAGATAACATATCACCCACACACATACACATCATAGTCTCCATCACATCATCATGTACACATCAAGCATAAGTCATCATAACAGATCCTATCTCAATCATTTTCTGCTCATAAGACCCCTTAGAAAATCCTAAGGCTCAAACTAGGCGCATGGAAAACCTTAGGTGCATCAGCAGAAAATTCTAAGTTTAAAAGCTTCTAGGAGAATGGGCACAATTTGGGCGTTTCTGCCCTGTTTGGGCGTTCTGCCACTAGGCAGGCGCATGGCGCCTGTTCAGGCATCCCAACACTTAGCCGTTTTTAACCACTTGGGCGCCTAGACACTGTTTGGGCGTTTCTGCCCTATTCAGGCGTCTTGCCACTACACAGGCGCATGGATACTTAGCCATTTTGGAAACTTGGGAGCATAGACACTATTTAGGCGTTTCAGCCCTGTTCAGGCGTTTTGCTACTATGCAGGCGTCTGACTTATACTAAATCATTTATACTTAGACGCATAGGCCTATTTAGGCGCATGGGAACACTGTTTAGATGCATGGCCCACTCTTGGGCGCATGGCCAACACTTAGGCGCATGGCCAACATGCTGGGCGCATGGGCCACTGTTCATGTGCATTAGAACATTCTGAAATGTTTTCTATGCTACCAACATCACCCGATTATCATTCTAACACTACCCAAACAAAGATCTAACATACTAGGGCACTTACCACATTCTAACATCAATTTCTAGGCCATAATCAAACTCTAAAACATACATACACATATTATTTTCAAACATACAGCTACAAACCTATGGTTTCTTTTAAAAATGTTTACTTGGTATGCATAATAGCCCCAAACACTTTAGAATCAGTAAAAGAGGGGTTCTAGAAACTCACCTTGAAGCAGATCTTCGAGCTAAACACTTCAACTCGTAATTCAACTTCAAGTTCTCGAAAACCAACTCTAAAACATCAAGAATTCGGTCAACCACTCATGAATTTGGTTAAAACCGAACACACACTCAAGAAATCTCACCTTTTACAGCTTCTTCTTCCTTTCTCTCTCTAGAACCGAGAGTTCTTCTTCTCTTTTCTTCTTTGGCTGAAAGCAGAAGCAGTTTTCAGCTTTAATGTGGGGGCCATACCCATTTTAATATAAAATATTAGACTTTTGTACTTTGTACACTTTATGACAGGATCTCAGCCTCTCATGTTGATCAATTAGATTATGTGTGCAGCGGATTTAGCACATTAATTAGCAATTATATCAAGAACATAAAAGATATTGCAATTAAAAGCATAAACATAGAGAGAGAAGAGTTCTGCGAAACATTAAATGTTCATTACTAAACACGTTTCGGCAATTAAAACAACATGGTTTACCATCCTTATTAGGCGGCAAAAGCATGGTGGTGATGTCCTTTTCTGACATCACTGAATATTCAAATTACAACTGACAAAAACATAAAACTACTGAAGATGTCAACAACTGACATCTTCTTACAAAAGTTCCTAAGTACTGACAAAAATAAAACTACTGATACTATAACAGCTGAAGAACATGTTCTTCAGCTGTTGTACAAATACTGAAACAAAATAAACCACGGAAAAGGAAAAACCACCACAACAACTGAAGAGGACTTCTTCAGTTGTTGTGACAAACTCTGAGTCTTCAGTACTTGGTCTTCAGACTTGGCTTCGGAAGATGTAACAGCTTCGGAAGATATAACAACTGATGACTTCAGTATATATCATCAGTTGTTGTCCTCAGTCGTTTTCTTCAGACTTTGCTTCGGAAGATAGAACAGCTTCGGAAGATGTAACAACTGATGACTTCAGTAGATATCATCAGTTGTTGTCTTCAGTCTTTGTCTTCAGACTTTGTGCTTCGGAAGAAGATCTTTAGTTCTTCAGTTCTTCAGCTTTTGATACTTTAGTACTTGTTCTTCAGTACTTGAAGTCTTCAGTACTTGAATGATCAGTACTTCAACTTCAGTACTTTGGTCTTCAGTACTTTGGAGTCTTCAGCTGTTGTTCTTTGGTTCTTTGATCTTCATGCTTTGTTCTTCAGACTTTGTCACAACAGCTGAGGCTGGAGCTAAGATGCTCTCGAGTTTGACATTCAAGCAAGAGAACACAATAGCTGATGGAAGTCTTCAGATGCTCTCGAGTCTGACATTCAAGCAATAGAGCACTGTAACTGATGGGAGTCTTCAGCAGTTGTTGCAGTGGCATGTGGGACTTAGAGGTTTTCCTGATCTTGGCTCATTGGTTCTTTTGGTCCAACAAACTCCCCCTGAACCAATGCAGCCAAAACGTCTAATTATTGGATGTCCCACTTATTGGTGGCATAAAGATTGGTCTATTTCCTCCTAGATCAGATTAGGAGTTGACCCAGATAAGCACTGGCCTGAGAGGTAGTCTCTAGTGTTTGTTTGGCTAAGTATGGATGGGAACTCTGTCTTGGGGAATTGGACACAGAGTTGTTGCCCCATCCATGAGATCTACCTCCCATGTACAAGCCGGTAGGATTCTCGGGTGTAGGCCTGAAGAAAGATCATTTGTTCTTCTTTGGACAGGTCTTCAGGCACACCATCAAACAATTCCTCCCGACCGTACAGCTCTGAGATGAACTTGACCTGTCTTCCATTTTTGAGCTCAAGTGTTGTGGTTTGCCTGTATGCAAACTCATCAGGATGTTTACCCTCCAACAACAGGTTGAGCTCATCCCTATGGAAATTCTCAAGCCTCTTATAGACCAGACCCTTCCTAACCACCCTATTATCTAGCATTGAAAAGGGTGATTGGCCGGCTCTATAGGCTTTCTCGAATTCCTCTACTATTTCCCAGGGTGTTATTACAAAAGCCACAGAGATCACTTCATCTACGATTATCTTTAGTTGGCTTTTGTATCTCACAGGCATGTCCTTTTTGACTATCCTGTGAGACACCCTTGGGTCAGGCCAAGTTCTCACCTTATCCCTTTCATATTGATAGGTTTGTTTCAAGGTGAATAGTCTCAGAGCTTCTTTCTGCATGTTTATTATAGAGGTCGAAGCAGCATAACATTTGTCAATGCTTTTCAGCATTTCCTCATCATGTCGCTTTTGCTGCTCCTCCTCTTCTAACTTTACCCTCACAGTGTCCTGCTGTGAGGTGGGAGTGATGGTTTGTGATTTGGCTTTGGGTAGAGGTATAACTGCTGAAAGTGGCAGGCTATCCTCCTCATCCTCCTCTTCTTCATCTTGCAGCCTCAGCACCCTTCTCTTCTTCTTCAAGGGTGGATCATTGGCTGCGGGTTTTGGTGGTGAAGGGGTTGGTTTTGTGGGTTGTGGTTTGGTTGTTGGTGTGGGAATTTTGGTAGGCACTTTTAGCAATCTAGATATGAGAGACGGTTTAGTCTGTTTGCTAGAAGTGTCCTGTTCCTAGCACCGGCTTCGGAGAGGGCCTCAGCGACCAGTCCTTTGGTAAAGGTACCAGCTGAACAGATCTTGGTGGTTATGGCCAAGATTCTGTCCCTGGACCATGCCTTAATATCGAGGACTGGCCTGCCCAGATACTTCAAAATGACTCTACTCATAGCCTCGAATCTCTTTTGTTCCTCTTGGCTATAAGTAGACCATCGGTATTCAATCTCCTTGGTTTCCATCCTCCTGAGATCCTGATCTAGCAAGGCAGTGTCCTTGTCAAAGCCTTGCCTGAACAGCTGATCAATGGCAGAATCCATTGATTTGCTGTGTTCAGCATCAGCCTCCTTGACAAGGACTGCTAGATTAGAGTCCAGTTTCTCTCCCCTCCCCTATTCTTATCAGTGCCACTGAAATCCTTTTGGATTTCAGCCACTTCTATTGGCTCTACCTCCCTCTCTTTCCTCTTCCCTTTCTCCCTCACCTTCCTAGTCTCCTCAACCAACTCCTTCTCTACCACCACCTCTTTTTCTGCCTCTTTCTCTTCCTCACCCCTCTTCCTCTTGACTTGCACTGATGTCTCCCCCTTTTTGGGTGCATTGGTTGGGGTTTGACTATCAGCAAGTGCCTTAGAAATGGCAACCTCCACCAAGGGTTGAATGTATGTGGGAAGCCTCTCATCAATGGTTTGAATGACTAAATCTTTAAGTATGGGTGTGATGAGAGGTAGGGATTTCTGGAAGATAGCATCCAGCTGCTCAGGGGGGTTCTGACCCTGAGAGCTAGTGCCAGAAGCAGGGGCTGGTGGCCGAGTTTGTGGGATTGGCTCAGTGTTTGTGAGACCTTCGGGTGAAGGTGCCATCTGTTGGGTAGTGGTGGCAGATGGACTTCTATCCTAAGTCATCTTAGCAAGCAGCTCTTTGAGTCTGCTTAGCTCATCCTCTAGGATAGTGTTTTGAGCTACTACATCGTAGAAGAAGCTCAGGTCATCATCAGCATGAGCTGAATCACCTGACCTCCTGACCTTGTTAGGATGTACATGTCCTGAGTATGGCTCAGTAATGACATGTGCCCCTTGTTCATGGTACTGGGGACTTCTAGCCTCCGGATTGGATCCATCATCGGCCATTGCCTCTGGTGAGGTCTTAGTGATGTTACCATCTTCACCCTGCTCAGATGTTGATGCAGAGGAAGTGGCAGCCTCACCAGATTGTTCTATCTCCCTAGCCACACTGGGAGATTGAACTGATTCTCTGTGCTGTGGGCTCCCATCGGCACTTGTAACCACCCCCTCTTCGGTTGGAGTCTCCCCAGGTGTAATAGGTTTCTGGGGAGAGGGTGGAGTGCTCAGATCGGTCAGCACTTTGGCTATTGCCAATGTTAGGCTGATTGGGGCGGTCTCATCAGGAGATGGGCTAGAAGCAGTGTGCACATGGGGAGGACTGTGCTCTTCAATGGTAGTCTTCTCAAGTGAGATAGACCCCAGTAATGTGGTTGCCCCAATGTTGGCTACATCAGGCTCCTGTTGAGAGGAAGCCTGTGCGGTTGTTGTGGGTGGAGTCATGGTACCTGCTGGGAGAATCAAACCAGCAGGCACATCCTGCCTTTGTGTTGCAGGGGCATCCTCAGGGGACTCATCTCCCTGAGTAGCCTTTGTGGGCTTCTTTTTGGCTTTTGGCTTGGTGGGGACCTTTGATTTGGAGGTGGAGGCTGTGGCTTCCTGCTGCGTGGGTTTTCGCAGCCGGCCAGCCTGTTTGAGTGTGTGGTCAGTGTTGTGCCTGGAGTATACCTCGGCTAGAACAGCCATGGCAGGGACCCCAGTGCCAACTAGTCCCTCAGCCTGAAGCTGGTTTCGATCATGGCCATTATGAACCGCGGATACAAGTTCCAACGGTTAGAAAATGGTTTTGTGGCCATGTCCTTGAGTTCCAAAAATAAAATATCAGTAAAATTTAGAGGTTGTTTCTCAAGGATAGAATACAATACCTGTTGCCACCTTGTTGACATCTGGTCCCACGAAGAGGTTTTGGGAGCCAGACATACATTCACCATGTGGAAGATCAGTCGTTGAGGGTCAGGGAAGTGTTTCTTCAACAAGGTGGAGGCTGAGAGGTTACCCTGGTAGTCGTTGGATGTGAATGAGAGATCCAGAGTACCTTTGGGGTAGGAGGTTGGGTAAGTGGCATCCTCCAGCTTTAGGGTTTGGCGTATAGCAGCTGGAGTGATAACCACGGGGTGGCTGTTGACGGAGGACCGGAGAGAGACCTCGCCATTCTGCTCTCCGTTTGGACGGTTACGTTTGTCCAAAACTCCGCCAAGGAGTCGGGGTAAATAGTAGGGTTGATGAGGAATGCCGTTTGGTATGGAGAATTTGTCATCAGGTCGACGGCATTATGAAACTTAGGCCATAATGACGACTTGGTGAGATGGGCGACACAGTTGTGTCGAGGTTTTAGTTGCATGGTCGCCATTAATGATGTATGGGAATTTCAGAGGTTTTGTAAGATTAGGGCAAGTGGAGTAAATGCTCTGAAAGTAGGGTATTTATAGGGTAGGGCAAAGGTTGAAAGAAAACTACTGAAGGTTTTGGTGTTAGTTATCAGTTGTTGTAACGACTGATGACGTGGTTTTAACCTTCAGTGGTTGTAACATCTGAGGACTTGGTATTAGTCTTCAGTAGTTGAAACTACTGAGACCTTGGTTTTGTCCTTCAGATGTTGTAAACGTCTGAAGAGTTACTGTCAGTCTTCAGTAGTTATAAACTACTGATGACCTAGTATTCTTCTTCAGACGTTGTAACAACTGAAGACTTGGTGTTAGCCTTCAGTAGTTGTGAACTACTGAGATCAGTAGTTGTGAACTATTGAAGACATGGTATTGCTTCAGTTGTTGTAAACAACTGAGGACTTGGTGTTAGTCATCAGTAGTTGTGAAACTACTGAAGACATGGTTTTGTCCTTCAGTTGTTTGGGTATGAAACAACAGTTGTTGGTATCAGCTGATGTGAAATTACTCATCAGCTGTTTCCGTCAAATCAGTTGTTTCATACTAGCCTCCACATTTACTCATCAGCTCTTTGGCTGACTTGCAGATGTTTCATTGACCCTTCAGCTCTTGAGAATATTGCCTTCAGCTCTTGTGATCAGATGTTCACAAGTGCTGATGAAATAGACCAGAGCTGGTGAACAAATTTTGTCTTCAGTACTTAAGATTACACATCAGTACTTGTGAGCAAAATTTGTTCTTCAGTACTTATTTTTTGAAAATCATACATCAGTAGTTGTAATCCACCTCACTACATCAGTTGTTTTCAATAAATAATGTACATCAGTACTTTGAGTTATTTTAGTCTTCAGTAGTTGTGAAAGAGCTGAAGACTAAATTACTCATCAGTACTTGTATTTGACCTAATACCCATCAGTAGATGTGATTAAGAGCATCAGAAAAGGTCAAATCAATCAAGCTGCAGCATACCAAGCCTTAGTACCAAATTTTGGAATGTGGCACTATCTAAAGGCTTAGTAAAAATGTCTGCAAGCTCATCAGCACTAGGCACAAACTTAGGATCAATCAGACCTTTCTCATAGCAATCCCTGATAAAATGATGTCTGATCTCAATATGTTTGGTCCTAGAGTGCTGAACTGGATTCTTAACAATACAAAGAGCTGAAGCACTATCCATTAATAATGGAGTCTTAGTCTCAGTAATGCCATAATCCAGAAGTTGGTTCTGAAGCCAGATTTGAGAGGTACAACTTGCAGCAGCAATATACTCAGCTTCAGCAGTGGATGTAGCAATTGATGTTTGTTTCTTACTCTGCCAAGAAACTAAACAATTGCCTAGGAATTGGCAACCACCAGAAGTGGATTTTCTGGTGACTTTGCATCCTGCATAGTCACTATCAGAGAAAGCAACTAATTTTCAAGAATGCCCAGCCGAATACCAAAGTCCTAGTGATTGGGTACCTTGCAGATATCTAAAGATCCTCTTGACTGCAATCAAATGGGATTCTTTAGGTGCAGCCTGAAATCTAGCACAAGCACATGTTGAAAACATGATGTCTGGTCTAGAAGCTGTAAGGTAAATCAAGGACCCAATCATACATCTGTAAAGGGTTTCATCAACCGCTTTACCTTTCTGATCAACATCTAGTTGTGTGATGCTACTCATGGGAGTAGAACAGGGCTTACAGGATTGTAAATCAAACTTATTCAACAACTCCTTGGTATACTTGGACTGATGAATGAAAATTCCATCATCCTGTTGTTTGATTTGCAAACCTAGAAAGAACTGTAATTCTCCCATAGCACTCATCTCAAACCTAAGCTTCATAAGCTTCGTAAATTCATCACACATCTTTGGATCAGAGGATGCAAAGATGATGTCATCAACATAAATCTGAACAAGGAGCTTATGTTGTCCCACAGTCTTGATGAATAAGGTTTTATCAATGGTGCCTCTAGTGAACTTATTCTCTAGAAGAAAGGTTGAGAGTGTCTCATACCAGGCTCTAGGTGCTTGCTTCAGCCCATAAAGAGCCTTATCAAGCTTGTACACCCAATCAGGATGTTTATTGTCCTCAAAGCCTGGTGGTTGACACACATAAACCTCTTCTTTTATTTTCCCATATAGGAAGGCACTTTTGACATCCATTTGATAAACCTTAAGACTGTGAAAGGCAGCATAAGCTAAGAACAATCTAATTGCTTCTAGTCTAGCCACAGGTGCAAAGGTATCATCATAATCGATGCCTTCCTCCTGTGCAAACCCTTGAACAACCAGTCTGGCCTTGTTCTTGACAATTTGGCCCTTCTCATCTGTTTTGTTCCTGAATACCCACTTGGTGCCTATAGCACACTTACCTTTGGGTAATGGAACAAGCTCCCACACTTGCTGTTTCTTGAATTGAAGTAGCTCAAGCTGCATAGCTTCCACCCATCCATTGTCTCTTAAAGCATATGATAGTTCTTTGGCTCTTGCTGACTGATGAAGAGAGCATAGAAGCAAAGTTGGACATTGATTCCTGGTTGAAACTCCAGCATGAATATCACCAATGATTTGTGACGTGGGGTGATTCTTGAGCTCTTGATAGACTATGATATCCGTGCAAGTGTTTGTAGGCCCATCAGCAGCAACAGATGGTGATGAAGATTCCTGAAACCATGTAGAGGATGGCAGCTCAAACGAAGTAGAGCAAGCAGAAATCTCATCAGCATTTGTAGTGGATGGAACTGCTGAGGCTACAGAAGCTTCAGGTCAGTGAGCTCAGGCAGGTTGTCACTGATCCTGAAGAGGTGAGTACTGACTACATCATCATCAGTATCACCAGGTGGAGATTTGTTGACAGGCACAACAGATGGAGGTTGATAAGGAACATATTGCAGTATGTCCAGATCAAACAACTCCACAGGGTTTTGTGGAATCTTGTCCTTTGGAGATTCATTGAACTTAACATGCAGAGTTTCTTCAACCCCCTTAGTTCTACAGTTGAAAACTCTGTATGCCTTGCAAGTTGATGAATAACCAACAAAATACCCTGCATCCACCTTACTAGCAAACTTCTGGAGTGGGTTGCTAGTGTTGAGAATGAAACATGGACACCCAAAGGCTCTAAAGAATGAAATAAGAGGGGCCAATTGATGAAGAACTTCATAAGGAGTCTTCATCAACCTCTTATTTACTAAAGCTCTATTTTGCACATAGCAAGCTGTATTGATAGCTTCAGCCCAAAAGGTCAGTGGCAACCCTGAGTCAGCCAGCATTGACCTTGCAGCTTCAATGAGAGTCTGTTCTTTCTCTCCACCACTCCATTCTGCTCAGGAGTTCTAGGAATGCTAAACTGCCTTCTAATTCCCTTGGACAGGTAGAAGTCATCAAATGTGTGTTTCTAAACTCTGTTCCATTATCACTCCTCACACACTTGACCTGTAGGGAATACTGCTTTTCTACTAGTAACACAAAGTTCATTATTGTCTTGGCTGCTTCATCCTTGGAGTGCAAGAAGAAAGTCCATACAAACCTGGAGTAATCATCCACAATTACCAGGCAGTATTTCTTCTTTGCCATGCTCATCACTCTCACAGGACCAAAGAGATCCATGTGTAAAAGCTGTAAGCAAACAGTGGACTTTGGTTCTTCTATTGAAGGGAATGAAACTTTGTGTTGTTTTCCTTTCAAGCAAGCAGTGCAGTCATCTTCACACTTGAACTCCTTCTGAGGCAGTCCTCTCACTAGACCATGGCTTATAAGCTGATTCATGTTTTGAAATTAACATGACCCTGCCTTCGATGCCATAGTGTAGACTCTTGAGGAGATGCCTTGGAGAATAGGCAAGGATGGCCTTTTCGATCCATCTTTTTGGAAAGATCTAAGGCATACACTCTTCCTGTCCTGTTGGCCTTCAGGAGAGTATGTTCATCCAATGCCTTGTCAATCAAACTCAGAACTTTGGATGACAGAATCCTACAGTTCTGGCTTGTGAAAAGGGCAACATGGCCTTTGTCACACATTTGACTGACACTCAAGAGGTTATACTTAAGATTCTCCACATGGTTAACATCATCAAACCTTATTTCCTCCTTGGAAACAAAGCCTTTTCCAATGATGTAACCCTTTGCATCATTGCCAAAAGAAACAAATCCCTTCTTTCCTTGAGAGTAGTCATTAAGAAGGGAGCTGCTTCCAGTCATATGCATGGATCCTCCACTGTCTACATACCAGATGCTTCTATGGCATGTTGAAGAACCGTGCAAAAACAACCATGTGTTAGTTAGTCTTGGAGACCCAAACCTGCTTGGCTTTGGGTCTGTTCTCAGCTACAGGTATAGCACTAACAGGTGTGTTATGAGTGACAGCTTGAGGTGAAGAAGATGGTACAGAAGAGGAACCCTTTGGCTTGGACTTCCTTTTCTGTGGTTTCAACATAGGAGCATCTAAGTGGTTAACTCTTCCCACTAGTTGCTGAACCATCATCACCAACTGTGTCTGATTTTGTGATAAAGCCTTCAGCTCTTCAGACACATTGGAGTTTGCTGATGATGAGTTCCTATGTTGTACCATCTTTTCTGAGCAACCTCAGCTGTTGCCTGAGTAATCCCTACCTTCTTAGATTTAGCTTTGGGCTTAGGGATTTTAGGCTTGGATGTTGCCAGTACAAACTTGGTTTCAAACTCATTCTTCATTTATTGATGCTCTCAGTAATTTTCTCCTTCTGTTTGAGTTTGGAACCCCTTTTGTACCAGCAATCATCAGTAAGATGATTGAATAAGCCACATATCTCACATGGCTTCTTCTTCATCTTATGCTGATCATCAGCTAAAGAGGATTTAACTGCTGAAGACTTGTTCTTCAGCTGTTTGTCATCAGTACTAGCAGTTTTCTTCCTAGTGCCTGCTTTCCTGGTATCCTCTCTAGCTGTCTTCAAACCTTTCCTACTGTTAGTTTTCTTCTCTTCAGTTCTAACAGTATTTGAGGTTTGAACTTCAGATGTTGTCACTTGCTCTCTAGTACCTTCAGTACTTCTAGTGACAACACCTGAGTTGATCAGCCTTTTGGTCATGTGACAGTCAGCATTTGAACCATCAGCTGTTGTAGCATCAGCTGATTGGTTTTGGCAGGAGTAAATGCTGACATCTATCTCTGATGATGCTGATTTAGAGGATAGTAGGTCACATGATGAGCAGTATTGGTTATTGCTCTCCCCATCAGATTCAACTTCTGCTCTTGAAGTGAAGTCTGTGGGAGGAGCAGTGTGATTATAACCAATGCCAAACTTCACACTGGAAGCTGATTGCTTACTAAGAAGCATTTCAAAACCCTTGCATGATTGCACCCATCGATCACACTCAACTTGGGTGGTTGCAAGAGTTTCCTTGAGGTCTTTGTACTTCTCTAGAAGTACATCTTCCCTAGCTTTACTATCTTTGATTTGGCAGTTAAGCTTGTAAATCTCATCATTTTTATCTTTTAGAGCAACCTCAAAATCAGCTTTTCTTTTGGAAATAGTGTGCTCAAGCTCAAGATTTTTATCTATTAAAGCTACATTTGCTTCTCTAATAGAAGCAAATGCTGCTATGCATGATTCAGAACAAAGCTTGGCTTTTGCCTCAGTGGATACCTGAGATGAGGCATTGGATGATGACCCTTCAGCAGAATCAAGGGCCATCAGAGCAAGATTTCCAAAAGGTTGGTCACCACCATGTTGACCAGCACCTTAGAGTAGTTGTTCCTGACCAGATAGCTCTTCTGGTAGACTACTCCAGTCAACAACACTTGGGGTGAAAAAGCTGTGTTGTTGAGGTTGTGTGTTGATGAGATTAGGAAGATTAGGCTCAGGAAGAGCATGAGGTGGTTGAGCCGGGGTACTTGAGTTTGACTAGGCTGAGGCATGTAGTAACAGGGGTAAGGATATGGCATATGACCCTGTGGCACAAAATAAGCAGGTGGTGCCTGTGCCTGAGATGGATGGGTAGAACTGGAAGAAGGTTACCCTCTGTGCTGTGAGCTATTGCTGGGAAAAGTCACAAAGGGTGCAGATGAGTTAGATCCAGATGATCTACACTCTCTTGCAAAGTGTCCAAGCCTTTGGCACTTGTGACACCTCAACTTGCTCTTGTCAAAACCAACTTTGGTTTTGCCAGAGAGTCCAGGGAATTTCCTTCCAGTTCTCTTGTAGAACTTTTGAGAACGGATATTTATCATTGCCATTTGGTTCAAAATATCCATCTCTTCCAGATCATCATCTGGAATGCCCCTCAAGTCCTCCATCAGAAAACACAAGTTGTCACCACCACCTCCTGAACTACTAACACCAACAAAAGCTTGTTCTGAGTTAGTAGAGAAATCGATATGCTCATCATAAGAACTTTCTGATGAAGCATATTTTGACTCATGACTTATCAAGGCAGCATTACCTTGGACAAAGTCATCAGCGAGCTTGCCAGAAGAGGACAACTTCCTCTTTTGCTCTACCTCTCTCTCAAAAGTGAGTAGCTTCCCATGAAGTTGGGTGAGAGATAGAGTGTCCAGGTCTGCACTGGAGCGAAGGACAATGGTATATGTGTCCCACCTCTCCGGAAGTGACCTGAGGAACCTGTTGTTCATCTGGCTGTTGGTGTACTCTTGTTTGACCATCTTCAGCTCAGAGATCAAACAAGAGAACCGCTCAAACTGCTGGGTCAGAGTCTCACCCTTTCTATATGAGAAAGTTCATATTGTTGGGCGAGGATTTCCCTTGTTTTGCTAAGACCGAATCAGTTCCTCCAAATTGTTCCTTTAGAGCAACCCATAGGTCATGAGCAGACTCATGATGCAAGAGCCCTGAGTATATCTCATTGGAATGGCCATGGCTAAATTCCATGGGCTCTAGCATCGATTTCAAACAGCTTTAGATCTTCGTCCGAATATTGTTCAGGTTTCTTTGCAACCTGTTCATTAGATTCCGGGACACTCACCATTGGCTTGTATGGCCCATGCACCACTGACTTCCAACAACCAGCACTGTTAACAGCCAAGTGGTGTAGCATACGTCTTTGCCATATGTTATACTCGTTCCTAACCAGCATCGGAGGCTTGGTTGCGGAACCAGTATTGTGAGGATCATTAGTTGGTGTTGTCATCTCAGGTTTTAGTCAAAACAGTTTATGAAACTCAAAACCACCGAAAGACCTCAAGATTTTGGCCAGAAACAGCAGAAACCCCTCTCTATGGCTAATTCTTGCAAATTGCTAATTCGATCAAACTGAGAGATCAAAAGAGCAGTTTCAAATGATCAATGGTAAGATCGATCAATGATTAACCTGCTCTGATACCATTTGACAGATCTCAGCCTCTCGTGTTGATCAATTAGATTATGTTTTGCAGCGGATTTAGCACATTAATTAGCAATTATATCAAGAACATAAAGATATTGCATTAAAAGCATAAACATAGAGAAGAGAAGAGTTCTGCGAAACATTAATGTTCATTACTAAACACGTTTCGGCAATTAAAACAGCATGGTTACCATCCTTATATAGGCGGCAAAAGCATGGTGGTGATGTCCTTTTCTGACATCACTGAATATTCAAATTACAACTGACAAAAACATAAAACTACTGAAGATGTCAACAACTGACATCTTCTTACAAAAGTTCCTAAGTACTGACAAAAATAAAACTACTGATACTATAACAGCTGAAGAACATGCTCTTCAGCTGTTGTACAAATACTGAAACAAATAAAACCACGGAAAAGGAAAAACCACCACAAAACTGAAGAGGACTTCTTCAGTTGTTGTGACAACTCTGAGTCTTCAGTACTTGGTCTTCAGACTTGGCTTCGGAAGATGTAACAGCTTCGAAGATATAACAACTGATGACTTCAGTAGATATCATCAGTTGTTTGTCCTTAGTCTTTTTCTTCAGACTTTGCTTCGGAAGATAGAACAGCTTCGGAAGATGTAACAACTTATGACTTCAGTAGATTCATCATTGTTGTCTTCAGTCTTTTGTCTTCAGACTTTGTGCTTCGGAGAAGATCTTCAGTTCTTCATTCTTCAGCTTTTGATACTTTAGTACTTGGTCTTCATACTTGAAGTCTTCAGTACTTGAATGATCAGTACTTCAGACTTCAGTACTTTGGTCTTCAGTACTTTGGAGTCTTCAGCTGTTGTTCTTTGGTTCTTTGATCTTCATGCTTTGTTCTTCAGACTTTGTCACAACAGCTGAGGCTGGAGCTAAGATGCTCTCGAGTTTTACATTCAAGCAAGAGAACACAATAGCTGATGGAAGTCTTCAGATGCTCTCGAGTCTGAACATTCAGCAAGAGAGCACTGTAACTGATGGAGTCTTCAGCAGTTGTTGCAGTGGCATGTGGACTTAGAGGTTTTCCTGATCTTGGCTCATTGGTTTTTCTTTGGTCCACACTTTATCCCCCTCCACTTTGTCCATTATCTATTCTTTCCATTTAGTTTTTCTTTTCCTTTCCTTTAAATAAAATTCAGGGTGTTACATGATTCTTCCTCTGATGCTGAAGTAGTTGAAACGCAGATGTGGAACAGGAGGAACAGGTTCCTACTACCGAAAGGACACCGGTATCCGATCATGATGAAACTGGAACTTCTGACCGCATACTCCACCATTTTAGAATCTGGACAATGAAGTTGCAGTACCCACCACTCCCGAACTCAAGTTAATGTACATCATCCCGTTGAAAACATCATCGGGGATATTTTAAGAAGCCTCTCTGAAGCCGGTGCTGGGAAAGGACTGTGCTAGCAAACAAACCAAAACATCACTCATATCCAAACTGCTAGCACAACCTGCCCAATCTCCCACACCAACACAAACCCAAACACAACCCACAAAACCACCCCCTCACCATCAAAACCATTGCCGATGATACCCCTTGAAGAGGAGATAAGGGTGTTGGGCTTAAAGAGGAAGAAGAAGAGATGATGAGGAAGAAGATAGCTGCCACTCTCTGCAGTCTTATCTTTGCCTAAAGCCAAATCCTTACCCATCACTCCCACCTCACAAAGGAAACTGTGTGAGGATAAAGCTTGAAGAAGAACAACAGCAAAAGCTACATTATGATGAGGTGCTAAGGAATGTAGATAAAGCTTTTGCTGCTTTCTTGTCATAATTAACATGAGGAAAGAAGCTCTGAGACTGTACACCCTTGCTAACACATTTCATATTAAAGGGATAAGGTGAGAACTTGGCCTGATCCCAAGGTGTCTCACAGGATTATAAAGAAAGACATTCCAATAGATACAGGGCCAAGTAAGAGATTGTATGAGTGGATCACATAGGCCCTGTAGTATCACCCTGGGAGATTATTAAAGATTTCAAGAAGGCCTATGAGGCTAACCTACCACCCCAAAAGATGTTGAGAATAGTGTGGTCAGAAAAGGGTTAGTCTACAAGATGCTTGAGAACTTCAGGAAAGATGAGCTCATCTGTTTACTTGAGTCATTCACCCAGATGAATTTGCCTACAGACAGATAACCACAGTTGAGCTCAAGAATGGTAAACAGGCCAAGTATGTCTCAGAGCTGATGGGCGTGAAGGATGTTTGATGGTGAGGCTGAGGAGCTTACTATGGAAGAACAAATTATATTCTTGAAGCCTACACCAGAGAATCCTACAAGCTCATACATGGGAAGTAGGTCTCAGGATGGGACAACAGCCCTGTGTCCGTTCCCCAAGACAGGGTTCCCATCCATACTATGCCAACCAAATCTCAAAGACCTCTTCCCGGCCAGTCTTATATGGGTCAACTTCTGAGCTGATCCAAAGGAAATAGACCAATCATTTTGCCATCAATAAGTGGGACAATAAATAGCTTAGAGGTTTTGGCTGCATTGGTCAGGGGGAGTTTGTTGGACCAAAAGAACCAATGAGCCAGATCAGAAAAACCTCTAAGTCCCACAAGACATCACAACAACTGCTGAAGACATCTTCAGCTGTTTGACAAAGTCTGAAGACCTCAACAGCTGAAGATTAAAGTACTCAAGACCATCAACTAAAGAACTGAAGTACTGAAGACTTCAACTACTGAAGCCTAAAGAACTGAAGAACATCAGCTGAAGATCAAAGTACTGAAGATCACAGCTGAAGCACAAAGCCTGAAGACAAAGACTGAACACATCAGCTGATGACAACTACTGAAGTCATCAGCTGATGAACACCTGAAGTCAAAATCTAAAGATAAGTGCTGAAGCCCTCAGAGTTTGTCACAACAGCTGAAGAAGTATTCTTCAGTTGTTGTGATAGTTTTTCTTTCAGCTTTTTCTTTTCAGTAGTTATTTCAGTAGTTTGTAAAATGACTGAAGAGTTTGTTCTTCAGTCGTTGTATTAGTTCAGTAGTTTGCAAACGACTGAAGAGTTTGTTCTTCAGTCGTTGTAGCTTTTTAGTAGTTTGTTTTTAGTCGTTGTAATAAGTTCAACACTTAGTATCTTGTAAGAAGATGTCAGCTGTTGACATCTTCAATAGTTTAGTTTGTTTATCAGTAGTTTGTTAATAACGGTTTGATGTCACTATCAAGTGACATCAGCTGGCATCATTCTTCTTATAAAAGGAAGATGACCTAATGTAAACATTGTCGAAGCGTGTGATCTAATAGAAAACACCTTTTGCAGAATTGTTCTCTCTCTCTATACTTTACTGTCACATGCAAAATTTCTTGTGTTCTTTTTAATTTCTAATTCTTGTGCTAAATCCGCTGCGAATACAACCTAATTGATCAAACTAGAGGCTGAGATCCTATCAAATGGTATCAGAGCTGGTTAATCATTGATCGATTTAACGATTGATCATTCAAACTGCTCTTTTTCTCTCTACGTTTGATCGAATTAGCAAATTTGCAAGAATTAGTTATAGAGATTGAGTTTCTGCTACTTCTGGCCATTAAACTTGAGGTTCTCGTGGTTTTTGAGCTAGATTTGTTTTGTTTACCTTGAATTTGCTTGAATACTAAATGGCGACACCAACAAACGATCCTCACAATACTGGCTCCTCAACAAAGCCTCCGATGCTTGTGAGGAGTGAGTATAACATCTGGCAAAGGCGTATGCTCCATCATCTGTCCATCAACAGCGCTGGTTGTTGGAAATCGGTGGTGCATGGACCTTATAAGGCGATGGTGAGCGTTCCTGAATCAAATGAGAGGGTTGCGAAGAAACCCGATCAATATTCGGATGAAGATCTTAAGCTATTCGAAATTGATGCTAAAGCCCATGGAATTCTGGCCATGGCACTTCCGAATGAAATCTATTCAGGGCTGATGCATCATGAGACTGCTCATGATCTCTGGGTTGCTCTAAGGAACAATTCAGAGGAACCAATTAGGTCTTAGCAAATACTAGGGAAATCCTTGCCCAACAATATGAGACATTCTCTCAGAGGAAGGGTGAGACACTGACTCAACATTTGAGCGATTCTCTTGCCTTATTTCTGAGATGAAAATGGTTAAACAAGAGTATTCCAATAACGAGATGAACAACCGATTCCTCAGATCACTGCCTGAGAGATGGGACACATATACCTTGTCCTACGCTCCAGTGCAAATTTGGATACTCTATCTCTCACCCAACTTCATGGGAAACGACTTACATTTGAGAGAGAGATAGAGCAGAAAAGGAAGTTGTCCGCCTCTGGCAAGCTCACTGATGACTTTGTCTCAGCAATGTTGCCTTGATAGTCAAGAGTCAGAATATGCTGCATCAGAGAGTGCCTATGATGAGCATATTGATTTCTCTAGCAATTCTGATCAAGCTTTTGTTGGTGTTGATAGTAGTTCAGGAGGTGCAGTGATAACCTGTGCTTCCTGATGGAGGACTTGAAGGGCATTCCAGATGATGATCTGGAAGAGATGGATATTTTGAGTCAAATGACTATGTTAAATATCAGATCTCAAATTTCACGAGAACTGGCAGGAAATTTCCTGGTCTCTCTGGCAAAACCAAAGTTGGTTTTGACAAGAGCAAGTTGAGGTGTCACAAGTGCCACAGGATTTGACACTTTGCTAGAGAGTGTAGATCATCTGGATCTAACTCCTCTGCACCCTTTGTGACTTTTCCTAGCAATAGCTCACAGCACAAAGGGCAACACACCACCAGTTCTAGCCATCCATCACCAGCTCAAGCATCACTTGCATACTTTGTGCCTCAGGTCTTATGCCTACCCACCCTGCTACTACATGCCTCAGCCAAGTTAAGTTCAAGCACCCCCTGCTCAGCAACCACATGCTCTCCCCGAGCCTCAACCTTCCCAATCTCATCATCATCCCAACCTTAACAACACAGCTTCTTCACCCCAGGAGTGTGACAGGAGTAGTTTACCAGATGATTTATCTGGTCATGAACAACTGTTCCAAGGTGCTGGTCAACATGGTGGTGATCATCCTTTTGGGAACCTTGCTCTTATGGCCCTGGAGTCTGCTGATGGTCATCCTCCAATGCTTAATCACGGTATCTTCTGAGGCCAAAGCCAATCTTTGTTCTGATTCATACATAGCTGCATTTTCTTCTATTATAGAAGCAAATGTAGCCTTTAATTGATAAAAATCTTGAGCTAGAGCAAACCCTTTCCAAAAGAAAAGCTGAATTTGATCGCTATGCTTAATGATAAAGCTAGGGAAGATGTACTTTTAGAGAAGTACATACCTCAAGGAAACACTTGCAGCTACCCAGGTAGAGTGTGATCGCTGGGTACAATCCTACAAGGTTTTGAAATGCTTCTTAGTAAGCAATCAGCTTCCAATGTGAAGTTTGGCATTGTTATAATCACACTGCTCCTCCTACAGTTTTACTTTCAAGAGCAGAAGTAGAATCTGATGGAGAAAGCAATAACCAATCCTTCTCATCATGTGACCTACTATCTGATACAGCATCATCAGAGGTAGAAGTCAGCATTAATTCCTCTCAAAACAATCAGCTGATGCTAAAACAGCTGATGGTTCAAATGCTGACTGTCATATGATAAAAGAGTGGTCAACTCAGAGTTTGTCTCTAGAAGTACTGAAAGTACTGGAGAGCAAGTGATAACACTTGAAGTTCAAATCCTAACTACTGCATGTACTGAAGAGAAGAAAACTGCAAGTAGAAAGGGTTTGAAGACTACTGAAGAGGATGTCAGGAATGCAAGTACTGCAAGGAAGAAACTGCAAGTACTGATAGCAACTGCTGAAGAACAAGTCTTCAGTAGTTTCATCTCTCTTCAGTAGATGATCAATAAAAGATGAAAAGAAGCCATGTGAAATATGTGGCTTGTTCAATCATCTTACTGATGATTGTTGTACAAAAGGGGCTCAAAACTCAAACAAAAGGAGAAATTAAAGAGCAAATTAATAAAATGAAAATTGAGTTTGAAAGCAAGTTTGTACCAGCAACATTAAAGCCTGAAACCTCTAAGTCCAAAAGAAATCCAAAAAGAAGAAGGGGTTACTCAGGCAACAACTGAGGTTGCTCAAAGAGATGGTGCAACACAGGAACCATCACCACAAGCACTAATGTGTCTGATGAGCTGAAGGCTTTATCACAAATCAGACACAACTTGTTATGATGGTTCAACATCTAATGGGAAGAGTCAACCAATTAGATGCTCCTGTTTTGAAACCACAGAAAATGAAATCCAAGACCAAGGATTCCTCTTCTACACCATCTCCTTCACCTCAAACTGTCACACATAACAAACCAGTTAGTGTCACATCTGTTGATAAGAACAGACCCAAAACCAAAAAGGTTTGGGTCTCAAAAGCTAACTAACTTGTTGTGATGATTGCAGGGTTCTTCAACATGCCAAATAAGCATCTGGTATGTAGACAGTAGAGGATCTATGCACATGACAGGAAGCAGCTCTCTTCTTAATGACTACTCTCAAGGAAAGAGGTTACATCAAAAGGTACATCATCAGCAAAGCCTTTTTTTCCAATGGGGAAATAAGGTTTGATGATGTTAACCATGTGGAGAATCTCAAGTACAATCTCTTGAGTGTCAGTCAAATGTGTGATAAAGGCCATGTAGCCCTTTTCACAAGCCAGAACTGTCGGATTCTGTCATTCAAAGTTCTGAGTTTGATTGACAAGGTGTTGGATGAATATACTCTCCTGAAGGCCAACAGGACAGGAAAGTATTGCCTTAGATCTTTCCAAAAAATAGATCTAAAAGGCCATCCTTGCCTATTCTCCAAGGCCTCTCCTCAGGAATCTACTCTTTGGCATAGAAGGCTGGGGCATGTTAATCTCAAAACATGAATCAGCTGAAAAGCCATGGTTTAGTAAGAGGGTTGCCTTTGAAGGAGTTCAATGTGAAGACAACTGCACTACTTGTTTAAAGGGTAAATAACACAAAGTCTCATTCCCTCCTATAGAAAACCTATGTCCAATGCCTGCTTACAACTTTTGCATATGGATCTCTTTGGTCCTGTCAAGTATAGCATGGCAAAGAAGAAATACTGTCTGGTAATTGTGGATGATTACTCCAGATTTGTATGGACTTTCTTCTTGCACTCCAAAGAGAAGCTGTAAAAGCTATTATGAACTTTGTTATTTGTGGAGAAGCAGTATTCCCTTCCAGACAAGTGTGTGAGGAGTGACAATGGCATAGAGTTTAGAAATCACACACTTGATGATTTCTATCTGTCAAAGGGAATCAAAAGGCAGTTCAGCATTCTCAGAACTCCTGAACAAAATGGAGTGGTGGAGAGAAAGAACAGGACCCTCATTGAAGCGGCAAGGTCAATGTTGGTAGGCTCTGGCTTGCCATTGAATTTTTGGGCTGAAGCTGTCAACACAGCTTGCTATGTGCAGAATAGAGCATTAGTGAATCAAGGTTGATGAAGACTCCTTATGAAGTAGTCCATCATTTGGCCCCTTTGATTTCCTTCTTCAGAGCCTTTGGGTGTCCTTGTTTCATTCTCAACACAAGCAATCCACTCCAGAAGTTTGCTTTAAAGGTGGATGCAGGGTATTTATTGGTTATTCATCAACTTGCAAGGCATACAGAGTTTTCAACTGTAGGACAAAGATGGTTGAAGAGACTTTGCATGTGAAGTTCAATGAATCTCCAAAGGACAAGATTCCACAAAACCCTGTGGAGTTGTTTGATCTGGACATACTGCAATATGTTCCTTATCAACCTCCAGCTGTTGTTCCTGTCAATAGTTCTCCACCTGGTGGTACTGATGATGATGTAGCCAGTACTCATCTTTTCAGGTTTAGTGACCATCTGCCTGAGTCCACTAAACCTGATGCTCCTGTAACTTCAGCAGCTCCATTCACAACAAATGCTGATGAGATTTTCTGCATGCTCTACTTCATTTGAGCTGCCATCTCCTACATGGTTTCAAGAATCTTCATCAACATCTGTTGCTGCTGAAGGTCCTACAAACACTTGCACAGATCTGATAGTCTATCAAGAGCTGAAGAATCAACCAATGTCTCAAATCATTGGTGATATCAATGCTGGAGTTTCAACCAGAAGCCAATTGTCCAATTTCTGCTTCTATTTTCTCTTCATCAGTCAGCAAGAGCCAAAGAATTATCATGTTGCCTTTAGAGACAATGGATGGGTTGAAGCAATGCAGCTTGAGCTTCTTCAGTTCAAAAACAGCAAGCGTGGGAGCTTGTTCCTTTACCCGAAGGTAAGTGTGCAATAGCACTAAATGGGTGTTTAGGAATAAAACTGATGAAAAGGGCCAAATGTCAAGAACAAGGCCAGGCTGGTTGTTCAAGGTTTGCACAAGAGGAAGGCATCGACTATGATGAACCTTTGCCCCTGTGGCCAACTAGAGGCAATTAGATTGTTCTTAGCTTATGCTGCCTTTCACAGTCTTAAAGTTTATCAAATGGATGTCAAAAGTGCCTTTTTATATGGTAAAATAAAAGAGGAGTTTATGTGTGTCAACCACCAGGCTTTGAGGACAATAACATCCTGATTGGGTGTATAAGCTTGATAAAGCTCTTTATGGGTTGAAACAAGCCCCTAGAGCCTGGTATGAAACATATCAACCTTTCTTCTACAAAATAAGTTCACTAGAGGCACCATTGATAAAACTTTATTCATAAAGACTGTGGGACAGCATAAGCTCCTTGTTCAATTTATGTAGATGATATAATTTTTGCATCCTCTGATCCACAGTTGTGTGATGAATTCACTAAGCTCATGAAGCAAAAGTTTTAAATGAGTGCCATAGGGAATTACATTTCTTTCTAGGTTTGCAAATCAAACAACGGGCTGATGGAACATTCATTCATCAGTCCAAGTATACAAAAGATTTGTTGAATAAGTTTGATTTACAAAACTGTAACCCTTGTTCTACTCCCATGAGCAGCATCACACAACTGGATGTTGATCAGAAAGGTAAAGCGGTTGATGAAACCCTTTACAGATGTATGATTGGGTCCTTGATCTACCTTACGGCTTCTATACCAGACATTATGTTTGCAACATGTGCCTGTGCTAGATTTCAGGCTGCACCTAAAGAATCCCATTTGATTGCAGTCAAAAGGATCTTTAGATATTTGCAAGGTACATAATCACTAGGTCTTTGGTATTCTACTGGGCATTCTTGCAAATTAGTTGCTTTCTCTAATAGTGACTATGCAGGATCAAAGTCACTAGAAATCCACTTCTGGTGGTTGCCAATTTGTAACGCCCGGCAGTTTGACTTTTTGGTAGGTTATGCGACTGAGCCTTAGTCGCATGGAATTGATGCGACTGGAGGTTCGACCGCATATTATTCGTCCGATTTAAGCTCAACCATACGATTGGAGTTCAATCGCCCGAATGAAGGATGAACCGCATGGAACTCATGCGACTGGGGTCCAGTCGCATGGTGTTCATGCGACTGAAGGTCCAGTCGCCCCTGGACCAGATGCGACTGAGCAATACCTATAAAAAGGAGCAACTCTCATTCTCCTCCCAACACTTACATTTTTCAGTCAGGAAAGAGCAGAGAGCGAGCGAGAGCAGAGAAAGAAAGAGGGAAAGTGCTGACCGAGCTCAGGATTTGTCGAGAAGCTAGCCAAATCAAAGCTCATCAACTCCTACCTGTTATTGTGAGTTCTAGAACCCCTCATTTACACGTTTTCAATGATTTTGGGGCTGGATCACATATAAACCCTATTTTTGAAGTAGTTTATGTTTGACCCATTTGGGTGAGATCTTGAGTAATGCGTTTATAGTATGAATTAGGACTTGTATATGCTTGTATGATGTCCTAGTATGAATCCCTGAGGTTTAGGAGGGCTAATTTGGGCTGAAATCGTGTTTAGAAGGGTTTGGACTTCGTTGGTTCGCGACTGCTGTTCATGAAGAACTCCAGTCACTGCCCAGTTAGGGTTATGCGACTGAAGGGCCATTCGCCCGAATGAAGAATAGCTGATGTTCAATCGTACGATTGAGGCTCAAACGCACGATTGAGCCTCAGTCGCACGATAGTCCATGCGATTGAGGGTTTCGGTCGCATAGGTCCAATCGCAGGGTAGTTCAGTCGTACGGTTAAGGGTTAGTCGCATATAGCCCAGTCGCATTGTGTTTATCCATATGGAAGGAAGTCCAGACGCACGATTGTATGCCCATTCGTATTACAGCCCAATCGCACGACCCAGTCGCATGGAGGCCATGCGACTGGGGTATGTTTAAATCGCCCGAATAGGGCTGATGTGAATGAATAGAGAAGTGTATGTATGATGTATGTATGTTAAGTATGATGTTCTCATGATAGATGGTGAACACTGATGACTTGTAAATATCTATGTTCCTTGTGTTGACGTATGTTATCTTTTTATGACTTTACGTGAATGAATGAAAGAATGAAACGAATGTAATATGAACGTAAAGTGAAAGATAATGAAAGAGGAACATGATGAATGAATGCATGCATTAACGAATGAATGAATGAATGTAAGAAAGGCTTGCAAGCAAATGTAAGGAGGTGCACACCCCTAGCAGGTGTTAGCTCAACGGTGTGCGGGTTAGCTACCCCGAAGGATGCACATCGGGGTCAGTCTTTGTGATTGACAATATGTATGTATGGGATCCTTGCCGCTTACCCTAGGTGACTGGATCAGCAGTAGTGCACAACGTTCGTGATTGATCATCACAGGTCCAGCCCGCATTAGTGCACAACGTTCGGGTATAGCATATGGCATTAATCCAGAAGGAAAGTGGAAAGATAAGTGGTGCATGTACCTACCCCAGGTGACTGGATCAGCATTTTTGCACAACGTTCGTGGTCGATTACCACAGGTCAGCACCAGCAGTATGTATGATGTATGGGGTATTGTACATGTCACCGAATGTAAAGAATGTTCGAACAAATGTAATGAATGTATGAATGAATGAAACGAACGTTCGAACAAATGTAATGAATAAATGTAAAGAATGTATTTATGAACGTGAACGAGGATGATGAATGGTACACGAATGAAAGATTAATGAACGAATGATGAAGATAATAATAATATTATCTACGTGTACGTATGATGTGTGAACACATGTATGTAAGAACGGTAATAAAGAACGAAAGTATGTTTTACTATAAAACTAGAACTCACTCAGCAACGCTGACTTTTTATGTGTTTCCAGTTGGCAGGTAGTGTTGCTGGGGATGGCACGAGGCGGCTACTCATCTCTTTTGGGACGGCATTCTCCTTTTGATGATGATGCCACGTCATGTGTACGGGCCCATAATGCACGCAACACATCACGTTGCATGCTATTATAAGATTTCTTGAGGATTCCCATAAACGGGATTACTTAAGAAATCTTCTTTATAATGTAAAAATTTTATTTTTATATTAGAGGTCACTGTTTATGACCCTATGATTGCTGAGGATTCGAATAAACGAGATTACCTACAAAATCTCAGGTTTCATATGCTTCCGCGACAATCATAGTAAAGTTAGGCAATGTAAAGAAAGCTTGTATTTTGTAGTCAAGTTAACGATATAATGTATTGTAAAAGCTTTTATGATGAAATGAAGAAAATATATATTATTAATTCCGCTGTGTTATTTTACTTAATATATATTGTAGTGCGATGAATGACCAACCGTAAGGTGCCCGGGAGCGGGGCCTTACAAGTTGGTATCAGAGCAAAAGTTTAAGTAAAATGGGTAAATTTTCAAATAAACCTAAACTTAAAATGAGAATGGGACAGAAAGAAAGAGAATGCCATCTGAGTAGTTGCGTGCCATCAGGTATTTTTCTTAAAGATTAATGATACTATGTGCGCATGTGATGTGATGTGATTATGTGTACTGTTAGACTTAGATACTAATGTAGTCAGGACAGGTAATGCTCGGGGTACGAAGAGTAGTGTAAGTGGCTAATCACAACTGGCCACTGTAATTAGGGACTTACTATACTTGACATAAACTAAGCTATTTCCTTGAATGACCGTGTTGGTGTTTGAATCTTTCAGTGTGATAGAAGACGGTCGGTGGTAGATCATCTAAAGCTTCCCGTGGTGGTAGACGTGGTGCTGAACCGCGTATCACGCGAGGAAGACCTAGGGCAGAGAAGGTAGTTCGTGAGGAAAACGAGATTCCTCATCAGGAGGAGGCAGACGAAAGCGCAAATTTGAGAGCCTCGGTAAAAGAGGCAGTGGTCGAGGAAGTGCACCAGGTCATGCAGACGATCTTACCGTCTGTAGTGACCGAAGTGATAAAGGCAGTACGTGAAGACGAGAGGCGAGGGAGGAATCGGTCCTCAGGTAGACAGCAACAGACGGAAGTAGAAACGGTACTATCTAATGATGAAGAGGAAGAGGAAGAAGAGCAGGTACGGGAGACAGCCCGGGTTGTAACTACGGGGCATTTATGAGGTGAAAGCCCGACTTTTGATGGTTCTGGCACGGCTGCGGATGCTCACCAATGGGTGAGAGAGATGGAGGCGGTCCTCGATATCAGTGATTGCCAGGAGGATAAAAAGGTGAAGTTTGCTACCCACTCCTTCATGGGGACGGCTTTGTGCTGGTGGGACAATATTGTCCAAGCCGAGGGTAGCAGGGCCATTGGGAAGATGAAGTGGTCCGAGTTGAAGAGAATGGTGATCGAGGAATTCAGTCCTCGTCGGGAGATGGACAGAGTTGAGAGAGAGTTCCTGCAGTTGGAGGCGGGGACGATGACCCACCAACAATACACCACCAAGTTTAATGACATGGCACGGTTGGTGCCATAGCAGGTGACGCCGGTGTCTTGAAAGATCAACCGGTATATTCAAGGGCTGCCAGCTGAAATTCATTGGCATTTGATTTCCGCTCGACCGAGTACTTTAGGTCGGCGGTGGATTTGGCGGGAAGGTTGTACGATGAACGGGCTGTGTCGGTAAAGGCTGAGGGTAGTAAGAAGGGAAGTGATGAAAGGATGTGGCAGGGGAAGAGGTTGGGTCGAGGTGATACTTCGACAAGTAGTAAGAAAGCACGGGTTGATGATCGCCGTGTGGTCACATCAAGTACAGGGTCGAGAAAGTGTGGGAAATGTGGGAGAGAGCACGGTGGTGAGTGCAGATGGGGGCTGAATGTCTGTTTTAAGTGTGGAAAGCCCGGTCATATGGCTAAAGAGTGTAAGGTTATGAGGTGCTTTAACTGTGGGGAAAGTAGCCATATGAATAAAGATTGCATGAAGCCGAGATCTGAGGGTTCCGGCGTGAAGAAGACAGGGGGTGAAGGGTCGAGAGCAAGCGCCAGGGCATTCACGATGACGCAGGAAGAAGCTAGGACGGACCCTGATGTAGTGTCCGGTACGTTTCTGGTGAACCAAACTTTAGCCTCTGTATTATTTGATTCGGGTACCAGTAGGAGTTTATTTCTGCTGTGTTCTGTGCCAAATTGCCCGTTAGTAGTAGACGTGTGGATGTACCGTTTGATGTAGAGACTGCAATAGGTAAAACTGCCAGGATTTCCGAGGTGATAGAGGGTTGCGATGTAGAACTAGAAGGCCGTAAATTTCCGGTTAAGCCATTTGCGATGACATTAGGCGGTTTCGATTTAGTGCTTGGAATGGATTGGTTGGCGGATTTTGAGGCGAACATTGTGTGTCGCAAGAAGATGATCAATTTGATAGCGCCCGATGGTAGTCCAGTGACAGTTTATGGCGATCGGGTTACTATGATTCCGAAGGTGCTCTCAACGACAGTGGCGGGGAATTGTATGAGGCGTGGATGTAGCGCTTTCTTATGTTATGTAAGGGATGTAGAAACGCCAACACCACAACTGTCTGATGTTCCGGTGTGCGTGAGTTCCCAGACGTGTTCCCGGAAGACTTATCGGGATTGCCACCTGACAGAGAGATCGAGTTCCAGATCGATCTGATACCAGGCGCCCAACCTGTTGCCAAAGCACCATATCGATTGGCCCCGACAGAATGAAGGAGTTGATGGGGCAGTTACAAGAGCTACTGGATAAGGGTTTATTAGACCGAGCATCTCACCTTGGGTGCTCCGGTCCTGTTTGTAAAGAACAAGGACGGTAGTTTGAGGATGTGCATCGACTACCGCGAGCTGAATAAGTTGACGGTAAAGAACAGATACCCATTGCCGAGGATCGACGACTTGTTTGATCAA
Source organism: Flaveria linearis (assembly GCA_024085815.1). Lineage (NCBI taxonomy): Eukaryota > Viridiplantae > Streptophyta > Magnoliopsida > Asterales > Asteraceae > Flaveria > Flaveria linearis. The sequence goes on along the minus strand of JABSNV010000254.1, from coordinate 302,456 downwards.
CTTCAGGGTGCTAGTTGGTTTTCACGAATAGATCTTCGATCAGGCTACCATCAACTGAAGGTGAAGGAGCAGGATATCCCTAAAACAGCTTTTCGTACGCGCTACGATCACTATGAGTTCCTTGTCATGTCTTTTGGGTTGACCAATGCGCCAGATGCTTTTATGGACCTGATGAACAGGGTGTGCCGGCCGATGTTGGATAAATCAGTGATTGTATTCATTGATGACATCTTGATTTATTCGAAGAGCGAGACTGAGCATGCCGGTCACATTCGCGAAGTCCTGGAGACGTTGAGAAGGGTGAAGTTGTATGCTAAACTCTCCAAGTGCGCATTCTAGTTGCGTGAAGTTCAATTCTTGGGTCACGTGGTAAATCCGGATGGGATTATGGTTGATCCGGCGAAGGTGGAAGCAGTAATGCAATGGAAGTCTCCAGAGGCGCCATCCGAGATCCGTAGTTTCTTGGGTTTGGCGGGCTACTATCGAAGGTTTATCCAAGACTTTTCCAAGATTGCTTCTCCACTGACCAAGTTGACCCGGAAGATGTGAAGTTTGTATGGGGTCAAGCTCAAGAGAAGGCGTTTGAAGAATTGAAGACGAGATTGACCCAAGCTCCAGTATTGGCATTACCCGATGGAAGCGAAGATTTGGTGGTTTATTCTGACGCTTCTACTCGGGTTGGGGTGCGTATTAATGCAAAGGGGAATGGTGATAGCCTATGCATCCCGACAGCTGAAAGTTCATGAGGTTAATTACCCTACTCATGACTTGGAGCTAGCAGCTGTGGTTTTCGCGTTAAAGATTTGGCGGCACTATCTATACGGGATGAAGTGCACCATCTTCACGGACCACAAGAGCTTGAAGTACTTCTTCGAGCAGAAGGTTCTAAACATGAGGCAGAGGCGGTGGTTGGAGCTGATAAAAGATTATGATTGTGAGATCCATTACCACCCGGGCAAAGCCAACGTGGTGGCTGATGCCCTTAGCCAAAAGGAGAGGCCCGAGCCGATTTGGGTGAAGGCGTACCAACTAATCATGACCTCAGACGTGATGAAACAAGTCAAAGAGTTCCAAGATGAAGCGCTGAAAGAGGATCATCTAAACTCTGAACGAATGAGAGATCTGGTCGCGGAACTGGGTGAAAACACGTTTGGTGTCAAGACTCGATTTGGGCGGTGTGGATTCCTCGATTTGGGGATCTACGTATGAAGATCATGGATGAAGCCCACAAGACTCGATACTCCATTCATACCGGTGCTACCAAGATGTACCAAGATATGAAGAAAGATTATTGGTGGCCGGGTATGAAATGTGATGTGGTGGAGTATGTGAGTAAGTGCCTTACTTGTCTGCAAGTGAAGGCTGAGCACCAGAAGCCGCATGGAAAGATTCAACCGTCGGATATACCGGAATGGAAGTGGGAGCACATCACCATGGATTTTATCACAAAACTGCCACGTACCCCGAAAGGGTATGATACGATCTGGGTGATTGTGGATCGCCTGACGAAGAGTGCTCACTTCTTATCGATGCGCCAGACATATTCGTCCGAAAGGTTGGCCGATCTTTTCATCAAAGATATTGTGACTCGTCATGGTGTACCGGTGTCGATTGTGTCTGATCGCGACACTCGGTTTACATCCAAATTCTGGAAGAAATTCTATGATGCTATGGGGACGAGGTTGCATATTAGCACGGCTTATCATCCCCAAACTGATGGTCAGTCGGAAAGGACCATTCAGACTTTGGAGGACATGCTCCGGGCATGTGTTAATGACTTCGGGGAAGTTGGGATGACCACCTACCGTTAGTTGAATTCTCGTACAACAACAACTATCATGCCAGTATTGGCATGCCGCCCTACGAGATGCTATACGGTAGGAGATGCAGGACACCCATCTGTTGGGGTGACATTGGTCAGAAGGAATTGGGAAGCGACGAAGTGATCGAGGCTACGACTGAAAAGCTCGAAAGAATTCAAGCTTATATGAAGGCGGCCAAAGACCGACAGAAGTCGTATGCCGACAAACGACGCAGACCGATCGAGTTCCAGGTGGGAGATTGGGTTATGTTGAAAGTCTCACCTTGGAAAGGGATCATTCGATTTCGGAAGCGGGGCAAGTTGAGTCCGCGGTATATAGGCCATTTCCGAATCATTGCTCGAGTAGGAGAGGTGGCCTATAGGTTGGATCTACCAGATGAGTTAAGTGGAATACACCCGACCTTCCACGTATCTCATCTGAGGAAGTGTTGGCGGACGAGGGCATGGTCGTCCCACTGGGGGACACCGAGGTAGACGAACGGCTCAACTATGTAGAGAAACCAGTGGCGATCATCTATCGCAAAGAGAAGAGGCTAAGAAATAAAGTGGTTCCCCTTATGCGTGTACAGTGGCGGCACAGGAAAGGATCCGAGTCAACGTGGGAAACTGAAGAAGAAATGAGGCAGCATTATCCACGATTGTTCGAGGAATAACAGGTTTCGGGGACGAAGCCTAAATAAGGGGGGTGGACTTGTAACGCCTGGCAGTAGGACTTTTTGGTAGGTTATGCGACTGAGCCTCAGTCGCATGGAATTGATGCGACTGGAGGTTCGACCGCATGTTATTCGGCCGATTGAAGCTCAACCGTACGATTGGAGTTCAATCGCCCGAATGAAGGATGAACTGCATGGAACTCATGCGACTGGGGTCCAGTCGCATGGTGTTCATGCGACTGAAGGTCCAGTCGCCCCTGGACCAGATGCGACTGAGCAATACCTATAAAAGGTGAGCAGCTCTCATTCTCCTCCCAACACTTACATTTTTCAGTCGGGAAAGAGCAGAGAGCGAGCGAGAGCAGAGAAAGAAAGAGTGAAAGTGCTGACCGAGCTCAGGATTTGTCGAGAAGCTAGCCAAATCGAAGCTCATCAACTCCTACCTGTTATTGTGAGTTCTAGAACCCCTCATTTACACGTTTTCAAACGATTTTGGGGCTGGATCACATATAAACCCTATTTTTGAAATAGTTTATGTTTGACCCATTTGGGTGAGATCTTGAGTAATATGTTTATAGTATGAATTAGGACTTGTATATGCTTGTATGATGTCCTAGTATGAATCCCTGAGGTTTAGGAGGGCTAATTTAGGCTGAAATCGTGTTTAGAAGGGTTTGGACTTCGTTGGTTCGCGACTGCTGTTCATGAAGAACTCCAGTCGCTGCCCAGTTAGGGTTATGCGATTGAAGGGCCATTCGCCCGAATGAAGAATAGCTGATGTTCAATCGTACGATTGAGGCTCAAACGCACGATTGAGCCTCAGTCGCACGATAGTCCATGCGATTGAGGGTTTCGGTCGCATAGGTCCGATCGCAGGGTAGTTCAGTCGTACGGTTAAGGGTTAGTCGCATATAGCCCAGTCGCATTGTGTTTATTCGTACGGAAGGAAGTCCAGTCGCACGATTGTATGCCCATTCGTATGACAGCCCAATCGCATGACCCAGTCGCATGGAGGCCATGCGACTGGGGTATGTTTAAATCGCCCGAATAGGGCTGATGTGAATGAATAGAGAAGTCTATGTATGATGTATGTATGTTAAGTATGATGTTATCATGATAGATGGTGAATACTGATGACTTGTAAGTATCTATGTTCCTTGTGTTGACGTATGTTATCTTTTTATGACTTTATGTGAATGAATGAAAGAATGGAACGAATGTAATATGAACGTAAAGTGAAAGATAATGAAAGAGGAACATGATGAATGAATGCATGCATTAACGAATGAATGAATGAATGTAAGAAAGGCTTGCAAGCAAATGTAAGGAGGTGCACACCCTGGCATGTGTTAGCTCAATGGTGTGCGGGTTAGCTACCCCGAAGGATGCACATCGCGGTCAGTCTTTGTGATTGACCATATGTATGTATGGGATCCTTGCCGCTTACCCTAGGTGACTGGATCAGCAGTAGTGCACAACGTTCGTGATTGATCATCACAGGTCTGGCGCCCGCATTAGTGCACAACGTTCGGGGTATAGCATATGGCATTGATCAAGACGGAAAGTGGAAAGATAAGTGGTGCATGTACCTATCCCAGGTGACTGGATCAGCATTAGTGCACAACGTTCGTGGTCGATTACCACAGGTCCAGCACCAGCAGTATGTATGATGTATGGGGTATTGTACATGTCACCGAATGTAAAGAATGTTCGAACAAATGTAATGAATGTGTGAATGAATGAAACGAACGTTCGAACGAAGGTAATGAATGAATGTAAAGAATGTATTTATGAACGTGAACGAGGATGATGAATGGTACATGAATGAAAGATTAATGAACGAATGGTGAAGATAATAATAATATTATCTACGTGTACGTATGATGTGTGAACACATGTATGTAAGAACGGTTATAAAGAATGAAAGTATGTTTTACTATAAAACTAGAACTCACTCAGCAACGCTGACTTTTTATGTGTTTCCAGTTGGCAGGTAGTGGTGCTGGGGATGGCACGAGGCGGCTACTCAGCTCTTTTGGGACGGCATTCTCCTTTTGATGATGCTACCACGTCATGTGTTACGGGCCCGTAATGCACGCAACACATAACGTTGCATGCTATTATAAGATTTCTTGAGGATTCCCATAAACGGGATTACTTAAGAAATCTTCTTTATAATGTAAAAATTTTATATTTTTATATTAGAGGTCACTGTTTATGACCCTATAATTGCTGAGGATTCGAATAAACGAGATCACCTACGAAATCTCAGGTTTCATATGCTTCCGCGGCAATTATAGTAAAGTTAGGCAATGTAAAGAAAGCTTGTATTTTGTAGTCAAGTTAACGATGTAATGTATTGTAAATGCTTTTATGATGAAATGAGAAAATATATTATTAATTCCGCTGTGTTATTTTACTTAATATATATTGTAGTGCGATGAATGACCAACCGTAAGGTGCCCGGGAGCGGGGCCTTACACAATTCCTAGGCAATTGTTTAGTTTCTGGTAGAGTAAGTAACAAACTTCAATTGCTACATCCACTGTTGAAGCTGAGTACATTGCTGCTGCAAGTACTCTGGCTTCAGAACCAACTTTTGGATTATGGCATTACAGAGACTAAGACTCCATTACTAATGGATAGTGCTTCAGCTCTTTGTATTATTAAAAATCCAGTCTAGCACTCAGGACCAAACATATAGAGATCAGACATTATTTTATTAGAGATTGCTATGAAAAAGGTCTGATTGATCCAAAGTTTGTGCCTAGTGCTGATGAGCTTGCAGACATATTTACTAAGCCTTTAGATAGTGCCACATTTCAAAATTTGGTACTAAGGCTTGGTATGCTGCAGTTAGAATTATTTGACCAATACTGATATTCTCAGTTCACAAGTACTGATGAGCATTAGTATGCAAAGATCAAAAATAAGTATTGATGAGTAATTTAGTCTTCAGCATTTCATAACTACTGAAGACTAAAATGCTTCAAAGTACTGAAGTACATTATTTGTTGAAAACAACTGATGTAGTTACAACTACTGATGTAGTTATAACTACTAAAGTATATTTTTCAACTAAATAAGTACTGAAGAACAAATTTTGTTCACAAGTACTGATGTGTAATATTACATATAAGTACTGAAGGCAAAATTTGTTCACAAGCTCTGAAGAATAATTTATTTCATCAGTTCTTATGAACATCTAATCAAAGAGCTGAAGAATAAATATTCATAAGAGCTGAAGGCTAATGAAACAGCTAAAAGTTAGCCAAAGAGCTGATGAGCAAAATGAGGAGGTCAGAATGAAACAACTGAATTGACGGCAATAGCTGATGAGTAACTTTACTCTTCAGCTGATTCCAACATCTATTGTTTCATATCCAACAACTTAGGACAAAACCATGTCTTTAGTAGTTTCACAACTACTGATGACTAACACCAAGTCATCAGTTGTTTACAACAACTGAAGCCAAGACCATGTCTTCAGTAGTTTACAACTACTGATGACTAATACCAAGTCTTAAGTTGTTTACAATGTCCGAAGACATATCTTCAGTAGTTTATAACTACTGATGACTAACAACAAGTCTTCAGTCGTTTACAACATCTGAAGGACAAAACCAAGGTCTCAGTAGTTTCAACTACTGATGACTAACACCAAGTCCTCAGATGTTACAACCTCTGAAGGTTAAAACCATGTCATCAGTCGTTTCAACAACTGATGACTAACACCAAAACCTTCAGTCGTTTTATTTCAGCCGTTTCCATACCCTATAAATACCCAACCCAACCTTCAGAGTTTTTCAATCTCACTTGACCTAATATTTCAAAAACTCCGAAACCCCCCATACACCATTAATGGCGACCATGCAACTCAAGCCCCGACACAACGGTGTCGCATACCTCACCAAATCGCTATTTTGGACCAAATTCCATAACGCCATAGATCTTATGGTCGACTCACCCTACCAAACGGCCTTCCTACTAAATTCTATCATTTACGCTGATTCCCTTACCAAGTTCTGGACGAACGTTACCCTGCAAACTGGAGAGAACGACGCTGAGTCTCTCTCCAGTCATTCGTCAACAACAAACAGGTGGTCATCAATCCAACAATCATCCGACAAACCCTAAAATTGGATGATGCCACCTTCCCAACCGACTACCCAAATGGCACCACTGATCTTGCTTTTGCACAATATGACTATCAGGGTGACCTATCTGCCTCTACCCTGCTCAAGAAACATTTCCATGACCCCGAACGCCTCATTTTTCACATGGTAAATGTTTGCTTAGCCCCAAAGACATCATCATGGGACCAGATGTCCACAAGGTGGCAGCAGGTATTTTACTCTATACTTGAGAAACAACCAATAAACTTTTCTGAAATAATTTTCTGGACTTAAGGACATGGCTACAAAACCTTTTGCAAACCGTTGGATTTTATATCCATGGTTCATAATGGCCATGATAGAGAACCAGCTTCAAGCTGAGGGACTAGTTGGCCTTGGAGTCCCTACCATGGCTGTATTGCCTGAGGTATACTCCAGGCACAACATTGACCACACGCTAAAAAAGGCTGCCAAGCTGCAAAACCCACGCAGCTGGAACCACAGCCTCCACCTCAAAGTCCAAAGTTCCCACCAAAGCCAAACCCAAGAAAACCAAAAAGGCTACTCAGGGAGATGAGTCCCCTAAGGATGCCCCTGCACAACAAAAGAAGGAAGTGATTGCTGGTACGATTCTCCCAGCAATCACCACGACTGCACCTACAATAACAACACAGGCATCCTCTCTACAGGAGCCTGATGCTACCATTTCTGGGGCTGCCACACATCTGGAACCTTTCTCAATTGAGGAGGTTGCCATTGAAACGCACACTTCTCCCCATGTGCATACTGCTTTTACCCCATCTCCCACTGCAACCGCCCCTCAAAGTCCTACTCTTATAATTGCAAAAGTGTTGACTAATCTTAACACTCCACCCACTCCCCAGGAACCAATCACAACTGGGATAACTCCAACCATAGAGAGGGTGGATACAAGTGTTGATGGGAGCCCATAACACAGAGAATCAAATGTGTTATCTCCAAGTGTAGCAAAGGAGATAATACAATCTGGTGAGGCTGCCACTTCCCCTGCATCAGTATATGAGCAGGAAGATGCTGGTACCATCTATAAGACCTCGCCAGAGGCAACTGCGATGATGGATCCAATCCGGAGGCTGGAAGTCCCAGAACCAAGAACAAGGGGCACATGTGAGCACTGAGCCACACTCAGCACATATACATCCAGACTCAGTCAGGAGGTTAGGTGATTCAGTTACTACTGATGATGACCTGAGCTTCTTCTTTGATGTAGTTGCTCAAAATACCATTCTTGAGGCTGAGGTGAGTAGACTCAAAGAGCTACTCGCCAAAATGTCTCAAGAAAAAAGTCCATCTGCCACCATACACCGACAGATGGCACCTTTACCCGAAGGTCTCACATACACTCAGCCACTCCCACAAACTCAGCCACCTGCCCCTACTTCTGGCACTAGTTCTCAGGGACAAAAACCCCCTGAGCAATTAGCTGCTATCCTTCAACAATCCCTGCCTCTCATCACACCCATGATCACAGACATTATGATTAAAAACCTGGATGAGAGGCTTCCCTCTACAATACAGCCTTTGGTGGAAGCTGTAATGCTGAAGACACTTTCTGCTAGTCAAACCCTTGCAACCAATGTAACCAAAAAGGGGAGACATCAGTGAAAGCTAAGAGGAAGAGAGTGGAGGAGGAAGTGAAGGAGAAAGAAGTGGAGGTAGAGGTGGAAAACGAGAGGGAGTTGGTTGAGGAGATTGAGAGGGTGAAGGGGAAGGAGAAGGAGAGTGCTGAAATGGAGAAAGTAACTGAAAGTCAAAAAGAATTTCATGTTACATACAAAAAGAAGAAAGGAGAGAAGGAGAGGGAGACTGATCTAGCTGTCCTTGTCAAGGAGGCTGATGCAGAACATAGCCGGTCAATGGATAACATCATTGATCAGTTGTTCAGGCAAGGCTTTGACACTGACACTACAACGCTAGATCAGGAGATAAGAAAATTGGAGATGAAAGAGATTGATTACCGATGGACTTGTTATAGCCAAGAGGAGAGAGAGAGACTTGAGGCTATGACAAGGTTCATTTTGAAGTACCTAGGGAGACCAGTCCTGGATGTTAAGTCATGGACCAGGGACAGCATCTTGGCTATAGCCACCAAGATCTGTTCGGCTGGGGAATTCACTAAGGGACAGGTCATAGAAGCCCTCTCTGAAGCCGGTGCAGGGAACAGGACTGTGCTAGCAAAACAAACCAAAACATCACTCATATCCAAACTGCTAGCACAGCCTTCCCCATCTCCTACACCAACACAAACCCAAACACAACCCACAAAACCAAACCCTTACCATCAAAACCCATTGCCGATGATACACCCTTGAAGAGGAAGAGAAGGGTGTTGAGGCTAGAAGAAGAAGATGAAGAGGATGATATGGAAGAAGATTGACTGCCTCTCTCTACAGTTCTATCTTTACCTAAAGCCAAACCTATGCCCATCACTCCCACCTCACAGATGGAAATTGTAAGGGTAAAGCTTGAAGAAGAACAGCAGCAGAAGCAACATGATGATGAGATGCTTAAAAGCATAGATAAAGCTTATGCTGCTTCCTCATCCATAGTAAATACGAGGAAAGAGGCTCTGAGACTATACACTCTCACTCACACTTTTCAATATCAAAAAGATAAAGTGAGAACTTGGCCTGATCCCAGGGTGGCTCACAGAATTATTAAGAAAGACATTCCTACGAGATACAAGGGCCAAGTCAAGAGTATTGTAGATGAAGTAATCACTGTGGCCCTTGTAGTATCGCCCTGGGAGATTGTTGAAGATTTTGAAGGCCTATGAGGCTAACCTGCCACCCCAAAAGATGTTGGAGAATAGGGTGGTCAGAAAAGGGTTAGTCTACAAGAGGCTTGAGAACTTCAGGAAAGATGAGCTCAATCTTTTACTTGAGGGTGTCCACCCAGATGAATTTGCTTATAGACAGATGACAACAGTGAGCTCAAGAATGGTAAACGGGCCAAGTATGTCTCAGAGATGTATGGGCATGAGGATTGTTTGATGGTGAGGCTGAGGAGCTTACTATGGAAGAACAAATTGTATTCCTTGAAGCCAACACCAGAGAATCCTACAAGCTCATACATGGGAAGTAGGTCTCATGAATGGGGCAACAGCCCTGTCTCCAGTTCCCCAAGATAGGGTTCCCGTCCATACTACGCCAACCAAATCTCAGAGACCTCTTCCCAGGCCAGTGCTAATATGGGTCATCTTCTAAGCTAATCAAGAAGGAAAAAGACCAATCATCCTGCCATCAATAAGTGGGACCAATAAATAGCTTAGAGGTTTGGCTTCATTGGTTCAGGGGGAGTTTGTTGGACCAAAAGAACCAATGAGATAGATTAGAAAACATTTAAGTCCCACAAGACATCACAACAACTGCTGAAAGCTTCATCAGCAGTTTGACAAAGCCTGAAGACTTCAACAGCTAAAGATCAAGGACTGAAGATCAATAGCTGAAGACATCAAGTACTGAAGAGATCTAATGAAGTATCAAGTACTGAAGAACACAAGTACTGAAGCCTTAAGTACTGAAGACTCAAGTACTGAAGATCAACAGCTGAAGATTGAAGTACTGAAGATCAACAACTGATGTAGAAAGACTGAAGACAACAACTGAAGACATCAGCTGATGACAACTACTGAAGTCATCAGCTGATGAATCATCTAAAGTTCAAAGTCTGAAGAACAAGTACTGAAGCTTCAGAGTTTATCATAACAGCTGAAGAAGTCTTCTTCAGTTGTTGTGATGGTTTACCTTTCAGTCTTTTATATTTTCAGTAGTTGTAAAACGACTGAAGAGTTTGTTCTTTAGTCGTTGTAGTAGATCAGTAGTTTGCAAACGACTGAAGAGTTTGTTCTTCAGTCATTGTAGTTTTTCAGTAGTTTCTTTTCTCTTCAGTAGTTTGTAATAGCTTCAACACTTAGCTTTTTGTAAGAAGATGTCAGCTGTTTGACATCTTCAGTAGTTTAGTTTGTTTATCAGTAGTTTGTTAATAACGGTTTGATGTCACTATCAAATGACATCAGCTGATGTCATTCTTCCTATAAAAGGAAAATGACCTTAATTGTAATCCTTGTCGAAGCGTGTGATTCAATAGAAAACACCTTTTGGCAGAATTATTCTCTCTCTCTATAACTTACTGTTTCATTGCAATATTGTGTGTCTTCTTGCTTGTTTGCTTAATTCTCGTGCTAAATCCGCTGCGAATACAACCTAATTGATCAAACTAGAGGCTGAGATCCTATCAATGTATATTTTTCAGACAAATAAGTACTGAAAAACAAATTTTGTTCACAAGTACTGATGTGTAATCTTACACATAAGTACTGAAGACAAAATTTGTTCATAAGCCCTGAAGAATAATTTCCTTCATCAGTTCTTATGAATATTTGTTCATAAGAGCTGAAGAATAAATATTCTCAAGAGCTGAAGGCCAATGAAACAGCTGAAAGTCAGCCAAAGAGCTGATGAGTAAATGTGGAGGTCAGCATGAAACAACTGAATTGACGACAACAACTGATGAGTAAATTTCCTCTTCAGCTGATTCAACTTCTGCTGTTTCATCCCAAACAACAGAAGGACAAAACCATGTCTTCAGTAGTTTTACAACTACTGATGACTAACACCAAGTCCTCAGTTGTTTACAACAACTAAAGACAAAACCATGTCTTTAGTAGTTTACAACTACTGAAGTCAGTAGTTTACAACTACTGAGGACTAACACCAAGTCTTCAGTTGTTTACAACGTCTAAAGATGAAAACCATGTCTTCAGTAGTTTATAACTACTGATGACTAACAACAAGTCTTCAGTCGTTTACAACATCTGAAGGACAAAACCAAGGTCTCAGTAGTTTCAACTACTGAAGACTAACACCAAGTCCTCAGATGTTTACAACCTCTAAAGGTTAAAACCATGTCATCAGTCGTTTCAACAACTGATGACTAACACCAAAACCTTCAGTCATTTTCTTTCAGCCGTTTCCATACCCTATAAATACCCAACCCAACCTTCAGAATTTTTCATTCTCTCTTAACCTAATATTTCAAAAACTCTGAAACCTCTCTCACACCATTAATGGCGACCATGCAGCTAAAGCCACGACACAACTGTGTCGCATACCTCAACAAGTCACCATTTTGGACCAAATTCCATAACGCCATAGATTTTATGGTTGACTCACCCTACCAAACGGCCTTTCTACTAAATCCTACCATTTACGCCGATTCCTTACCCAGTTCTGGACGAATGTTACCCTGCAAACTGGAGAGAACGATGCTGAGGTCTCTCTCCAGTCGTTCGTCAACAACAAACATGTAGTCATCAGTCCAACAATCATCCGACAAACCCTAAAACTGGATGATGCCACCTTCCCAACCGACTACCCAAAAGGCACCACTGATCTTTCTTTTGCACACCATGATTATCAGGGTGACCTATCTCCTTCTACCCTGCTCAAGAAACATTTCCATGATCCCGAACGCCTCATTTTTCACATGGTAAATGTTTGCTTAGCCCCGAAGACATCCTCATGGGACCAGATGTCCACAAGGTGGCAGCAGGTATTATACTCTATCCTTGAGAAACAACCACTGAACTTTTCTAAAATTATTTTCTTGGAACTTAAGGATATGGCCACAAAATCTTTTGCAAACCGTTGGATTTTATATCCTCGGTTCATAATGGCCATTATAGAGAACCAACTACAAGTTGAGGGACTAGTTGGCCTTGGAGTCCCTGCCATGGCTGTATTGCCTGAGGTATACTCCAGGCACAACACTGACCAAACGCTAAAAAAGGCTGCCAAGCTACGAAAACCCACGCAGCTGGAACCCACAGCCTTCACCTCAATGTCCAAAGTACCCACCAAACCCAAACCCAAGAAAACCAAAAAGGCTACTCAGGGAGATGAGTCCACTGAGGATGCCCCTGTACAACAAAGGCAGGAAGTGATTGTTGGTATGATTCTCCCAGCAATCACCACGACTCCACCTACCACAACCGCACAGGCATCCTCTCTACAGGAGCCTGATACAACCATTTCTGGGGCTGCCACACATCTGGAACCTTTCTCAATTGAGGTTGCCATTGAAATGCACACTTCTCCCCATGTGCATACTGCTTCTACCCATCTCCCATTGGAACCGTCCCTCAAAGCCCTACTCTTATAATTGCAAAAGTGTTGACTTATCTTAACACTCCACCCTCTCTCTAGGAACCAATCACAACTGGGAAAACTCCAACCACAAAGAGGGTGGATACAAGTGTTGATGGGAGCCTACAACACAGGGAATCACATGTCTCATCTCCTAGTGTGGCAAAGGAGATAGGACATTCTGGTGAGGCGGCCACTTCCCCTGAATTAGCATATGATCAGGAAGAAGTTGTTAACTTCTCTAAGTCCTCACCAGAGGCAACTGCCGATGATGGATCGAATCCGGAGGCTGGAAGTCCCCAGAACCAAGAACAAGGGGCACATGTAAACACTGAGCCACACTCAGCACATGTACATCCTGTCTCAGTCAGGAGGTCAGGTGATTCAGTTACAATTGATGATGAACTGAGCTTCTTCTTTGATGTAGTTGCTCAAAATACCATTCTTGAGGCTGAGGTGAGTAGACTCAAAGAGCTACTCGCTAAAATGTGTCAAGAACAAAGTCCATCTGCCACCATACACCCACAGATGGCACCTTCACCTGAAGGTCTCATATACACACAGCCATTCCCACAAACTCAGCCACCTGCCCCTGCTTCTTGTACTAGTTCTCAGGGACAAAACCCCCCTAAGCAATTAGCTACTATCTTTCAACAATCCTTGCCTCTCATCACACCCATAATCACATATATTATGATAAAAACCCTGGATGAGAGGCTTCCCTCTACAATACAGCCTTGGTGGAGGCTGTAGTGCTGAAGAAGCTTTCTGATAGTCAACCCCTTACAACCAATGCAACCAAAAAGAGGGAGGCATCAGTGAAAGTTACCAAGAGGAAGAGAGTGGAGGAGGAAGTGAAGGAGAAAGAAGTGGAGGTAGATGTGGAAAACAAGAGGGAGTTGGTGGTGGAGACCAATAGGGGAAGGAGAAGGAGATGGAGGAGAGAGCTGAACTGGTTAAAGTGACTGAAAGTCAAAAAGACTTTCATGTCACATACAAGAAGAAGAAGGGAGAGAGGGAAAAAGAGAAAGATCTAGCTGTCCTTGTCAAGGAGGGCTGATGATGAACATAGCCGATCAATGGATAATATCATTGATCAGCTGTTCAGGCAAGGCTTTGACACTGACACTGCTATGCTAGATCAGGAGATAAGGAAATTGGAGATGAAAGAGATTGATTACCGATGGACTTGTTATAGCCGAGAGGAGAGAGAGAGACTTGAGGCTATGACAAGGTTCATTTTGAAGTACCTAGGGAGACCAGTCCTGGATGTTAAGTCATGAACCAGGGATAGCATCTTGGCTATAGCCACCAAGATCTGTTTGGCTGGGGAATTCACTAAGGGACTGGTCATAGAAGCCCTCTCTGAAGCCGGTGCTGGGAACAAGACTGTGCTAGCAAAACAAACCAAAACATCACTCATATCCAAATGCTAGCACAGCCTGCCCAATCTCCCACACCAAAACAAACCCAAACACAACCCACAAAACCAACCCCCTCACCATCAAAACCCATTGCCGATGATACACCCTTGAAGTGGAAGCGAAAGGTGTTGAGGCTTGAAGAAGAAGAAGAAGAGGATGATGAGGAAGAAGATAGGCCGCCACTCTCTGCAGTCTTATCTTTGCCTAAAGCCAAATCCTTACCCATCACTCCCACCTCACAGATGGAAACTGTGAAGATAAAGCTTGAAGAAGAACAACAGCAAAAGCTATATGATGATGAGGTGCTGAAGAATGTAGATAAAGCTTTTGATGCTTCCTCATCAATAATTAACATGAGGAAAGAAGCTCTGAGACTGTAAACCCTTGCTAACACATTTCAATATCAAAGGGATAAGGTGAGAACTTGGCCTGATCCCAGGGTGTCTCACAGGATATAAGAAAGACATTCCAATGAGATACAAGGGCCAAGTAAAGAGGATTGTAGATGAAGTGATCACTGTGGCCCTTGTAGTATCACCCTGGGAGATTATTGAATATTCAAGAAGGCCTATGAGGCTAACCTGCCCCCAAAAGATGTTGGAGAATAGGGTGGTCAGAAAAGGGTTAGTCTACAAGAGGCTTGAGAACTTCAGGAAAGATGAGCTCAATCTGTTACTTGAGGGCATTCACCCAGATGAATTTGCCTACAGAATAACCACAGTTGAGCTCAAGAATGGTAAACAGGCCAAGTATGTCTCAGAGCTGTATGGGCGTGAAGGATTGTTTGATGGTGAGGCTGAGGAGCTTACTATGGAAGAACAAATTGTATTTCTTGAAGCCTACACCAGAGAATCCTACAAGCTCATACATGGAAAGTAGGTCTCATGGATGGGACAACAGGCCTGTGTCCAGTTCCCCAAGATAGGGTTCCCATCCATTCTATGCCAACCAAATCTCAGAGACCTCTTCCCAGGCCAGTGCTTATATGGGTCAACTTCTGAGTTGATCCAGAAGAAAATAGACCAATCATTTTGCCATCAATAAGTGGACAATAAATAGCTTAGAGGTTTTGGCTGCATTGGTTCAGGGGAGTTTGTTGGACCAAAAGAACCAATGAGCCAGATCAGAAAAACCTCTAAGTCCCACAAGACATCACAACAACTGCTGAAGACATCTCAGCTGTTTGACAAAGTCTGAAGACCTCAACAACTGAAGATCAAAGTACTGAAGACCATCAACTAAAGAACTGAAGTACTGAAGACTTCAACTACTGAGGCCTAAAGAACTAAAGAACATCAGCTGAAGATCAAAGTACTGAAGATCAACAGCTGAAGCACAAAGACTGAAGACAAAGACTGAAGACATCAGCTGATGACAACTACTGAAGTCATCAGCTGTGAAAACACCTGAAGTCAAAATCTGAAGACAAGTGCTGAAGCCCTCAGAGTTTGTCACAACAGCTGAAGAAGTATTCTTCAGTGATTGTGATAGTTTTTCTTTCATCTTTTTCTTTTCAGTAGTTATTTCAATAGTTTGTAAAACGACTGAAGAGTTTGTTATCCAGTCGTTGTATTAGTTCAGTAGTTTACAAACGACTGAAGAGTTTGTTCTTCAGTCGTTGTAGCTTTTCAATAGTTTCTTTTCAATCGTTGTAATAAGTTCAACACTTAGTATCTTGTAAGAAGATGTCAGCTGTTTGCATCTTCAATAATTTAGTTTGTTTATCAGTAGTTTGTTAATAACGGTTTGATGTCACTATCAAGTGACATCAGCTGACGTCATTCTTCCTATAAAAGGAAGATGACCTAATTTTAAACATTGCCGAAGCGTGTGATCTAATAGAAAACACCTTTTTGCAGAATTGTTCTCTCCCTCTATAACTTTACTGTTACATGCAAAATTTCTTGTGTTCTTGTTAATTTCAAATTCTTGTGCTAAATCCGTTGCGAATACAACCTAATTGATCAAACTAGAGGCTGAGATCTTGTCATGTGGCAAGGATGGAAGCAATTCGTATCTTTTTAGCCTATGCATCCTATATGCAGATTAAAGTCTATCAACTGGATGTGAAAAGTGCATTCCTTCATGCTGAAATCCGTGAAACGGTGTACGTCAGTCAACCCGAAGGATTTGAGGATCCTTATCATCGGGATAGAGTTTATAAACTGGATAAGGCTTTGTACGGGCTGCATCAGGCCCCTTGAGCCTGGTACGAAAAACTCTTTACTCATCTGCTGAAACAAGGTTTTCGTAGAGGGGTCATTGACTGCACGTTGTTCATCAAGAAAAAGGATGGCGATTTACTACTGGTGTAGATTTACGTGGATGACATAATCTTCGGTTATAAGAATAAAGCATTATGTAAAGAAATCGAGTCTGTGATAAAAGCTGAGTTTGAAATGAGTGCTATAGGAGAGATGAAGTTCTTTCTCGGTTTATAAGTAGATCAGACACCAAATGGTATCTTCCTGCATCAGACCAATATGTAGGAGATATCCTTAGTTGGTTTGACATGGAGAATGCAACGGTTGCTGGGACTCCACTTGCCACGAACCACGATGTGGCACCCGACAAAAATGGTGATCTAGTGGATGCTACTATGTATCGATGAATGATCGGATCTCTCATGTACCTCACAACTTCTCGTCCTGATATTATGTACGCCACGTGTCTCTGTTCCATATATCAGGCAAAACCTAAACTAATCATCTAATTAGGGTAAAGAGGATCTTTCGTTATCTGAAGGGTACTCCAACACTTGGGTTGTGGTATCCTTATGATGATGACTTTGAGCTTACAGCGTATAGCGGCTCAGATTACGGTGGTTGCAAGATGAATTACAAGTCAACATCAGCGGGATGTCAGTTCTTTGGAAGACGCTTAGTCACCTGGAAGTGTAAGAAGCAGACGTCGGTTGCTCTATCAATGTGAAGTCGAATATGTTGCCGCTGCAAGTTGCTGTTCTCAAATCATCTGGATTCAACAGCAAATGCGAGACTATGGTTTGTAATTTTGTAACACCCCTATCTTTGTTGATAATTCTACTACTATTGCTGTCACTAAAAATCCGGTCCAACACCCAAAGACTAAACACATCGGTATTAAATATCACTTTATACGTGAATGTTTTGAAAAGCAATTAACCGATGTTGTTAAAATTAATACGGATTTTTAACGCGCTGACCTCTACAGAAAAGCATTTGATATACCTTGGTTTTTATATCTATTAGAGTTCAATGACGTTAAAAAGAAAAGTGATGTGATTCTAGAAGAATCGAGTAGTTAGTCCGTCTTTATGATTTATTTTTCTTATTTTAATTTTCCTTATTTATTTTCCTGTTTTTAAAAATCTAAAAACACAAAAAGATTTTGGTTTTAGAATTTTAGGGGGAGAATAGGTTTAGTTCCAGTAGTTAGTATTTAAATTACTAAAAAAAACAAGGGCGGACAGAAAAGCTGAAAAGCTAAGACATCAAATCTGTGAGGTTGATTCAAAAACTATGGAAAATAATAGTACACAAGAAACTAATTGTTTGGGACATCAAAAAGACTTAAATGTTCAAAATGTTACATTAAAATTACAAGTCTGAGAATGATAAGCCAATAAAGGAAAAATGATAGTAAACTAGTCAGTTACTGAGGTTACATAGAGAAAGTAGGCCTAGGGGTTGCTAGTCCATTATATGATGTGTTGGTATATTCAACACAATAGACGAGTAGACCTCATTGGTGAAACAAACTAACTAAATAGTTCAACTAGCTGTGGGTTTCCATCTTATCCCTAGTTAACACAATCAACGCATTTCCAATAAGGGTGACGAGCAAAATAAATGCCACAAATGTGTGCGGATGACCATAAAATGAGCAAAGCACATGAAAAAAATTGTTAAACACAATCAAGCTAATAACTAATGTCGTTGGTGCATAATGTGTAAAAGAAAAGTGCTCAAACAAGAAGATAGGTTGTGTGCCTCTTTGCTGTGTGATGGCACTGACCTAAGGATAAGCATAACCTAAAAATTCTAGAATTCATTGTTGTTTGCGCCTCTCTGCTGTGCGATGGCACTGACATGAGGCTTGGCATCTCTTTGAAAGCTCTTAGAATAGTTTCTTCTGTCTAAACCCGTAGACCGCTCAAAAATCTCCTGAGCAATGTTGATTACCATATAAGCGTGGGATCCACAAATTCTTGTTAATGATAAACCTAACTAATCACTAATGTGAGTCAAAAATCTGTGTATGGATTTAAGTGGACAAATATACTGACAATCATCATGGCAGCAATCCTCGACAGTCAAAATCATTATGTGCTTCTTACAGTTCTAGTATGATTTCCTTTAAATGCTTTTGACTCTTAGAAAAATAAGAATAAGTTAAACAAACATATATAAAGGGTCCCAATTGATTATGTTTACACCTATACGATTCCATATGAATCTCTCCAGAAATGATAAAAACAAATTGAAGCTATCTGCTCAGGGGGAGAAATCAGTTAAATGATATTTAAAAATTTTCAACCCACCTCAAACAAAAAACAAAAATATTTCCTGTTTCGTTTTAATTTAAGTGTTCTCTATTTTATTTATCAGTTAGGTGTCAATGTCAGACTATGTAACTAGATGAACTCTGTGAATCATAAATTAAAAGGGACGTCTGAGGTGACCAAACTGTTGTGAATTTAAAAGGATCATATCTGAGATGATTAAGATTTGAAAATTAAAAAGGTCACGTCTAAGGTGACCAAATGGTTTTCAAGTTAAAAGATCACGTCTGAGGTGATCAACTGGTTTTAAATTAAAGGATCACCTCTGAGGTGATAAAATGATTTCTATTAAAAGATCATGTCTGAGATGATCATTTATCATAATGTTTATATATCAAAATTTATATTTGAGTGTGTGGAAATGGATGAAGTCAAACTCTTAAGTATGAACCAATCGCACGATTGAATCATAAGTATGAGCCAATCGCACGATTGACTCATAAGTATGAGCCAATCGCATGATTGGATCATAAGTATGGACCAATTATACGATTGGACCATAAGTATGGGCCAATCGCACGAATGGACCACAAGTATGGGCCAATCACACGATTGGACCATAAGTATGGGCCAATCACATGATTGGACCATGAGTATGGGGCAAACCATGCGATTGGATCATAAGAATGAACCAATCGTACGACTGGATGAGGAGTCTGAGTCAGTCGCACGACTGAACCCCAGTCGCACGATTGAGTCATGCGCATGGGTCCAATCGCACGACTAAAACCCAAAACAGTATAAAAGGAGGCTCAGTGGGATGTAAACCCTACGACACTCTGCCCAAATTTTCGTGTTGTGATTACTCTCCGATTGTGTTACTGACCACTAATGTTCATCTTAAGGTACTTTACGGACGAAATCGAGACAAATGAATAGTTTAACCAAACAAAAAAATGATCAAAACTATTAAAACAAGAACCAGGACCAAAACTATAAGATAGCACAACTAGAAAACTGTTAATAGATGACGCGCAAAAGATGACGCGCGAAAAAAGATGACGCGCATTTACGCGTATCATAAAATATGTGTCATATTTTAAAAAAATTTTAGAAAGTATGACACGCATTTTTGCGTATCATCTTGGTTCGTCATCTTTTAAAATTTCAACTTACCCAAATCGTGGTTTCTCCCCCTAAAAACGTACCCCTCCCCCCGGTTTCCCCCAAATCGATCGCGACCCCTCTGCAGCCGACCACCTCCACCGCCGGCCCCTGCAGCCGACCACCTCCACTGCGGCCCCTGCACCTCCAGCACCCGACCACCTTCACCACCAGCCAAGCACCTCCAGCCGACCACCGCCCCTGCAGGCAAATCGTGACCCGACCTCCCCCTCCAGCATCCGACCACCACCGACCGAGCACCTCCAGCAGCCGCTACCACCGATCGAGCACCTCCTGCAAGTCATAGGTGCTACATTGTTGTTTGATTGTTAAATTATGGTTGATTGTGGATGTGTTATAAATTAGGGTTTTAAGTTGAAGTTCTTGGATCTAATATATGTTTTAGTGTTTGTTTTTTAGGTTTTTTGAAGGTTATTCATCATTATGAAGATTACATTATACTGCTTGTGGATTATATTGATTGATGCAAGTTGTATTTCACTTCTGTTTATAGTTATTCTAGAGGCTCGGAAGTTCGGGTTCATTTGTCTGAAGAAGAACAAAGGGCAGCTGAGGAAAGCCTCTCGGTTTATTGCAGGCCGGTAGAATTTTACAACCTTCTTCAACATCGCAGGCCGGTAGAATTTTACAACCTTCTTCAACATCGAGCTAGTATAAATTTTACTTACTTTGTATCATTCCCATTCTCATCATCAATCTAGCTTTTAGGAATAATATATATACATCGTATATTGACTTAATCTTGGCTGGTTCTCAATTTATTTATGCCTAGCACTCTGCCCCTTTTCTTTAAATAACATTCTTTTATCACAAAAGATTATTACAGTGACACATATGCATAGTTTTTTATCTATTGGTATGATATCATGCAGCCATCATTTCTAACAAGATGTTTGGACTACAAGTTAAAAGAAAAGCACAAAAGAAGGTAAGGGATACTACATAATCTCACAGCCTTTATTACTCACTAACTAATTTTTTTTACCAACTGTTGATATACATTGTCTTGTTTTTTTCGTGAAGTATTTGACATCAAAGTGGACTCTTGATGTTTAAGATTTTTGAAACATCTATTTTTCTATGGATGTTGCAGTAATGAAGGTGACATGATCATTGTTTGTTTATTTGCCTTTGTTTTTGCTCTAGGTTACAAATATCAATATCTATAAGTAGACTTCTTGATGATGGACTGCAAATCTCTACTAATCTCTCTAATTTCATGGACTACAAATCCTTTTTTAAGTGTTAAACTCTACTAATCTCTCTAATTTCATGTGTACAATTTCTGACTGATTTCTAGACGCTGCGATCTAACTGTTACCGTTCAAACGAGCCTGTAAGTGACTGCTTCTAGGGGAGTTCAGACAGTGGGTTCTGGTCGAGCCAGATTTATACTTCCTGAGATAAATAAATTATCAACAGAAGTTAGAGCTGGTTCTCTTGCTATGCTGCTGGTTAGCTGTGGTATCACATGTTTGCCAGTTTGATTTTATTCAGAAGAATATTGTGTTTTATTTTGTTTTAGTTGTTAACATCTAGGAGTTTCGCGCAGCTGATATAGCAAACCCAACAACGATTGATATAACGAGGATCATGTTTTCTCCCTGTAAGATATACTTTATATAATGATATCATGGCCATGTATCGTCTTTAGTGTTCAGTTTCTTATATCCAATTTCTCATCCATAATATGTTCATGCTTGATAGCAACTGAGTGTTACTGTTTAATGGGGAAGATTCCAATTGATTTTCTTCAAGTTTCAATGGAGAAATTGCCTAATATAAGTCTAGGAGAGAGAGCTCAGTTTATGTCAACTTTTAGCTTGAAGTCATGTTATATGAAGGTAAGCCTTCTGAATATTTTTGCTGAAAATTTGTTAACCCTAAGAACCCATTGACTTGGTATTATCTTGATTTCTACGGGTCAGCAATATCAATCTGTTGTTGAAACAAACCATTGATGCGTAAGTAATACAAGTTATTAAAACTTTATGTTATATATATTTCTTAATTGATATGATCAACTTTTTTGTAGGGCAATGGGCTTATATGCTACACAAAGTGGTACCAAGGAGAGGCAAACTAAACTCAAATGGGTCAATTCTACAGTGAGCACTTAATTTTCATTTGAATTTGCACCTTTACTTAACTTTATTAAGCTGATCATTGACTACCCCTTATAGTGTCCACGTCAGCCAGGAAGTACCGAATGTGGATATTATGTGTTGAAGTTCATGAAAGAAATAGTAGATAAAAGGCTTGAAATATTAGTCAATAACAATGTAAGCTGATCATTGACTATGTACCCCTTATATTTACCATTTGTTTCTTTGTAGTTATATTATTGAATATAACTATCTATATATGAGTTTTTTATAAGTAATTACCATTGTTGTTGCCTTGTAGTTGATATAAACTAGTCAAGTAAATTATAAGTGTTTTACATAAAGGGGTTTTTGGATCAAAACTGAGAAGTTTAATTTGATGAAATTGGTTTTGTCTTAGGTGGAGAAGGTAAAGAAGAATACACTGATGGTGATTTGGATGAAGTTCGTGAAGATTGGGCGCGCTATGTATTAAATTTTATTATATGTAGGCCTGAAATGATATATTTGGACTTGTGTTAGTATTGGTATTGGACTTGTATTGGTACTAATTGAATTTGGACTTGTTTATGCTTTGTAGTTGTTATTTAACAACTTTTGTAAACTTTGTTGGTATTTAATGGATTTCGCTTTTAATGTTATTCGACAATTTGTTTTAGAAACAACAAGTAAATTTATTAAAAATAAAAAAAATTAAGAAATGCAGCTAATTTTATGACGTGCATTGCGCGTCATCTATTGCACGTCATAAAAATTTCATAGATGACACACGGACGCGCGTCATCTAGTCATTTATGACTACCCCTTCCTTGACGGGCATTGCCCGTCATCTTTTGCACGTCATAAAATGCGCGTCATCTTTTGCGTGTCATATACAGATGACGTGCGGATGCGCGTCATCTATCATTTATGACTACCCCTTCCTTGACACGCATTTGCGCGTCATCTGACCCCAAAGATGACGCACAATGCGCGTCATCTATTGCAGTTTTTCTAGTAGTGTAGACCACTTAAATGGACATAAAAGTTGATTTAAAAGACATTAAGTTCTATTTCGAGGCCTTGCGAACCTAATGAATCTAAACCACAAAGTCTAATTTAACATTTGACAAAGATTCAAATTTATGTTGTCGAACAGTACAAGATACGAATGGACAAACTGATGAACTTCATGATTGAGCCAGACGCATGATTTAATCGCACGATTGAATCAATCGGTGACCCAGTCGCACGACTGACTCAACCGCATGGTATAGCATACGACTAAGTTCAGTCACAGACTCAATCGTACGACTGAAGTCAGTCGTATGGTTCAATCGCACGATTGAGCCAGTTGGTCCCAATCTGTTCAAATCCAATTGTTATCTCTTATGAACGGATCTAATGTTTATGTTTCTTGTGTTGCAGCAACATGACTGAGAGATGGATGATGAGCAGCAAGCACAACATCTGTGCTCATCTTGATACTACATCCTGGAACGCATCTGAGTTCGCCGGGATCATTTCTTTTCTACGTAGATCGAGGATCTACAAGGCCATCTCCACTCCCTGCACACCATACAGATCGATTCAGTAGGCATTCTGGGAGAATGCCTCCGTCGACTGTTCTGTCGAGCCCTACTGTATCTGGAGTTCCATCTTTGGACAAGATATGAGATCAGGGAAGACGACCTGAGGCGAGTCATGGATCTGGGTGAGGACGGAGTCCACCCAACCATGTTGCATCCTCTAACGGTTCGGGGATGCTTCTTAAGGATCAAGTACGCCATCGACATCAATGTTGGCGTGCTGAACAAGAGTAACATGTGCCCCAATTTAAGTATTTGGCACATGTGATCCTTAAATGCACTACCTCCAGGCGTCGAGGGTTCGACGAGATGTCGAACCAAATCTAGAACGCATACGTTACGCTGGTACTAAACCATCCGTTTAGTTTCTCCCGCATGTTCTTTACATACTGGAAAGAGAACATAGAGGCCAAGGGCAAGGAAGGCTTCTGTATGTATCCATGATTCTTACAGATGATTATAGATGAGAAGCTTCCTTAGCTGCCCAAGGAGAAAGATGATGATGTGATCTTAGAGGTGATGGATGACACCACCTGGGCCGAATGAAGGTATACCGGGGGAAGTAGGTGAAGCCCCCGTTGAGGAGACTCTTCGGCCACCTGGCCAACGAGGGATACGTGGCGCCAGCTCGTAAGAAGTGGCATCACAATGATAGTGATTCCGATGTTGAGCCCATTGTGGTTCCAGTTGATGAAGACGGTGACGATGATGACGACCATGATGATGGTAAGAGTGGTGGAGATGCTGGCCCCAGTCAATTACGGGCCACCGACAAGTCTACTATATCTCCACCACCTCCACATAGTACATCTGCTCCCGGTGGATCTGAGAAGGCTGCCATCCATCGGGACTTCCTGGTTGGTGAAGAGGAAGATGAGTCTGATGAGGAGCCTCTGACGAGGACAGTCAGTAGCCGAGTCGTGGAATAGATAAGGAAGGAAATGATGAGGATGAGCATGATTAGGAAGGTGATACATCTGTATCAGCCTTAAATCCATCTGCTCGGGAGAGGCGCACAAAGCGCAATCAAGATCAGCGACCCTCTTCCTCAGCTCTAGAAGCTGAAGAAACGAGCGAACAAGGCAAAAGTAATGATTAGACGTCTTCGTATTTGAAAAACTTTTGTACTTGAATTATGTATTACATTAATGTAATTAATGATTATTAATGTTTAGATATCTTTATTACTAATTTGTGTGTGATGTGTTTTGAATGTTTAATCAAACAGATGAAGCTCAATAGACAGATGACTATGATGTCGCCCCCCTTCAGTAAATAAAGACTCAGCTAACCATCTTCTTAATTTGCAAGGGATCGTAAGGAAAGCTGTGAGCTAAACCCCTGAGGAGAGAGAGATCATCCATGATCTTACTGATGAGCAGCTAGCCGACATGTTTAGACTCAATCCTGATGAGCTAGTCAAAGATGCTCCCGTGGTCGATGTTGTGAGTGATGACGAGCTGCAGGATCTGGATGAAATTGATATAGAGGATATCACTTCCAGATAGTATCCTCAGTACACTAACCAACAGGGCAATGTTATCCCCAACTTGGGTAAAACATTTAGCGGTGCTACTTTTGAGAAGTTGGATGAGACGGAGAAGGAGAAAGAGACAGTTGAAGGGAAACCCCAAGCCATAGACGCAAATGTCGAGCTAAAGAAGGCTGAGTGGGCAGCGTGTTTAGCTGAGATGAAAACCTAACGAGTTCCTACAAAGTCAAATGCCTACACCAAACTCTATCGAGTGAAGAAGCATCAGAAGGTGTGAGGCAAGATTATCAGTTGGGCATATTTTGAGGACTTGGATATGTATGCAGTTAAAGAGAGAAGGGGATTGAGTACTTCAGATATCCTCATGATCTGAAGACTCTTCCCGGTTTTGAGCTGAACAGGCTTGCCTGTTTAGACCTTTTGTACGCCAACCCGAAGAATATGTCGGGTTGGTTCGAGATGGCGCTCAAGAAGGAATACCACAACATATGGGTCAAATTCAGGCCTCAACAGCCTAAACGGTTCATACATAAGACCAAAGTTGATCCTCTCACTGGAAGGCCTAAAGCGTGCTGAAGTGGAGTCCTCCGCGTATAATGTCGAAGATCCCACTACGGGAAATGCCTCAGGACTTCACTCCACACTTCAAGTGGTGGTATTATGACCGACAAATGGGTGAAGCGGTCATAGTTTTGCACAAGGATCGGAAAATAGAGACTATCCGGGTATTTCACCCTATGTGGCTGACCAACTTGTCTGTGGATGATGTTTATACTCTCTACAAGTGGCCACTCTTCTATGACACGCAGGACATTGTACAAGCTCTACAGTTTTAACATGTGATAAGACTCTAATTTGCGTTCGAGATACACGCTGGAGTCACAAGAGAAGATAAGTACAAGAAGTTCCAAGAGCACGTAAAGAATGTTAGACATTAGGCTAAAGTAGGTCCAAGGGGGAGTTTGTTGATACATCTTGATGTACTTAGTTTGTGATCTCAATTGTAAAAGTCTTTCATGTCTTAGACTAATGTAATAGGATGTAATGTGATGATATTAATGATATATGAAATGCATTGTGATGTTTATTTATGATTGATTATGTCATGTTATCATTAGATTGAATGTGATTCATATGTATGAAGTTAATATATAGGTTTGATGTTGTTTTACATAGTTCTAAGTCAATAAGAACTTAGAAATATGTTTAACTTAGTCATGTGGACATTCATGCTAATGGACCATACTTATGGACCATAAGCATGAATGAACCATACTTATGGACCAGTCGCACGACTGAACCAGGTGACTGGATCAGTCGTATGATTGAGACATAAGATTGACTCAGTCGTACGACTGAACCTTCAATCGTGCGTATGAGTCAACCACATGAGTTAGTCGCACGACTAAACCATGCTAATGGTTCAGTCGTACGAATGAACACTGATAACCTATAAATACCACATAATTCGTGGAAAAACATAACACTTCAAATACTTTCATACCCTACCCATCCAGAGTGTCCCAAGTTACAAATCCAAGTTCATAGTTCGTTCCTGATCGATTCTAATCTGTTCTTAACATTTGTTACATCGTTAGATCAATCAGGTTATTCGTTCTCACTGATTGGATCACCAATCAAATAGAATTCCACGCTATTTGATCTGGTTTTACACAGAATCCGTTAGTACTCCGTACGTACACGGTCCTAACACTCTAAGATTGCACAACCTCTCACAGGTTTGACTCACAAGGGAACAACATACAAATGGAGTGAGAGTTAGGAATTTGCTTTCCAGTTGCTGAAGCAGAAACTTTGTAGCGCGTTGATATAGGCGTTACTGAAATTTAATGATGATTTTATAGTCTACCGTGACGCCTCAATTCAGGGATTGGGTTGTGTCTTGATGCAGCGAGATAAGGTGATAGCTTATGCCACAAGACAACTGAAGGTTCATGTGAAGAACTATACTACCCATGACTTGGAATTGGGTGTAGTGGTTTTTGATTTGAAGATCTGGAGACATTACTTGTATGGTACAAGTGCACTATCTACACAAACCACAAGAGTCTTCAACATATCTTTGAGCAAAAGGAACTGAACATGAGGCAAAGGCGCTGGGTAGAGTTGTTAAATGATTATGACTGTGCTATCAAGTACCATCTGGGGAAGGCAAACGTGGTTGCCGATGCCTTATGCCGGAAAGAGACAGCTAAACCTCGACGTGTGCGAGCTTTACAACTTACAATCAGTACCCAACTACCTAAACAAGTTAAGCAAGCACAGATAGAAGCTTTAAAAGCAGTGAACATCAGGTCTGAGTCGTTATGTGGAATGGATAAACAATTAGAGGTGAAAGATGATGGAATTCGTTACTTCATGAATAGACTTTGGATACCTCTAAGCATGTCTTCCAATGTCTAAATGGTCCGTTCACTCTGACCATCTGTTTGAGGGTGATTTGCTGTACTCATATCTAACCGTGTACCCAAGGCCTTTTGTAATGATTGCCAAAATCTCGAGGTAAATCGACTGTCTTGATCGGAGATAATGGATATCGGTATTCCATGTCTCGAAACAACCTCCTTGAGATAAACCCTCATCAACCTTTCCATTTTATAAGTTTCTTTAATTGGTAGGAAGTGAGCGGACTTTGTCAGTCGATCCACAATTACCCAAATCGTATCACAACTGGTGGATGTCTTGGGTAGTTTTGTGATGAAGTCCATGGAAATCTGCTCCCATTTCCATTGTGGAACCTCCGGTTAGTGCAGTAATCCCGATGGTTTCTGATACTCCGCCTTAACCTTTGAACACGTGTGGCACTTGCTAACATAGGTGGCTATGTCAGCTTTCATGTTAGGCCACCAGTATAACTCCTTCAGGTCATGATACATCTTATCAGAGCCTGGGTGGATGGAGTATCTTGATTTGTGTGCCTCGTTCATCATAAGTTCCCTTAAGTTTCCATAATTCGATACCCAAATTCAGTTCAAAAAGTATCAAGCACCATCAGACTTGATCTCAAACTGCTTATCCATGTCGCGAGGAGATTCATTTTTCAAATTATGTTCTGTTAGCACTTCAGACTGAGCATCACGAATTTGAGTAGTTAGACTCATATGGATCATCATTCCCAACGCTCGCACCCGTAAAGTTTTGGTTCGTTCTTTCCTTCTCAGAGCGTCTACTATAACATTCGCTTTCCTAGGAGGATAACGAATCTCATAGTCATAATCAGTTAGTAACTCGACCCACCTGTGTTGCCCCATCTTTAGTTCCTTCTAATCGAGGATGTGATAAAGGCTTTTGTGATCAATGAATATAGTACACTTGGTACCATACAGGTAGTGTCACCAGATCTTTAGTGTAAAAACAACAGCTCCCAATTCAAGGTCTTGAGTGGTGTAGTTTTTCTCATGCACTTTCAATTGTCGTGACATGTAAGCAATAACTTTGTCATGTTGCATTAGGACACAACCAAGTCCTTGTCGTGATGCGTCGCAGTACACCACAAAACCACCGTTTCCCTCTAGTAGAGACAGAATTGGCGCGCAACACAGTTTCTGCTTTAACAATTGAAACACTGCTTCCTGCTTATCACCCTAATCAAATTTCTTGTCTTTCTGATTCAGGGTTGTCAATGGTTGGGCTATTTTGGAGAAATTTTCGATAAAGCGTCGGTAATAGCCTGCCAAACCTAGGAATTGTCATACCTCAGTCAGGGTCTTAGGTTCTTCCCAGTTTTTAATGGCCTCTATCTTGGATGGGTCAACATGTATTCTCTTCTCGTTAACCACATGCCCGAGAAACTGCACTTCTCGGATCCATAAGTCGTATTTTGAGAATTTTGCGTATAATTTCTTGTTCTTAAGTAGCTCCAAGATTAACCTTAAATGTTGTTTATGCTCATCCTTGGTTCGTGAAAATAACAAGATGTCATCGATGAAGACGATCATGAATTTATCCAAGTAGAGTTTGCACACTCTATTCATGAGATCCATGAATACAGCTGGTGCATTGGTTAACCCAAATGGCATGACGATGAACTCATAGTGGCCATAACGAGTTTGAAATACGGTCTTGGGATGTCTTCCTCTTGGATTCGTAATTGGTGATATCCCGAACGTAAGTCAATCTTCTAGTAGCAACTAGATCCCTGAAGTTGGTCAAATAAGTCGTCGATTCAAGGGAGAGGGTACCGGTTCTTAATGGTGAGTTTGTTTAACTCTCGATAATCGATGAACATTCGAAAAGATCCATCTTTCTTCTTAACAAATGAAACTGGGGCTCCCCAGGGTGAGAAACTTGGTCTTATGAATCTTTTATCTAACAGCTCTTGTAATTGATTAGACAACTCTTGCATCTCTGACGGTGCTAGTCGGTATGGGGATCGCGCTACTAGAGCAGCTCCAGGTACCAGGTCAATTCAAAATTCGACCTGCCTTTGCGGTGGAAGTCCCGGAAAGTCCTCGGGAAAGACTTCCGGATAGTCTCGTACGATGGGTATATCCTCGATTCTTTTCTCTTCAGTTCGCTTCTCCACTACGTGCGCTAAGGTTCCATGATAGCCCTTTCGTAATTACTTCCGAGCCTTCATGCATGAACTGATCCTTAACACTATACCATACTTTTCTCCTTGAGTCGATATGGTCTCTCCACTCGGAAGTGGAATGCGAACGATCTTCTCACGACAAACGATTTCCGCTCGGTTTTCCAATAACCAATCCATGCCAATAACAATGTCAAAACTCCCTAGGGTTACGGGTGGCAAATCTATATCGAACATGTGATCTGCCAAGTTGAGAGTACATCCTTGTATGATTTTGTCAGTTTCGATCAACTTACCATCGGCTAACTCTATTGTATACTTAGAAGTCAAATGGGTGGGAGTAATTTCAAGCAATGGACTAAATTCACTAGACACAAAACTCCTATCAGTACCTGTATCAAATAGGATTGATGCATAGGAGTTATTTACAAGAAATGTACCCGTAATAATGTTCGGGTCCTGTCGAGCTTCTCCAGCTCCAATCAAAAAAGCTCGACCACGTGTGTTGTTTCCACCAGTTTGCTTCAAGTTCGGACAATCCTTGCGATAATGCCCGGTAACACCACATTCGAAGCACGCACGATTGTTTCCTATTTTAGGAGCATGGTTGGGCTTTCGGCAGTCCCTAGTTTGGGCATGAGTGTTGGTACACATATCCCTAGTTTTAGTTCTAGTGAGCTTAAATGTAATACACTTTCATTTTGTAACACATATGTAATGTTTGAATCTATGTAATGAAAAACTCTTCTCTGAATGTTATTGGTTGTTTAATGTTATATCTATTAATATGATTTATTGTTACACGCTTATATGAACATGTTATATAGGTTTACAGTTGTTAGACATTGTTCTGAATCATTAAAGGTTCAAGAATATGTTTAACTAAGTATCCTGATTCAGTCGCACGACTGGACCATGCAAATGGGCCAATCGCACGACTGAACCAGGTGATGAGTCAATCGCACGATTGAGTCATAAGACTAACTCAGTCCTACGAATGAATCAATTGTATGACTCAGACGCACGACTAAGCCATTCGCTTGACTCAGTCGTACGAATGAAAGCTGTAACCTATAAATACCACTTAATTCATGGAAAAATATAACACTTTGATAATTCACAACCCTAGCCATCCAAGTTCGCACAGAACGTCACTTCCAAGTTCATAGAACGTTTCTGATCATTCCTACTTTATTCTTAACGTATTCTAATCGTTAGGTTTGATCTGATTAACGTTCTCCCTGATTGGATCGCCAATCAAATAGAATTCCATGCTATTTGATTGGGTTACACGTTGAATCAGTTAGTTCTCTGTCCGTACACGGTCCTAACAAGTGGTATCAGAGCTTTGGCTCTTGATTCTTCGTAGATTCAATCTTATTTTTGAAAAAGTCAACGTTTTTAAGTGAAAGATCCGTTCTTTCTGCCTAAAATCCAGTTTTTATGTGTGCATGCTTTCAAAGTTAAGTCTTTTTCAAGTTGCAGCCATCTAGGGTATTCAAAATGTGTTTCAGGTCAAATTGTGTGAAAAAGGTTGAAAAATTTCAAAGTCAGCAGTCTCAGTCGCACGATTGACTCAATCGCACGACTGAACTCCAATCGCCCAGTTTAATCGCACGATTGGACCAGTCGCTCATTTAATCGCACGATTGTCCCAGTCGTTCTGCTCATTCGCACAACTGCCCTAATCGCCTGCCCAGTCGTACGACTAAGCTCAATCGCACAGTTTAAGTTTCAGTCGTCCTTCAGTCGCATACACAGTTTGGTTTTCAAAGTTTAAGACTAATTCATTATGGACTCAGAGAACTTTGCATTCTCAGCAGGGAAGGACTCCAGGATCCAGAACCTATTGCTATTAGAAAATGAGATCGGGAACCATAATAAACCACCTAAGCTCTTGTCTCTCGATGAATTTCCTCAATGGAAGCAAAGGTTTGAGATTCATCTTAATGGAGTAGATACAAATATCTGGAATGCTATTGAGACTGGTTACAATATGCTAGTTGGTGCTGATGGGATACCCCTAACTTTGAGTGGATTAAGTGATGCACAAAAGATTGCATTTAATGCAGAGAAGAAAGCATATGCTATGTTGACACAGTCAATTCCTAAAGACATCTTCCATCAGTATTCAGAACATAAGCAGAGCAAAAAGTTATGGGAGGCTCTTGAGAAGAGATATGAAAGTAATTCAACACTTAAGTCACTGAAGGAAAAAGCGTTGAAGAAAGAATTTGATAACTTCTCTTCTATTGGAATGAAAGCTTAGATGATATTATAGACTGCTTCTATCATTTAATGAGTGAGTTTCACACTCATGGTGTTATAACGTCTAAGGAAGAAAAAGTGGCTAGTTTGGCTGATGGGCTACCAGAGAAGTGGGATTCATTTATTTCCACTTTAAGATATAACTCAGTGCTGGAGACTTTGGATATCAGTGATTTCATCCTGAAATTGAGAGAAGAAGAGGTGAGACACAAGTACAAGACCAAGAAGGGAGCATGCACTCAGGATCTGTCTCTCTACAACGTGACTCCTACTGCAAAATCTTCCAGTGCCCCTCTGCAGACTGCCTTTGTAACTAATACATCTGCAACTGGTCAAAGCTCGTCGTCTGGTAGTGAGTCAAATGTTTCATCAGGGGTTCAACATAGTACTACAGTAGCTCAATCGACGAAGTAAGTGACAGAAAATCTGAGCAATGTAACTGCGGAAGTGGCTAAGGAGCACATGGACCTACTTGCTGCTGTGGTTCACTCTTATGATGGATTAGTCGCAGGAAAGATTGGTAACTGCCACTTGGCTGATGAAGACTATGAGCTGGTGGATGAAAATGAATTGTAAAGAATGGACATCATGTGGGCTCTCGCGAGTGCTATGTGACGAGCAAAGAAGTGTGTGAAGAAGACGGGACAGAATCTGGTGGCTACTAAATATACTACTTTTGGATTCGACAAGTCAAAGGTCACCTGTTTCAACTGCGGGGAGAAAGGATGCTTCAAGCGAGAGTGTGTTAATCCAAAGAAGACTGGCAATGGGAACCCGTTCTCGTCCTTCAACAAACAGGATAAACAGAGAAAGAAAGCTTCAACAACAGTGATTCAAAGGCAATGGTTGCTCAGGTGATGAAGGACAGGACTGGTCCTTCCGCTTTTTATCTGATGGTAAAGCCAACATTACTCTTGTTGATGATCTGAATGATGACTCTGCGAGTGAGGGGGAGAACTCAGTAGAGCTGGATGCTAATGAAGCCTTAGCTGCTGTTAATCAACTTGTTGAGGATGAACTGAATGCAGAATCTAAAGCACAACAGAAACCTCAAACTGCTTTGATGGCTGGCACGTCTACATCTGCACAGGTTGTCCGCTATAGTGCTTCTACCAACACATGGATAGTAGATAGCGGAGCATCCTGGCACATGATAGGAAATCAGTCTCTCCTTTACAATGTCAAACAAATTAAAGGGGGACACGTTTCTTTTGCTGGAAACAAAGGAGGATACATTACCGCACAAGGAGAAGTAGGTAATGGGCAGGTAAAATTTGATAAAGTGAATTATGTTCAACAATTGGAAAATAATTTGCTTTAAGTGTCTCGGATATGTGACAAGGGCTTCAAAGTGATGTTTGATAATCGGAAGTGTTATATTCTGAAGAAAGAGATGGAGATTCCAGAGGAGTAGGTATTAATGTCAGCATCTAGGTACAATGACCTGTATGTTTTAGATATGTCAAATGCTTCTACTAGTGAGTCTACTGTTCAATTTTTTGTCTAAAGCAACAGAGAAGGAGTCTATCTCATGGCATAGAAGAATGGGACATATAAATCATAGGAAGATGAATCATCTAATTCATAACAACTTAGATGAGGGAGTTACTATAAAGAACTTCAAACTTCCTGAATTTTGTGTCTCATGCAAGAAGGGAAAGCAGACCAGGAAGTCTCACAAGACCAAGCATGTTAACTCTATTGAGATGCCCCTTGAGCTGCTGCATATGGATCTATTCGGTCCTGTCAGCACGAAGATTATCGCCGGAGACTTGTACTACTTTATAGTCACAGATGACTACTCACGGTTCTCCTGGGTGATCAAAGTCAGAAACTTTTGAGTAGTTCAAGGTGCTCGTTACTACACTGGAGTAACTCTACAAGCTGAAGGTTAGGAAGATTCGTTCAGATAATAGAACTGAATTCAAGAATCAGTGGATGGATGCTTTCTGCAAAGAAAAGGGAATTGTTTATCAGTTCACCTCTGCATACACACCACAGATGAATGGAGTTGTTTAGCGGAAGAATAGGAGCTTAATCGAGACTGCTAGGACTATGTTGGAAGATTCAAAGCTGCCGGTGCAGTTCTGGAATGAAGCTATTGCCAATGCATGCTACACACTTAATCTGTGTCAGTAGTCAATAGGCATGGGAACACTTGCTATGATTTGCTTCAGAAACGTAAACCTAACCTGGAATATCTGGAACCATTCGGCGCTCCATGTACGCTACTGAAGAAAACTTCAGAGGGCAAGTTCAGTGAAAAGGCAGATCAAGGGATATTTCTTGGATACAACATACCAGACAAACGAGTTTACAATAACTCAACAGGTCAGGTCGAAGTATGGTGCAATGTCGATGTACAACGATTCACCATCCCCCTGCTGGAAAAGGTCTGTCGTCTTTCTTCGACTATGATGGCTTTTTCAAATCATTCAACCTTCCTCAGATAGATTCAGATGAAGAGATTGCTACTCAGATGATGCACGATGTCCTAAATACACCGAATCTGGATACCAGCAATACAACACCAGCGAGTGGTTCATCGGGATCTTCACCAGCTGATCTGAACGAAAGTGATGAGTCATCAGATGATGAAGAAGCAGCTAAGACAGGCAATGAGCATAACATTAATCAAGAAGGAAGCTCATCAGCTGCTGAACATGCATCAGGGAATCCGGATACTGAACCTACTGTCACAAATCTGGATACTGAAGTTGTCGTTCCTACGACACCTGTGACTAGGATCAGTGCGAATCATCCGCAAGAGGCTATCATTGGAGATCTACACTCCGGTGTGAGAACCCTAAAATTTTTAATTACGATATTATGTCCAAAATATATATAAATTTACGTATACATGTCACATGCATAAATATATGGAATGTATGTATGCATGCTATATGCATGCATATATATTAGAAAAATTTACGTCTGCATGCATGTATATGAAAATTCCATATGCTTGATTGCATGCATGTATATATATATTAGAAATTCACGTATGCATGCATATATATGAAAATTTTCGTATGCTTGCATGCATGTATAAAATTATTATGGTGCATTACATACATGCTTAATATTCATATACGTATATAGCTTTGATCAAGTTTACAACCAAAACAATCACCAAAATACAAAGAAAACTTAACATCAACTAAACTAATGCTATACACTTAAACCTAATTACTATTCACTCGGTTTAAATCTTAAACTATAAGCAAAACTAACCTAAATCCTATGTTTAAAACACCTAATGAATCACCACCCTAATGATACCACAACCCGCCACCACACCACCCTAATCATTACTATAGGGATAATGTGGCATTCTCTCGGCTGCCATGGTGACACCTAGAAGAGCTATGGCTTGACTCACCTAAGCTAGAGGCTAGCTCATGATTACCTAGTCTAGCCGAGCCCCCATAAGAACCCATGCGGACACCACCCGAAACACACCCACCACCATACTTCCATTGTTTTCGGGATCTCATTGGAGCACCACCACCTGACACAACCTTATACTATCTGTATCACATAAAAACATCCCCTTTCACCTCACGGCTATTCCATTAAAGCCAATTATCACCGTCAACATCATCATCGAGTATCAAAACACCACCAACCGCAACCATTACCACCCTCGACCATTATCTCCCACTCTCTTTCTTGGCTTTTATAGCAAAGAAAACGTATTCTTTGGTTCCCACAGCAAAGCATCAAGAATATCAAAAGGTTTCAAAACCCTAACCCTAGTTAATCTTATATATCAATGTATGAATATATAAATATATATATATATATGTGTGTGTGTGTGTGTGTGTGTGTTTTACCGACACATAAATCAAGTACTACCTTCCATATATATGGATAGGATTTTTAATAAATAAGCAAAGTAATAAGGAAAATAGATTGTGGAAATAAACATTGTTCCAATTTCTTAAAAATTTATATATTTGGTTTAAATGGAGAATGGACAATAAATATGAATAAATTCGATAAAATTCTGATTAATTCACAGAATGATCCTTTTAAAGTATAAGGGTCTCTGGGATTATATCAGAATTTATTTTCTTATTATAATTGAGATACGAATTTTTATGCATTCTGCAGTAAAAAAATCGAAATAAATAATTAACATATATATAATAAATTCTGAGAAAATCATGTCTGCAATGTTTAATCAGAATCTATAGAATATATAAATTTCATAATTTTTGGAGTTATATGACTATTTTTGCTAAATATTGAGGTTATTGTAAAATTTATAGAAACTGATCTGGTACTAGTTAGACCTTAATATATTATATGATGTTCTATTTTATATATGAAGCTTTATGCAAAATTTTAAGAATTTATGGACTACAGAAGCTATTTTTAATGAATTTTGGGAATACTATAGAAATTACTGAAAATAATTTGTTGGGAATTAGGTGTTATAAATTTATGATATGTTACAAACTGTCGAAAAAATATTCTGTAAATTTTTGGTAATTTTTACTAATAGTAGCTAATTTTGGTGATTTATGAAGACTTTGGACTAATTATAAGTATTTATGTATAATAAACTAAATGTTTAGAATTTTGTGGTAACATCATTTGACTATCTTACAGCTGAACTTTTAAAAGTTAATTAAATTTGAGGTTCTAAAAATTTTAAAGAAATTTATGTCTAATTTTGTGAATTATTTTATAGGTACAAATTTGGAGATACGGTGAGATTAATAGCCCCATTTTGACCATTTGGTATTTGTTAGTCCTCTTAAAAGATTAACATTAGTCTTATTTTACAATTTTGCCTTAGTATAGGGACTAAGATTGTAAATTGATAGTCTTTTTCTTGTTCATAGTATAAATAGCTTAGACTAGATTAGTTTTTAGTAGTTGTAATAGTTTGAACTGCTTTCTAACTCTTGTAATCGTCTTTGCTATCAATGAACAGTGAATTTTATTGATATTGCTTGATTTGATTACAATTGTTTGTATTTTGCTTTGAATTATTCATATAATTTGTTACAGATTGCTCTAATTGATCCTATCAATTGGTATCAGAGCTTTCGGTTGGTTGTTTTTGAAGGACTGTCGAAGATAGAAACTTCAAAAATCCACTGAAATCTGTAATCGATTGACAATTCAAGTGAAATATTGTGAATCGGAGCTGTGTTTCATCATCAGAAACATGTTTTGAATCACAAATTGCAGTTTATCTCATCAAAATTGAGTGAATTAGTGAAAAACAGATCGAGAAAGTGTTCTTGAGTGTTCGACCTAAAATTTCCGAAATTCATTGAAAATTGTGGATAATTACTGAAATTGATGTTAGAGGATTGATTATCGGTATAATCATTAACTAGTTGCAAAGTTTCAGTTCAATTCATCAACAATTGAAGGATTTCGAAATTTCTGAGTTCGTTACATTTATATGAATCTGATGAATGTGTCGTATTAGGGATGAAAAACACTGAAATTTGACTAAGTGTTTAGACATATGAGAACTGTTTAGACTTTTCTCAACTGTTCAGTCGTTTTACCCCTAGGCGTATCACCACTGTGTGGACTTATAACCACTGTGTGGTAGTTTCACTTGTTTGGAAATACCATCACTGTGTGGACGTATAACCACTGTTAGTTTCAACTGTGAAGGCATTTCACTACTGTTTGGAATTTTCAATCCTTGTGTTGGAAATTTTCTAAGGCATTCGCTTAAACTTATCAGCTGTTGAGGCGTATAATCACTGTTGGGTCGTTTCATACTGTTGGGACTTATCACCACTGTTCAGACTTATCATCATTGACACTTAGAAATTTTTTTCAAAAATTCAAAAATCTAAAAATATTTTTTTTATCATTTCTTAATCAAAAATCTAGAAAAACAACAAAAATATAAGAATGGTGAAATCTGAAGATTCTGAAAACAGAGTTCCAAAACTTAAAAACAGAGCTGATTTTAAAAACTGGTCTATTAGACTGAAACATCACTTGAATTTCATAGACACTGATCTTTGGAAATCAATTGAGAAGGGCCCTTACATTCCTGTGACTACTGATGGTCCAGACAGAGGCTTTGTGTATACAAAAGATACACAAGAACCATATCCAGAAGATAACCTACATGGAGAAGAGTTAAAGAAGGTGAAAAATGATGTTAAAGCTTATTCTCTCATGTGTAAAGGGCTACCTTTGGAACTACTATCCAGACTTGAAAACTATCAAACTGGATATACTATGTACAAATCACTGAAGGTTATATGTGAAGGAGGGAAAGAAATTCAAGATCTGAAAAAGCAAAAACTGAAAAGGCAATTGGAACTTTTTGAGCACATCTCAGGAGAAACAATAAATCAAATGATGAACAGGTTTGTGCAATTAACTACAGAAATGTCTGCTTTGGAATCAAGAATGATCTTGAGGACCTAAACAACAGACTTCTGAATGCACTACCATCATCTTGGAAACAAACTGCTACTTTGTTGAAACATACTGAAAAGTTTCCAATGGATCTTGATCTTCTCATTGCTAAGATTGAATCTGTAGAGATTGATGAGAGTTCAAGAAACAATGATAGACATGCATCAACAACTCAGTATAAGTATGTTGCGTCTCCAGCAAATACTGTAGAGAATGCATTTCTGGCTAAAGACCAATCAACTCCTGAAGATGAAGGTGATCTGTTTGGGGGAGCAGGATTCTTCACCAGTACACCTGCTTACTCTACTCAACCACAATCACAATCTCCTCCTAAAGCTCAAATGCCTAAACCTTCAACTGAGATGCCATCCTCCTCAAACTCTCCCAATCCAAGCAAATTGAAAGATGTGATTAACATTCTTTTACAAGATGAAGAGTCAAAAATTGCTTTCACAGCATTCATGGCAAGGTTCCAAGCTTATCAAGGCAGTCATCTGACTCAAGTGGAGCTAGTTCTACAAGATCTCTTTGAGATGGATCCAGATGATGTAGAAGAAATGGATCTTAATTGGCAAATGGTCATGATAGCTTACAGAACTCAAAAGAATTCTTACACTAACAGAAATTACAAACCCAGTGCAAACAAAACTGTTAGGTTTGATAAATCAAAATCAAGATGCTTTAACTGTAACAGCTATGGTCATTTTTCAAGAGAGTGCAAAGCTCCAAGAAACCAATGAGGAAATAGTCAAGGCAGCTCAAATGGCCAGAAATATCAGCAACAGGCAAACAAGACTTTTCAAAAGCCATACCAAAGTCTACCAATGCCAGAACCCAAAGAAGAGAAGAATAGTGAGGAACCAAAGAAAGCACTGGTTGTAAACATCAAATATGGTTATGACTGGAGTGCATATGCAGAACAGTTTACTGCTGATCTCATTGCTAATTTGGCTCTAGTTGCTGAAGTTGATGATGAAGACTGGTCTGAAGATAAAGATCCTAAGAAGATGATGAATCAGATCAAGAAGAACAGTATGATTGGAGCGACAAATCAGATCCAAAAGATACCACAGAAGAAGTTGCTCTTATGGCTCAATCAGAACAACCAAAGGTTGTTAACTCTTCTGATACTGAATCTTCAAACTCATATCCTGAAATACCAGTGGAAGTGAGAGAGAAAATGTGCACAAAAGCATGTTTTGAACAAGTTGAACACTACAGAACATATTCATTCAAAATATGTGACAAGCTTAAACAAGAAGAATCAAGGCACAATAAACTAAAATCAGATCATAAAATTGCTGATGAAAAGATAATGTCTCTTCAAGCATCATGGAACAAAACTATTAAAGAACTTGAACTTGTAAAGAAACAACTTGAAGAGATGAACAAAACACTTGAACAAGAAAAATTGGCACATGCAGCAACTCAAATAGATTTAGCCAAAGTTAAAAGCTCAAAGAAAATTGTTGAGCAACTGGTGAATGGAAGAAATGAGAAAGATAAAACAAGATTAGGATTCACACATGAACCTATGCCTGAATCAATCTCAAACACATTACCAGAGAATTTCAATACTCATGATCATTCACCAGAAAACAAAGCTAAACTGAAAGAATTTCAAGATCAAAAGAACTTTAAAAAGAAAAATGTTGAAGTTTATAAAGAAACTGACTTAGACAAGATCAAAAATGGTCATCCAGTCAAAGTCAAATCATATGAACCACAACAAATGCAAAAGAAGCTGTTTGTACCAAAAAGTGAAAATGTTATTGAACAAACTGAACAAAAGAGTGAAAAATCTGATATCAATAACTAACTGAAAGGAAAATCTGAAAAAGTTAAAACAGATAACAATATTTCTGATGATTCAAGTTCAAATGAACTAACTGAAGAAAAAGAGTGTCAAAAGGAATCTTCTCAAGATTCAACTAAACTTCAAAGCATGAAAACATCATCCAGACTAAGAAATCAAAGAAGAAGAAAAGCTACAAAAGCAAAGAAAACTGAATCAATTAATCAGTCATAGAACAATACTCAAATTAAACCTGTGAAGTTTGTGTCTGCAGGAACTTTTGACATGAACACAAATACAAAATGACACCT
The DNA here is from genome assembly GCA_024085815.1 of Flaveria linearis. Taxonomy (NCBI): domain Eukaryota; kingdom Viridiplantae; phylum Streptophyta; class Magnoliopsida; order Asterales; family Asteraceae; genus Flaveria; species Flaveria linearis. The sequence goes on along the minus strand of JABSNV010000254.1, from coordinate 262,087 downwards.
AAATCCAAGATCAAATCTAACTCTGATCTGAAAACAAGTTCAGGTCATAAGACTTCCGCTGTGTATAAAAGGTTTGAATCAAAAGAGTCAAAGAATCGTGTTCAAGTTCAAAAGAAAAATCCTAAAAATTCAATGACCAAAGTCACACCAAAGAAACAACAAATTAATCTACCTAACCCAAAATTTACAAAAGATTCAAATGTTGCTTCTACTTCTAGGGTTAACAAAATGTTGTTCAAACATTCTGAAAAGTATTGTGATATCTGTGACATGTACAATCATGACATTTCAGAATGTTACTTTAACAAGTATTGCTACATATATGATATGACAAATTACACAACAGCTGAGTGTTATTTTAACAAATACTGTGCTTTGTGTGATGAAAGAAATCATAATACCAATGATTGTTACTTCAGGAAGAACTCTTCAAGTAAGGAATTCAATAATCAAGGCTTTGTAAATCCAAAATTTATAAGAAATCAAATATTGGGTTTAAATTTTCACAACAACAACCTTCCTTGGGTTTGAGATCTTTCAAAAGAAACAATTCTGATTATGATAATCATCATGTTGTCAAATCTCAGCAATACAATCAAGAAAAGTTTATTCCTCGATCTATGAGAATAAACAAAGGAACATTCTCAAATGCTTCATATAAAAGTTCAAGATTTCTTGATGATGATCTTGAAAACAGATACAATGATTTGAAATCAAAATCACAAAGAGATAATCAACTGGTTTCTCAAAAGGATTTGAAAAGGCTAAATTTCAAAAGAAACCAGATGTCAACAAACTTCATTTCAAACAATTTACAATTGTTGACAAGTTTGGCAAGCCCAAGACCATCTCGGCTTGGGTTACTAACTCACCTTAAATGTTTGTGAATGCAGGTACGCCCGCGGAGACCAATCAACTCATGGTATATTGACAGTGCTTTTGGAGGTGATGCAGGTGGAAAGATAACAGGAGAGGGAACAGTGTCCAATGGGATTATCAGTTTTGATAAAGTCAACTTCTGTTCACAGTTGAACTTTAATCTTATAAGTGTATCCTAAATTTGTGACAAATCTTATTCTGTTCTTTTTGATGAATCTCACTGTTATGTCTTGAAACCAGGTTTCCAGATTAGTAATGACTGGGTGATAGTTAAAGCTGCTCGAGACAGAGATGTATACAAACTGGATATGTCTCAAGTGGATCTTGCAACTGAAACTACTTGCCTGATTGCTAAAGCATCAAATGATGAAAGCCAGCTTTGGCATAGACGACTTGGTCATTCCAACTTCAAAAACATGAACAAGCTTGTAGCAGGAAATCATGTTATTGGACTTCCTTCCAAGAAGTTTTCAACTACTGATCACGGCTCAGCATGTCTGAACGGAAAACAACATCGAGCGTCTTATAAGTCCAAGCTGATAAACTCAAACACCAAACCACTCCAGATGTTACATATGGACCTTTTTGGACCGACTAATGTTAGGAGTATTGGTCGAAAATCGTACTGTTTAGTCATCATAGATGATTATACAAGATTTTCATCGGTTTTCTTTCTTCATGCTAAATCTGAATCTGCAGAGCTTCTAAAAGAATTCATTAATAAAGTTGAAAATCAACTTGAACAAAAAGTAAAGATAATAAGAAGTGATAATGGAACTGAATTTAAAAATGCTAACATTGATTTGTTTTGTGCAGAAAAGGGATAGTTCATCAGTTCAGTGCTCCCAGAACTCCACAACAAAATGGAGTTGCTGAAAGGAAGAACAGAACTCTGATTGAAGCTGCCCGGTCTATGTTAGCTGATGCTAAAATTCCAACCACTTTCTGGGACGAAGCGATATCAACAGCATGTTTTGTTCATAATAGAATCTTACTTGTTAAAGATAAAAATAAAACTCCATATGAGCTAATGTTTGACAGGAAACCAAACATAAACTTTTTAAAATCACTTGCTTGTCCAGTTATGATTTTAAACTCAAGTGATCATTTAGGAAAATTTGAAGAAAAAGCTGATAATAGATTTTTCGTTGGATATTCATCAGTTTCCAAAGCCTATCGAGTTTATAACTCTAGGACAAATACTATTAATGAAACATTCAACGTTAAATTTCTGGAAAATTCTTTTCCATCAGTTTCAAATGGACCTCCATGGTTATTTGATTTGGATTCTTTGTCAAACTCATTTCAATCTAACTTGTTTAATCAATCTGATGATTTTTCAGGTAAGAAGAACTCAAGAGGAGATCTTGGATCTTTCAGTGATGATTCAGATTCTGATGATTCAGATGATGCTCGTCCAGATTATCCATTCTTTTCATTTGTCAAGGATTCAACAATCCAATTCAATGACAATGTTCATGCTTCTTCTGCTTCAGATCATTCTATTTCAGTAGATCAAGAAGCATCACAACATATTCCTAATGATGGTACAGAAATTGGACATCCTGAGTCTGGCACATCTTCCTTGCATGTGTTGATGATGGTTGATCCTCTAAGTCTTGGTATGAGTCACATCTTGTCATATATAATTCTACCCTACTCAATCCAAGAATTGAAAAAGTAAGTGAGCTGATAATTTGTGTCAAAAACACTCATTTGCTGTCCTTAGATCTTGTGTCTCCTTTGCTGTGAAATCACTGACCTGGAACACACTTGATCAGGATTTAATCATTGTCTATGACTATTCACATATTTTTTATTTTAATGTTCTTATCTTATCTAATATGATCTCACTGCAATCAATGATTCTATTGCAAATATTAGCTTTTCATTCTGATTTAGTTTTGATTTTGTGCATGTTTTCTTGTGTGCAGGCAATATAACAATGTTAAGTGTGATATTGGTAAACTTCTAAGTTTTGCAAAACTTAAAAGTTTAAGGGGAGTAATAAACCAATAAGAATATTCTCAGAAAATCAAAATGATCATGTTGAATTAAAAGGATGATGCTTTAATTTCAAAGCATATGTGTGTTTATCTATGATAAAATGATCTCATAATTTTTAGCAAGTGGAAAAGCTTCTTTGAAATGTTAAATCAAGACAAATTTTGAAATATTGGTTTGTTCATTTTGAAACTAAAATGAAGGGTCAAAATGTAAAAAGTTAAATTTTGAGGGTCAAATGTAAAAAGTTCAATTATAAGGGTCAAAAGTGTAATTTGAGGGAAAAGTAAAAATATGCAATATTGTTTAAATATTAGTATGAAATATTACTAATGTGTTTAAACAGTGTGCAGGTGAAAGATTTGAAAAATTCAAGTGCAAAAATGCATGAACAGTTGTTATGTGGCTGAACAGTTGTCATATGTCTAAACAGTTGTTATGTTTCTGAGAAGTTGGTGTGTGGACATTTCAGCATCATTATGCTACTGCACAGTGCTAATGCTACTGAACAGGGATCATACTACTGAACAGTGCTCATGCTACTAAACATTACTCATAAGTCTGAATAGTTCTCATACGGCTGACCTCATAAGTCTGAATAGTTCTAATACGGCTGGCCTCATAAGACTGAATAGTGCTCATATGTCCAATACTTAGTAAATTTTAGAACCTAATAAGTCTGAACAGTGTTAAACGACTGTACAGTGCTCATAAGTCTAAAAATTTTTTACTTAGTATAAAAAGCACACTTGTGATATTCATTTCATTCTCATTTCAAAAACCCTCTTAAAACCTCTCTGACCACTCGAACTCTCGAACTTTCGATCAAAACCCTCTTTCTTCGACTAAAACCATTTCGAGCACAAATCACAGATTGTTGATAGTGTTTTTGTGATTGTGAATGTAAGTGTATGATTCACATTTATCTGATTTCGTGTTTAAATGAAATTTTTTTGATAGGCGTTCGACTCCTGTACGGTCGTTTGAACCCTAGACTTGTCAAAAATCTCAGATTTAAGTATTCAAATCGGAAAATTGTGTGAAATTGATGATTGAATCTTGTTTGTCTTGTGATTTCGATCAAGTTATTGTGTTAAACTTGTTTTAATCTGACATTCGATTGAATACACTGTTCATGTTCATCGATGAACAGTATTGTTGATGATGAATGCGATGAAGAAGATGAACAGATTCATGAATTTTTAAATAAAAAAAATTGAAAAATAAATTTTTAAATTGATAAAAATCATCATTTCTGGAATTGAAGAGTTTTAATAAAATTATATAAGATAACATAAAAAAAGTGTTAAATTTTTAATTAAAATCAATTTTGACAATTCATCTTTTATTAAAATTTAAGTGTTTACACTTAAAATTAAAATTCAAGTTGATTTTAAAATTCAAATTTATTTTAACACATCAGTTTATAATATCTTAATTCATTATATTTTCAAACTCACATTAGATCAATTGCTTCAAAATTCACATATCGTCTAATGTCATTGGTTTCAAATTTTGCAGATGGCAGATCTAAAGTTTGTGCCAAAGCACAACATTGCTGCATTGCTCAATGAGGAAGCTCAAGATGCATTTTCTCATGAAGAAATGATAAGATTTCTTCTAAGAACAAAATATGTGTATGCAATGTGTTACCAAACTGTTATTTATGATAGACTTATCAGACAGTTCTGGAGCACAGCAAGAGTTGAAGCAGATGATAAAGGAAGGAAAGTTGTTAGAGGATTTGTGACCAGAGACCGAATGATTGAAGTATTTGAAGACTCAATCAGAAATGCTCTAAGATTAGGTTGTAAGGCCCCGTTGCCGGGCACCTCACAGCTGGTCTATCATCGCACATAAATCATACTCTTATTTAAATCATCGCAGCGGAATCAGTAAAAGAACTTTTTCATTTTAATATAAATGCTTTTGCAAAGTAATACAACACTCATTACAAAATATCGTTTGTTTGCATTACAATACAATAACATTAACAAAAGAATGCCATCCTAAAAGAGCTGAGTAGCCGCCTCGTGCCATCCCCAGCAACACTACCTGCCAACTGGAAACACATAAAAAGTCAGCGTTGCTGAGTGAGTTCTAGTTTTATAATAAACATACTTTGTTTTCATTAAAACCGTTCTTTCTTTCCACGTGATCATACATCGTACATACGTATAGATAATATCTTTATTATCTCTTTCATTCATTCATTCGTTCGTTATACATCATTATCTTTCACTTCTTATTTAGATCCTGTCAGGCTTTACCCACTTCATGGCACGTAGCGATGATTACTGTGGTCGAATGACAAGGATCCCGTTACATCTTTTCTTGCACATTGGATATCTTTTTTACCACTACCATTTGCTATTCCTCGAACATTATTAGCTACCGGGCCGAAGTCATTAAATGAATAGCAAAACGTATGCCACGGTACTAGAGGTAAGCGGTAGGGGTACCATACATATGGTCAATCACCAAGAAGGACCCGTTAACCTTATCCAATGCTTGCAAGACATCTTTTGTTCATTCTTTCATTAATGCATGTATTCATCATCTTATTACTCATTCATTCATTCATTAATACATGCATTCATCATCGTCTTCCTCTTTCATTATCTTTCACTTTACGTTACATAATACTTCGTTCATTTGTTGTCATAATACGTAAAGCCATGGAAAGATATTCATACATCATCATAAGGAACACACACACATCATACGTACACATCATCATACATAGCATCATACATACATAGTCTACATCATCAGTCATCTACAGGCACATACAGAAATTCCATGTAAGGACTTACTTCCGTATCTTTCCCGAAAGCCGGGACTTAACTAGGCATCATCTTGAGTGCAACAGCCCTAGTTGTTCCTCCTAAACCTTGGGGACTCATGCTAGGACCTCATACAACACACCCAAGTCCACAATCATACCTTAAGCGTACTACATAACCTTACACCCAAATGGGCCGTACATACATATTTCAATAAATAGGTTTATATGTGTTCCAGCCCCAAAATCGTTTAAAACAAATAAATGAGGGGTCCTAGAACTCACCTGTACTTAATGAGTAGCTTCTCAATCAATCTTTAAAAGAGAGGGTTGCACTACACCACCTGCAGATAAGTTAACACTCAAAGGAGTTAATTTCTGCCTAATTTCGCTGCTAGATTCGCTGATAGGTTCGCTGATAGGTTCGCTGATAGGTTCGCTGATAGGTTCGCTGATAGATTCGCTGCTAGATTCTCTGGCAACTTTGCTGCCAGTTTCGCCCAACTTTCGTTGGATGACAATGTCAGCGAATCTACCAGAGAACCTATAGGTTCGCTGATAGATTCTCTGCTAGGTTCTCTGCTAGGTTCACTGCTAGATTCGCTGGACGAATACATAGGTTCGCTGGACGAGCTGAAAATTACGAACCAACCTATTTTTAACCCAAAACTTCGATCTTTTACGCCCAACCTTTGGGTTATCATCCAGGAACCTAAATCTAAGCTTCTTACATGTTTTATTACCCTAAAACGTGCGTTTTTGGGCGATTCTTGCCACTTTTAAAACCCCAAAAACCCAAACCCGGGTTTTTCACCAAATGAAGCAATTATACTACGTTTCTTACCTTGATTCTTGTTGTTTAGGAGTCCACAAACACCAGCCTTCGATCCTTGACCAACCGAGCCTCGATCCGACACTTTCTCTCTCTACACTTTCTCTCTCTAGAATTTGGCGTTTGAGTGAAAATGAGAGTTGCTCAGCTGATCCATCTATATATATGTCTGGTGTTCCCGGGACCGTAAGCTCGTTAAACTTATGACCCGAAGGGTTAACTCGGTCTAACACCCACAACCATTTTATATTTATTAAATGGTTTTCGTCTGAGCCCATTATTATTATTTGACTCGCTTAGAAAATTTTCCGGGTGTTACAAGTCCACCCCCCTTATTTGGGTTTCGTCCCCGAAACCTGTTATTCCTCAAACAGATGCGGGTAATGTTGCCTCATCTCTTCTTTAGTCTCCCACGTAGACTCGGATCCCTTCCTGTGCTTCCACTGTACACGCACTAGAGGAACCACTTTATTTTGCAGCCGCTTCTCTTTTCTGTCAATGATTGCCACTGGTTACTCCACATAATTGAGCCGTTCATTTACTTCGATATCCTCCAGTGGAATAATCATATCTTCATCGGCTAAATATTTTCTCAGATGAGATACGTGGAAGGTTGGGTGAATTTCACTCAACTCATCTGGTAGTTCCAACCTATAGGCCACCTCTCCCACACGGGCAATGATTCGGAAAGGGCCTATATACCGCGGGCTCAGTTTGCCCCGCTTTTAGAACCGAATAATTCCTTTCCAAGGTGAGACCTTCAACATGACTCGGTCACCAACCTTGAACTCCATCGGTCTTCGCCTCTTGTCAGCATACGACTTTTGTCTATCTTTCGCCACCTTCATGAAGGCTTTGATCCTTTTTAACTTCTCAGTCGTTGCTTCAACTACCTCGACACCACCCAGTTCCCTCTGCCCAATGTCTCCCCAACATACGGGCGTCCTACATTTCCTACCGTACAACATCTCGTAGGGTGGCATGCCAATGCTGGCATGATAACTGTTATTGTATGAGAATTCTGCTAACGGCAGGTGGTCATCCCAACTCCCTCCAAAATCGATCACGCACGCCCGAAGCATGTCTTCGAGTGTTTGGATCGTCCTCTCAGACTGACCGTCCGTCTAAGGGTGATAAGCCGTGCTGATATGTAGCCTCGTCCCCATCGTATCATGGAATCTCTTCCAAAATTTTGATGTAAAACGGGTGTCACGATCTGACATGATGGACACCGGCATGCCATGACGAGCTACAATTTCTTTGATGAACAGATCCGCCAATCTTTTGGATGAATACGTCTCGCGGATCGGGAGGAAGTGGGCGCTTTTCGTCAAACGATCAACTATCACCCATATAGCATCATACCCTTTCGGGGTACGTGGTAGCTTCGTGATGAAATCCATGGTGATGTGCTCCCACTTCCATTCGGGTATATCCAACGGTTGGATTTTCCCGTAAGGTTTCTGGTGCTCTGCCTTCACTTGTAAACAAGTTAGGCACTTACCCACATATTCCACCACATCACGCTTCATACCCGACCACCAATAATCTTTCTTCATGTCTTGGTACATCTTGGTAGCACCGGGGTGGATGGAATATCGAGTCTTATAGGCCTCATCCATGATCTTTCCACGTAGATCCCCGTACCGAGGGATCCATATTCACCCAAATCGGGTCTTAACACCAAGAGTGTTCTCACCCAGTTCTGTAACTAGACCTCTCATCCTTTCGGAGTTAAGACGATCTTCTTTCAAAGCCTCGTCTTGGAACTCCTTAACCTGTGTCATCACATCAGAGGTCATAATCAGTTGATAAGCCTTCACCCGAATCGGCTCGGGCCTTTCCTTCCGGCTAAGGGCATCAGCCACCACATTGGCTTTGCCCGGGTGGTAATGGATCTCGCAATCATAATCTTTTATCAGCTCCAACCACCGCCTCTGCCTCATGTTTAGATCCTTCTGCTCGAAGAAGTACTTCAAGCTCTTGTGGTCCGTGAAGATGGTGCACTTCATCCCGTATAGATAGTGCCGCCAAATCTTCAACGCGATAACCACCGCAGCTAGTTCTAGATCGTGCGTGGGATAGTTGACTTCGTGGGTCTTCAGTTGTTGAGATGCGTAGGCTATTACCTTTCCACGTTGCATCAATACGCAACCTAGCCCAGAATAGGATGCATCCGAATAGACCACTAAGTCTTCATTTCCCTCGGGCAATGTCAAGACAGGAGCTTGTGTCAGTCTCGTCTTCAATTCCTCAAAAGCATCCTCCTGTTCTCGACCCCACACGAACTTTACATCCTTACGAGTCAATTTGTCAAAGGTGAGGCTATCTTTGAAAAGTCTTGAATAAATCTTCTATAATAGCCCGCCAATCCCAAGAAGCTGCGAATCTCGGATGGCGTTTTTGGTGACTTCCATTGCATCACGGCCTCAACCTTTGCTGGGTCCACCATTATTCCTTCTGCATTACCACGTGACCCAGAAATTGCACCTCGCGTAACCAAAAGGCACACTTGGAGAACTTAGCATACAGTTTCTCCTTCCTCAGAGAATCCAACACCTCCCAAATATGGCCGGCAAGTTCTATCTCACTTTTTGAATATATCAGGATTTGATCAATAAACACGATCACTTATTTATCCAACATCGGCCGACACACTCGGTTCATCAAATCCATAAAAGCAGCCGGCGCATTGGTCAATCCAAAAGACATGACAAGAAACTCGTAGTGACCATAGCGCGTACGAAAGGCTGTTTTAGGGATATCCTGCTCCTTCACCTTCAGTTGATGGTAGCCCGATCGAAGATCTATCCTTGAAAACCAACTGGCACCCTGAAGTTGATCAAACAAGTCATCGATCCTTGGTAAGGGGTATCTGTTCTTCACCGTCAACTTATTCAGCTCGCGGTAGTTGATGCACATCCTCATACTACCATCCTTCTTCTTTACGAACAGAACCGGAGCACCCTAAGGTGAGATACTCGGTCGAATAAACCCCTTATCCAGCAGCTCCTGCAACTGCTCCATCAACTCTTTCATTTCCGTTGGAGCCAAGCGATACGGTGCTTTTGCAACCGGTTGGGCACCCGGTATCAGGTCGATCTGGAACTCGATCTCTCGGTCAGGTGGCAATCCCGATAAGTCTTCGGGAAACACATCCGGAAAGTCACGCACAACTGGTACATAGGATAGTTGTGGTGTTGGCGTCTCTACATTCTTTACATAACATAAGTAGGCGCTACATCCGCGCCTCATACACTTTCCCGCCACCGCCATCGAGATCACCTTCGGAATCGTCGTAACTCGATCGCTGTATATTGTCACCGGACTTCCGTCAGTCGCCGTCAGCCTAATCATCTTCTTTCGGCACACGATATTCGCTTCGTAGGTTGCTAACCAATCCATCCCTAATACTACATCAAATCCTCCTAGGGGCATCACATGTAACTTGGCAGCAAATCTATGGCCTTCTAATTCTACAGCACAGTCCTCTATCACATCCGTAACCCTAGTGGACTTACTAATAGCAGTTTCTACGTCAAAGGACTCATCAAGGCATTTACTCCTAACAGGCAGTTTAGCACAGAAGGTAGTAGAAATAAAACTTCTACTTGCACCCGAATCAAATAATACAGAGGCTAAAATTTGGTTTATCAGGAACGTACCGGACACAACGTCAGGGTCCGTTCTAGCCTCCTCCTGTGTCATCGTGAACACCCTGGCCTTTGCCCTCGCTGCTTCTCCTCCCGTCTTCTTCTCCCCTGAGCCCTCAGCCCTCGGCTTCTTGCAATCTCTGCTCATATGACCACTTTCCCCACAGTTATAACACTTGCCCATCCGGCAATCCTTGGCCATATGCCTAGTCTTCCCATACTTAAAGTAGATGTTGGATCCCCACTTGCACTCCCCCGAGTGCTCTCTCCCATATTGGCCACACTTCCTCAACCCTGCTCCTGACATGACCACACGGCGGTCATCCACCCTTGCCTTCTTGTTACTTGTCGAGGTATCACCTCGACCAAACCTCTTTCCCTGCCAACTTTTCTCTCCACCTCCCTTCTTACCACCCTCAGCCTTCACCACCCTAGCCCTTTCATCGTATAACCGCCCAGCCAAATCTACTGCCGAACTAAAAGTACTCGGTCGAGCAGTAATCAAGTGCGTGCGGATGTTGGCCGGCAGCCCCTGGATATACCGGTTGATCTTTCGAGACACCGGCGTCACCTGGTTCGGCACCATTCTCGCCATGTCATTGAATTTGGTGGTGTACTGTTGGTGGGTCATCGTCCCTGCCTCCAACTGCAGGAACTCTCTCTCTACTTTATCCATTTCCCGGCGAGGACTGAACTCCTCGATCACCATCCTTTTCAGTTCGGACCACTTCATCTTTCCAATGTCCCTGCTACCCTCGTCCTGGACTATGTTGTCCCACCAGCATAAAGCCGAACCCGTAAAAGAGTGGGTAGCAAACTTCACCTTCTTGTCCTCTCTACAGTCGCTAATGTCGAGGACGGCCTCCATCTCTCTCACCCATTGGTGAGCATCAGCAGCAGTGCCAGAGACATCAAAAGTAGGGGGCTTGCACCTCATAAACACCCCGTAATTACAACCCCGTGTTGTCTCACGCTCTGCCTCCTCCTCCTCCTCCTCTTCATCATCAGAAAGAACCGTTTCCGGCTCTTGTTGCTGCTGTCTTCCTGAGGATCGATTCCTCCCTCGCCTCTTATCTTCGCGTACGGCCTTTATCACATCGGTCACTACAGACGGTAAGATCGTCTGCATGACCTGGTGCACCTCCTCGACCACTGCCTCTTTTACTGAGGCCCTCAAATCAACACTCTCATCCACTCCCTCCGGAGGAGTAGTATTAGGTTCTTCAGGAACCTTCTTCTCTAGTCTAGGTCTTCCTCTTGTGGCTCGTGGTTCCGCACCACTTCCGCCACCGCCTCCACCACGTGGGGCTTTAGATGATCTACCACCGACCATCTTCTATCACACACTGAAAGGTCAAATACCAACACGGTCATTCAAGGAAATAGCTCAGTTTATGTCAAGTATAGTAAGTCCCTAATTACAGTGGCCAGTTGTGATTAACTACCTACTTTACTCTTCGCACCCCGAGCATTACCCGTCTTGACTACATTAGTATCTAAGTCTAATAGTACACGTAAACACATAACATGCACAATAAGCCTGGTTAACTTTTAAGAAAATACCTGATGGCACGTAGCTACTCAGATGGCATTCTTCCCCTTTTTGTCCCATTTTCAGTTTAAGTTTAGGTTTATTGTGAAAATTTACCCGTTTTACTTAAACTTTTGCTCTGATACCAACTTGTAAGGCCCCGTTCCCGGGCACCTCACAGCTGGTCTATCATCACACATAAATCATACTCTTATTTAAATCATCGTAGCGGAATCAGTAAAAGAACTTTTTCATTTTAATATAAATGCTTTTGCAAAGTAATACAACACTCATTACAAAATATCGTTTGTTTGCATTACAATACAAAAACATTAACAAAATAATGCCATCCTAAAAGAGCTGAGTAGCCGCCTCGTGCCATCCCAAGTAACACTACCTGCCAACTGGAAACACATAAAAAGTCAGCGTTGCTGAGTGAGTTCTAGTTTTATAATAAACATACTTTGTTTTCATTAAAACCGTTCTTTCTTTCCACGTGATCATACATCGTACATACGTATAGATAATATCTTTATTATCTCTTTCATTCATTCATTCGTTCGTTATACATCATTATCTTTCACTTCTTATTTAGATCCTGTCAGGCTTTACCCACTTCATGGCACGTAGCGATGATTACTGTGGTCGAATGACAAGGATCCCGTTACATCTTTTCTTGCACATTGGATATCTTTTGTACCACTACCATTTGCTATTCCTCGAACATTATTAGCTACCGGGCCGAAGTCATTAAATGAACAGCAAAACGTATGCCACGGTACTAGAGGTAAGCGGTAGGGGTACCATACATATGGTCAATCACCAAGAAGGACCCATTAACCTTATCCAATGCTTGCAAGACATCTTTCGTTCGTTCGTTTATTAATGCATGTATTCATCATCTTATTACTCATTCATTCATTCATTAATACATGCATTTATCATCGTGTTCCTCTTTCATTATCTTTCACTTTACGTTACATAATACTTCGTTCATTTGTTGTCATAATACGTAAAGCCATGGAAAGATATTCACACATCATCATAAGGAACACACACACATCATACGTACACATCATCATACATAGCATCATACATACATAGTCTACATCATCAGTCATCTACAGGCACTTACAGAAATTCCATGTAAGGACTTACTTCTGTATCTTTCCTGAAAGCCGGGACTAAACTAGGCATCATCTTGAGTGCAACAGCCCTAGTTGTTCCTCCTAAACCTTGGGGACTCATGCTAGGACCTCATACAACACACCTAAGTCCACAATCATACCTTAAGCGTACTACATAACCTTACACCCAAATGGGCCGTACATACATATTTCAATAAACAGGTTTATATGTGTTCCAGCCCCAAAATCGTTTAAAACAAGTAAATGAGGGATCCTAGAACTCACCTGTACTTGATGAGTAGCTTCTCAATCAGGCTTTAAAAGAGAGGGTTGCACTACACCACCTGCAGATAAGTTAACACTCAAAGGAGTTAATTTCTGCCTAATTTCGCTGCTAGATTCGCTGATAGGTTCGCTGATAGGTTCGCTGATAGGTTCGCTGATAGGTTCACTGATAGGTTCGCTGATAGATTCGCTGCTAGATTCTCTGGCATCTTTGCTGCCAGTTTCGCCCAACTTTCGTTGGATGACAATGTCAGCGAATCTACCAGAGGACCTATAGGTTCGCTGATAGATTCTCTGCTAGGTTCTCTGCTAGGTTCTCTGCTAGGTTCACTGCTAGATTCGCTGGAAGAATACATAGGTTCGCTGGACGAGCTGAAAATTACGAACCAACCCATTTTTAACCCAAAACTTCGATCTTTTACGCCCAACCTTTGGGTTATCATCCAGGAACCTAAATCTAAGCTTCTTACATGTTTTATTACCCTAAAACGTGCGTTTTTGGGCGATTCTTGCCACTTTTAAAACCCCAAAAACCCAAACCCGGGTTTTTCACCAAATGAAGCAATTATACTACGTTTCTTATATTGATTCTTGTTGTTTAGGAGTCCACAAACACCAGCCTTCGATCCTTGACCAACCGAGCCTCGATCCGACACTTTCTCTCTCTACACTTTTCTCTCTAGAATTGGGCGTTTGAGTGAAAATGAGAGTTGCTCAGCTGATCCATCTATATATATGTCTGGCGTTCCCGAGACCGTAAACTCGTTAAACTCCTGACCCGAAGGGTTAACTCGGTCTAACACCCACAACCATTTTATATTTATTAAATGGTTTTCGTCTGAGCCCATTATTATTATTTGACTCGCTTAGAAAATTTTCCGGGTGTTACGTAGGTCAAAATGATCCTGATGATTTCTGTGAGTTGACTTTCAATGAATGCAGAGAGACTTTCATGGCTATGGGTCATCCTGACAATTTTCCAAAGAAACAATTCTTCAGAGCTCGTGTATACAATCATTGGAAGCTTCTTTGTTACATCTTCCAACACTGTATGTCCAAGAGGAGTGCTGGGTGGAACTCATTCCCAGTGGACATAGCTTCTCCAATAGTAGCCATTTCCACTAATAGAAGATTCAATATGGCAAGATGGATACTCAATGGATTTGTGTTTAACTTAGAAAAAGGAACAAGACATAAATATTTGATGTACCCCAGGTTCCTTCAATGATCATAAATGAAGAATATCCATATATTCATGTTTATGGAGTAGGTGGAGATAGGCTGGACTTGGAAAACATGTCTGATATGACTTACAAGAAATTAACAATAATAACTGGTGCTCAGAACGTTCCCATGTTTGACTACATGTTAAATGTAGCAAATGATGATGTTGACATTACTGTAAATCATTATCATTTGTTAGATGGTGAACCAATTGATCCAGCAGATCTGATAGATGTATTTCCTATAGAAGAAGATGAACAAAATGAAGAGGATGAAAATGAAGATGATAATGATTATGATAGCTCATCAAGTTCTGATGATGATGATGCTAATGATGATGATGGTAGTGTAACTGAGACATACCAAGATATGAGTCATGATACTCAAATGTTTGAGCAAGCAGATGAAGCTCAACATGATGATGAAAGTTCAATGAACGATGAAGGTAATGAATCAGTTCATGATGATGTACATGAAGAGGAAGAAATTCATATTGAGACGGGACAAGAAATTGATGTAGATAATCAAATTTTGATTATGAGTTCATTGAATCTTTTCAAATTAATCAAGATATTCCAATTTCTACAACACAACATGTGTCTGTTCAAACTGAGGAGATTTTGGATATTGATGAACTTGAAAGATTAAAGAATGATAATGAAGCAAAAGAAAAAGAGATTGCTGAACTTAAGGCTGAGCTTGATATGCTAAAGAAAAACAATGAAAAGTTGATAGAAGAATATTTGAGGAAAGATGAAAAGATTGTTGCTTATGCTAAAGATAAAGAAGATGTAATCAAGAATTTGAAGTGATGATTAAAGATTATGATGTGCTTGAAGAAAAGTTTAAGAAATTGGATGAAGAGAATGAAGTTTTGAAGGAAGAATTAATGAAGTTGAACAAATCAGCAAAACCCAATTCTCCAGAGATAGTGATTGTATTAGAAAATATTCCAATTGATGTTGAAGAAGTTTCTGAAATGGAGAAAGGGAAAAGAAAGTTAGATGAAATAGATGCTGAATCTGTACCTGAATCTTCATTCAAAGTGCAAAGAATTGAAGAGTTTATTGAAGAAGATCCTCAAGAGAGCCAAGAACCAATTATTCAAGATAAAATTGGTGCATTGGAAGATCTAGAAGAGGAGTATAATGATGATTGGTACAATGAAGTGTTAGATGATGAAGATGTAGTTGAAGAATTTGAAAATCCATCATTAATTGAGCATGATCAAAGACATGATGATATGCCAATAGACTTTGAAGAAAGATATAATTACTTGGTAAAGATGAAGTATAATAGAGTATTTTTAGCTGGGTTGACAGTTTCTCAAATCAATGATGAATATGAGAAATGTCTAGCTGCGGAGTCTTTTGCACCCGTGGATCCAAACAAAATTAGCTTGGAGCATGGTGAATGGGATAGAAGACAGGAAAGTATAAATGTTGAAGAAATTGCTAGCTCTGAATTGCACCATCCAGATCCTGATGATATGAGCATTACAGCTTTAAGATCTTGGTTGCAAGCTAGAAACTATCCCTGGAAAAGACTGAAAAGATTGCAAGGAGTGTCGTTGAGAAATTTAGTTAAAAGTTTCCAACAAACAAAAAAGCAAACGAACAAAATGGTGATTCTAGATACTGATAATCCTCAGTATTTAGATATTACAAAGAGAACTCGGATTTTGAAACCCCAAGAAATTAAACAGATGGCTCAAAAATCAAGTATGCATGAACAGAGGAAAGAATTGATGAAAATGTTTCCTCAATCAGAGCAACAAGTATATAAAGCCACAGCTGATCAGAAGCACATCTTTGACAGTGCAAGATCAACAGGTGACTTGGTGAGGAATGTTCTGCAGAAAGGTCAATCAGTTGCTGAACTGTTGAATGCAATGATTGCACCTGATTTTACCAATCAAGTCAAAATTATAGCATGGAAATATGATGAGGTTTTTGATGCATTTTTATTAAAAGAGTAAATGCAGTATGTGATGTATATCATTTTTACTCAAGCATCATTAAACTACCAGTTCAAGATTTGAAAGAGTTGAGTAAACTTGATTTGATAAATCCATCAGGAGCCAAAAGAGGAAAGATGTTTGTAGAACTTTTGATAAGAGGATTAGCAAGAACAAGTAGCTTCCTTGAAACTCGATGTGATCAAGAAGACAAGGAGTACTTTGCCATGCTTAAGAAAAACAAGAAGATAAGGGGTTTGCAATCTGAAGAAGAACACTTCATGATAGAATTTTCTGATAAGTATTTTGAAAAATTAACTACACCGGGATTGAAGGTAATCGAAGGAAACCAAAAGTCCAAACCAATTTTGAGATGGTTTTATAACACATCAACTTTTGAGCTGAAACTGGTCCGAAATCTCACAAACTGGGATGAGGACATGATCTCATTATTTGGGACTTTTGAGTTAAAACTTCTTCATCCAAGTTACATTTCATTCTTGTCAGTGCAAAAGTTTGAAAGAGTAACTCCTGAGATTGCTGAGCAAGACAAGAAATACTTTATTTCAATCATTAATGTGATGAATGCAGCTATGGAGAGAATTTCTTTGAGAAAGGCTCTTGCATATGCTAACATTGTAAAAAGAGATATAAAAGACATTGAATTTATGAGAATTTCTCGAAAATGAGTGTTAGAAGTACATTGCAAAGAAAGTAAAAATCCTGTTGAGTTATATGCAAATGTCGATATTGCATGTCTCTCAAAGGATACATTAGAAAGAATGAAGATGATGGAAATAAAAACAAATGAGTCAAAGCCAGAACAAGCTGTGCTTGCTGGAAAATTTAAGTCAGCAATTGAAAATGCGTTGAAGGAGATAGAAATGTACAAAAAGAAGCCAATGTTCAAAGTGAAAGAAGAACCTGAAGATTTCTTTGCAGATTAAAGATTAAAGAAGACTGAAGATAGAAGAAAAGAGATAGCAAGGATGAAGAGAAGAATGATGATTGAAGAAAAGAAGACAAAGATATGAAGACAGATGATTTCTGAAGACTGAAGACAAATGTAAATCATAGGGGGAGTATTGTTAGTCCTCTTAAAAGATTAACATTAGTCTTATTTTACAATTTTGTCTTAGTATAGGGACTAAGATTGTAAATTGATAGTCTTTTTCTTGTTCATAGTATAAATAGCTTAGACTAGAGTAGTTTTTAGTAGTTGTAACAGTTTGAACTGCTTTCTAACTCTTGTAATCGTCTTTGCTATCAATGAACAGTGAATTTTATTGATATTGCTTGATTTGATTACAATTGTTTGTATTTTGCTTTGAATTGTTCATATAATTTGTTACGGATTGCTCTAATTGATCCTATCAGTATTTGTAAAGTTTTTTGAGGAAAAAGCATACTTATTGGGTTGATGTACTATTTTTGAAAATATTTTGATACTTACTGTCATTTGCGATACAACCATTAGTTCGAATGAGGAACTGTCCGATAATATTAGTAGCGCTACTTAGGAGAATATTTACACCAACAGGATGAGTGTTGTGATGCTATTTTCCTGCACCTAACCGAATGAGGGTTGAGATGTAATATTATCTGATTTTGTTAATTATTTCATGAAAGTATGATTATGTATGTGAACAGGTTTGGTTGTAATCGGTGCATCAACAAAATGTTTATTTGGATATAAACCTATGTTCTCACCAACTTTTTGTTGACTAGTTTGAGTATGCTTTTTCAGGAAACAATGACTAATACCTTTGATTTTAGCTTCGAAGTTCATAACGGTTGGGGAGAAGTTGTTGGAAGAGTGTGTGTCACACTAACAGTCAACATAGTTGACTATAGTGTGTATGTAGACGCACACTTCCACTGTATCTGAAGACATGCAGTGGTTAACCAAGTTGTAGAAAGATTGCATCTAATTTTGAAAACTTATGTATAAAGATGTAATCACGAATATTATAAATAAATACATGTCCTACGTTATGATTTTAAGTGTGTATGTTTATTGTATTTGCTCCGCTATAATTAATGTACTCTGATCAAGCAAGTCACACCCCACCCACATCTTTCACGCTTCCACCGGGATGTGACAGGTTGGTATCAGAGCCATTGGTTATAGGGAATTAGATATTTTAAAATATCTAGACTATAACCATAAGCTCAAAATATACTTGGAATTATTTTATATAATATAATTGTATGATTTTATATGAATTATGTGAGTTATGTAAAATTCTATGATTTTATGTTTAGATTCTAACAAAATTATAATAATATTTGACTAACCATTTTGTGAAATATTATTAAGAAATTTGTGCAGTTATGAATTCAGATAGTTACCACTATGAGACCGACCCTTCTGAGTATCCAGACCATAGTAACTCTAAGGAAATAACACTTGAATCAGAACCTCTACAAGCTATGGATATCCCTCCAACAGAAGTGGAGAATAAATCAAAATTTTATGTTCGGCGTGCACCAGTACATGTGGAAGGATATACAATTAAGACTCCTAGGAAAAAGACACAACGTGGAAACAAGTTTAGAGCTAAGCAAGCTGAGGATATAAAAATACAACCTTCTGATTCCCCCGAAAGTAAAGAGAAGGTAACTAAAAGATAGGAGTTGGATCAGGTGAAGACAGCTCGGCAAACTCTTAGAAAACTTAAGAAAATACAGCTAGGAATCTTGAAAATCCAGAAGGACATCAAGAAGCTCAAAACACCCAAGAAGAGTATCTTCACAAGGATATAGAGATGGATTCACAGGAACTAGAAGACTATAGTCTAACTCACCAGAATAAAAGAAATAAGAGCTTAAATGATATATGTCCTTTTGTGTTAAGATATTTATTTGATATGTGTTAAATGATTTTATGTTAGAATATTTATTTATGATACTAATGTTAAAATTCACTATAGTGAATCATGCCACCAAAAAGAAACACTCAGCCTGTCCGAAGAACAGCTCGAGTGGGACGACCCAGAACCAGACTTGGGGAAGAAACACCCGTGAACACTGACACAAATGAGAATGATAGGATTTCTCAAATAGTAGCCCAACAAATATAAGCTACCCTACCTACGTTGATAACCCAACTCCAACAAAATCTATATTTTGGAACTACCACACACCCACCAGCAGGGCCTGAAAATATTAACATAGAAGAGCGGCAGGAAGAGGAAATTCTGAATGGAGTCTCAAAGGGATGTTCCTACAAAACCTTTATGTCTTGCAGACCCCAGGAATTCGATGGAAAAGGAGGAGCTATACAAGCCTTAAGATGGCTAGATGAAAAGGAAGGAGTTTTGGAAATCAGTAACTGTGCTGAAAATTTCAAGACACTGTTTGCTTCGCATTCTCTAAAACGAGAGGCACAATCCTCGTGGAAAATGGAAGTACATACTAGAGGTAGGAATGTCATGAATAAGATAAGTTGGGAGGAATTTAGAAACCTAGTAATAGAAAAATACTACCCTTATAATGAAATAGAGAAACTAGAGGCTGAATTCTTAGCACTAGAAATGAAAGGAGCTGCACACAGGGAATATACTGATAGGTATAATGAACTATCCAGGTTAGTACCACATCTAATAACCCCGAAATCAAAGAGGATAGGGAGGTATATTTGGGGACTAGTACCACAGATAAAAGGGTTAGTGAAATCTGTAAGAACCAAAACCTTCCAAGAAATAGTAATCCTGGCAGGAAGTCTGACGGATGAGATGATCAGAAATGGATCATTAAGCCATCCACAGGTAGGAGAGAAAAGGAAGTGGAATGAAAACCACTCTGGAAAAAGATTTGGAGAAAACTCCCAAAAAAGAATAACCCGACCTCCACCTAGAAATTTCTTGGGAACAGCTCAAGGGAAGAAAGTGGAAACAACTACAGTGTAATATCTGCCAAAGATATCATACGGGGAACTGTATGACAGTGGTTTGTTACAACTACAAAAAGAAGGGGCATATTTCTCGAGACTGCAAAAACCCTACCAACCCTAAAACAGTCAGCTTTTAGTGTGGAAGTGAAAACCATTTTCATAATGAGTGTCCACAACGAAAAGGCAAGGCTCCAGTTAACCAGAACAACCCCGTGGAAGAGCTTTCATGATACAAGCTGATGAAGCTCATCATGAACTGGAAGTGGTAACGGGTATGTTCTTTATCAATAACCAGTACGCAAAAGTATTATTTGATGCAGGAGCAACTCGTAGTTTTTTTTCAAACATCTTTAGACCATCACTTAGTTTAAAATCTGAGAAATTAAGTGATAGCTATGTGATAGAATTAGCTGATGGTAAAACAATAAAAGCTGATGAAATCATTCCTAACTGCATTTTGAATTTAGATGAATATTGTTTTGATATAGATCTGATTCTTATTAAATTAGGAGGATTTGATATCGTAGTAGGAATGGATTGGTTGAGTAAAATCATGCTGAAATCATTTGTGATAAGAAAATGATAAAGATTCCTTTGATTAAGGAAGACAAAACCCTCTGTATATATGGTGATAGACCAAATGATATTGTGAAATTAATTTCTGGTGAAAAAGCACAAAAATGCCTCAATATGAAATGTTTAGCTTTCTTGGCTCACATAGTTGATACAAACTTGATAAGGGAAATTTGGAAAGTGTTCCTGTTATAAATGAATATTCTGATGTTTTTCCTGATGAATTACCTGGATTACCACCCCCTCGTCAGGTAGAATTTAAAATAGAATTAATACCAGGAACAACCCTATTGCTAAAGCACCCTATCGTTTAGCACTAACTGAAATGAAAGAACTCATGACCCAGTTACAAGAGTTATTAGATAAAGGATTTATACGTCCTAATGTATCACCTTGGTGAGCACCGGTTCTGTTTGTTAAAAAAAAGATGGAACTTTTAGAATGTGTATCATTTATAGGGAACTCAATAAGGTTACCATAAAGAATAGGTATCCTCTCCCTAGGATTGATGATTTATTTGACCAATTACAAGGATCTAGTTATTTCTCAAAAATAGATTTAAGATCTGGATATCATCAATTAAGAGTACAGGAAGACAATATTTCTAAAACTGCATTCAGAACTAGGTACGGACATTATGAATTCCTTGTAATGCCATTTTGATTAACCAATGCTCCAGCAGTATTTATGGATTTAATGAATATAGTGTGTAAACCTTATTTAGATAAATTCGTTATAGTCTTCATAGATGATATTCTAATTTATTCTAAGAATAAGGAAGACCACGAACAACACCTGAGGTTGACTTTAGAATTTTTACAAAAGAAAAAGTTATATGCAAAATTCTCAAAATGTGAATTTTGGAAAAGAGAAGTACAATTCCTCGGGCACATAGTTAACCAGAATGGAATTCAGGTTGATCCAGCAAAGATTGAGGCAGTTAAGAAATGGCAAGTTCCAAAAACCCCAACTGAAATACCACAATTCTTAGGTTTAGCAGGATATTACAGAAGATTTATAGAAAACTTCTCAAGAATAGCTCAACCGTTGATAGAATTGACCCAAAAAGATAGAGAGTATGTATGGGGAGAAAAACAAAATGAAGCATTTGAACTCCTCAAAAGTAAGTTATGTAGTGCGCCCATATTAGCTTTACCAGAAGGAACAGATAATTTCATAGTGTATTGTGATGCATCTCGTCAAGGTTTTGGATGTGTTTTAATGCAAAAAGACAAGGTGATTGCATATGCATCCAAACAACTTAGAGGTAGTGAAAAGAATTATACCACCCATGATCTAGAATTAGGAGCTGTAGTATTTACACTAAAAATTTGGAGACATTACTTATATGGGACTAAGTGTATAATATATACGGATAACAAAAGTTTGCAACACATCTTTGATCAAAAGATGTTAAATATGAGGCAAAGAAGATTTGTAGAATTACTAAGTGATTACGACTGTGAAATTAAGTATCATCCCGGTAAAGCAAATGTAGTTGTTGATGCCCTAAGTAGGAAAGAAAGGACCAGGCCTTACGGGTACGTGCTATGAGAATGGAACTACGTTCAGATCTGTTAAATCAAATCCGGGAAGCTCAACAAGAATATATGTTAAAACTAAAAGGGCAATTAAAAGACATGAAAGAGGAAGCAGAAGGAATTCTGAGGTTTAAAGGAAGAATCTGGATACCCGACAACGACATGATTAGAACAATTGTTCTGAAAGAAGCTCATAAGTCAATATATTCTGTACATCCAGGGAATAATAAAATGTACAACGATTTGAAAAGCCAATATTGGTGGCCAGGCATGAAAAGATCAGTCGGAGAATTTGTTGAACAATGTGATGTCTGCTCAAGAATAAAAGCTGAATATCAAAAACCTTCAGGATACCTGCAGCAACCTGAGATTCCAGAATGGAAATAGGATCAAATTACAATGGAATTCATAACTCAGTTACTAAAAACTAAAAATGGATACAACACAATTTGGGTTATAGTGGATAGACTAACTAAGTCAGCTCATTTCTTACCTATACGAGAAGATTATAAAATTGAAAGATTAGCAAGAATTTACATAAAGGAAATTGTGTCCAGACATGGAATACCTGTATCCATTATATCAGATAGAGACAGTAGATTTACTTCTAGGTTCTGGCAAACTTTACAAAAAGCCTTGGGAACCCAAGTAAATTTAAGTACAACCTATCATCCACAGAATGATGGACAGAGTGAAAGAACAATACAAACCCTAGAAGATATGTTAAGAGCTTGTGCTATAGATTTTGGTGGAAATTGGGACAGTCACTTACCATTAATAGAATTTTCATACAATAACAGTTATCACTCTAGTAGTAGGTTAGCTCCATTTGAAGCTCTGTATGAAAGGAAATACAGATCACCTCTGTGTTGGAATGAAATAAGTGATAGACAACTCACAGGTCCCAAACTAATCCAAGAAACCACGGACAAGATCACTGAGATTAAAAATAGATTGAAAACACCTTGTGATTGACAGAAAAGTTATGCAGACAAACGAAGGAAACCATTAGAATTTCAGATTGAAGACAAAGTCTATCTGAAGATATCTCCCTCTAAAGGAATCTTTCGGTTTGGAAAATCCAGTAAGCTAAACCCTAGGTATATTGGTCCATTTAAAATCATTGATAGAATTGGTCCCGTAGCTTATAAGTTGGAGTTACCTCAAGAATTAAGTGAAGTACACAATACCTTTCATGTGTCAAACCTCAAGAAATGTCTAACCAATGAAACCTTAGAGGTACCAATTCAAGAAGTCAAAATAGATAAGAAACTTCATTTTGTGGAAGAACCAATAGCCATTGTAGGAAAGAAGTAAAGCAGTTAAGAAGGAATAAAATTCCTATAGTGAAAGTTAAGTGGAATGCAAAGAGAGGACCGGAATACACATGGGAAAGAGAAGAAGAATTCAAGAAGAAATACCCCCACTTATTCAGAGGTAATAATCATTTAAGTTTTCTAAAGTTTAAGAAATCACACTCCAAGGAATTTTGATATGAAATTATATTAACAGGGAGAGAATGTGACAACCCTAAAATTTTTAATTACGATATTATGTTAAAATATATATATCAATTTACGTATACATGTCACATGCATAAATATATGGAATGTATGTATGCATGCTTAGATGCATGCATATATATTAGAAAAAATTACGTGTGCATGCATGTATATGAAAATTCCGTATGCATGATTGCATGCATATATATATATATTAGAAATTCACGTATGCATGCATATATATGAAAAATTTCGTATGCTTTCATGCATGTATAAAATTATTATGGTGCATTACATACATGCATAATATTCATATACGTATATAGCTTTGATCAAGTTTACAACCAAAACAATCACCAAAATACAAAGAAAACTTAACATAAACTAAACTAACGCTGTACACTTAAACCTAATTACTATTCACTCGGTTTAAATCTTAAACTATAAGCAAAACTAACCTAAATCCTATGTTTAAAACACCTAAATGAATCACCACCCTAATGATACCACAACCCGCCACCACACCACCCTAATCATTACTATAGGGATAATGTGGCATTCTCTCGGCTGCCATGGTGACACCTATAAGAGCTATGGCTTGACTCACCTAAGCTAGAGTCTAGCTCATGATTACCTACCCTAGCCGAGCCCCATAAAAACCCATGCGGACACCACCCGAAACACACACCACCACCCTATTTCCATTGTTTTCGGGATCTCTTTGGAGCACCACCACCTCACACAACCTTATACTATCTGTATCACACAAAAACTTCCCCTTTCACCTCACGGCTATTCCATTCAAGCCAATTATCACCATCAACATCATCATCGAGTATCAAAACACCACCAACCGCAACCATTACCACCCTCGTCCATCATCTCCCATTCTCTTTCTTGGCTTTTGTAGCAAAGAAAACGTATTCTTTGGTTCCCACAGCAAAGCATCAAGAATATCAAAAGGTTTCAAAACCCTAACCCTGGTTAATCTTATATATCAATGTATGAAAATATATATATGTGTGTGTTTTACCGACACATATAATCAAGTACTACCTTCCATATATATATGGATAGGATTTTTAATAAATAAGCAATATAATAATAAGGAAAATAGATTGTGGGAATTAACATTGTTCCAATTTCTTAAAAATTATATAATTGGTTTAAATGGAGAAATAAACAATAAATATAAATAAATTCGAGAAAATTCTGATAAATTCACAGAATGATCCTTGTAAAGTATAAAGGTCTCTGGAATTATTTCAGAATTATTTCCTTACTATAATTGAGATATGAATTTTTATGCATTCTGAAGTAGAAAATTCGAAATAAATACTTAAAGTATATAATAAATTCTGAGAAAATCATGTCTGCAATGTTTAGTCAGAATCTACAGAATATAGAAATTTCATAATTTTTGGAGTTATATGAATATTTTTCTAAATATTGAGATTATTGTAAAATTTACAGAAACTGGTCTGCAACTAGTTAGACCTTGATATATCTATATAATGTTCTATTATATATGAAACATTCTGTAAAATTTTAAGAATTTATGGACTACAGAAGCTATTTTAATGAATTTTGGGAATACTATAGAAATTACAGAAAACAATCTGTTGGGAATTAGATGTTATAAAATTTATGGGATGTTACAAACTGTCGAAATAATATTTTCTAATTTTTTGGTAACTTTGAGTAACAGTAGCTAATTTGGTGATTTATGGAGACTTTGGACTAATTATAAGTATTTATGTATAATAAACTAAATATTGAGAATTTTGTGGTAACATCATTTGACTATCTTACAGCTGAACTTTCAAAAGTTAATTAAATTTGAGGTTCTAAAAATTTTAAAGAAATTATGTCTAATTTTGTGAATTATTTTATAGGTTCAAATTTGGAGACACGGTGAGATTCATAGCCTCATTTTGACCATTTGGTATTTGTAAAGTTTTTAGGGGAAAAACATACTGATTGGGTTGATGTACTATTTTTGAAAATATTTTGATACTTACTGTCATTTGCGATACAACCATTAGTTCGAATGAGGAACCGTCCGATAATATTAGTAACGCTACTTAGGAGAATATTTGCACCAACAGGATGAGTGTTGTGATGCTATTTTCCTGCACCTAACCGAATGAGAGTTGAGATGTAATATTATCTGATTTTGTGAATTATTTCGTGACAGTATGATTATGTATGTAAACAGGTTTGGTTGTAATTGGTGCATCAACAAAATGTTTTATTTGGATACAAACCTATGTTCTCACCAACTTTTTGTTGACTAGTTTGAGTATGCTTTTTCATGAAACAATGTCTAATACCTTTGATTTTAGCTTCAAAGTTCATAACGGTTGCAAAGAAGTTGTTGGAAGAGTGTGTGTCACACTAACAGTCAACATAGTTGACTATAGTGTGTATGTAGACGCACACTTCGACCGTATCTGAATACATGCAGTAGTTAACCAAGTTGTAGAAAGATTGCATCTAATTTTTAAAACTTATGTATAAAGATGTAATCACGAATATTATAAATAAATGCATGTCTTACGTTATGATTTTAAGTGTGTATGTTTATTGTATTTGCTCCGCTATAATTAATGTACTCTGATCAAGCAAGTCACACCCCACCCGCATCTTTCACGCTTCCGCCAGGATGTGACTCCGGAGTGCAGACGAGAAATCAGTTGTATTCTGCTGATTACGCTGCAATTATGGAAAAAGACTATGTGAATGATGGGGCTTTCAAATGCTTCGTTTCTCAAGTCGAACCAAAACACGTAAGCGATGCCCTAAAGGATGAGTCCTGGGTCAATGCTATGCAAGAGGAGCTGCTAAAGTTCAAGAAGCTTGGAGTGTGGACACTCGTTGGCCGTCCCAGATGAGTTAAAGTGATAGGCACCAAATGGGTGCTACGCTGCATGAAGGATGACCAAGGTGTTGTTATCAGAAAAAAGGCACGGTTGGTTGTTCAAGGCTTCAGACAAGTCGAGGGAGTCGACTATAATGAAGTGTTTGCACCCGTGGCTAAAATGGAAGCAATCCGCATCTTTCTAGTCTACGCATCTTACATGAAGATCAAAGTCTATCAACTAGATTTAAAGAGTGCATTCCTTCACGAGGAAATCCGTGAAGAGGTCTATGTCAATCAACCCGAAGGATTCGAAGATCCTTATCATCAGGATAGAGTCTACAAGTTGGACAAGGCTCTGTACGGGCTACATCAGGCTCCTCGAGCCTGGTATGAGAAAGAGATGGAGATTTACTGATGGTGCAAATCTATGTGGATGACATTATATTCGGTTCGTAAAACGAAGATCTATGTAAAGAATTCGAATCTGTGATGATGGCAGAATTTGAAATGCGTGCCATGGGAGAAATGAAGTTCTTCCTGGGATTACAGGTGGATCAGACACCTACCGGTATTTTTCTACATCAGACTAAGTATGTCGGAGACATTCTTAGTCGATTTGATATGGAAAATGTCACTGCTGCCGGTACCCCACTCGCCACAAATCATGATGTGGCTCCTGATGAGAATGCGGATTTGGTGGATGCCACTATGTATCGTGGGATGATCAGATCTCTCATGTATCTCACTGCCTCGCGTCCAGATATCATGTATGCCATATGTCTATGCTCCAGATATCAAGCAAAACCAAAAGTAAATCATCTGATCGGAGTGAAAAGGATCTTTCGTTATCTGAAGGGTACTCCAACACTGGGGTTGTCGTATCCTCATGACGATGACTTTGAGCTAACGGCGTATAGTGATTCAGACTACGGCGGCTGCAAGATGAACTTCAAGTCTACATCAGCAGGGTGTCAATTTTTTGGAAGGCGTTTAGTCATGTGGCAATGCAAGAAGCAGACCTCGGTTGCCCTATCAACCTGTGAAGCTGAATACGTTGCTATTGCAAGCTACTGCTCTCAGATTATCTGGATCCAACAGCAAATGCGGGACTACGGTTTGCAATTCTATAACACCCCTATATATGTTGATAACTCTGCTGCCATAGCTGTAACTAAAAATCCAGTTCAACACCCAAAAACTAAACACATCGGCATAAAGTATCACTTCATACGTGACTGCTATGAAAAACAATTAATTGATCTGGTTAAGATAAACATGGATTTTTAACGCGCCGACCTCTACACCAAACCGTTTGATAAACCCAGAATTTTCTATTTGTTAGAGGTCAACGGCGTGAAAAAGAAAAGTGACATTATCTCGGAAGACACAGATGCTTAGTCCGACACTAGTTCAGTTTTTTTTATTTTATTTTTATTTGTTTCAATTTCCTTGTCTTATAAAAATCTAAAAACACAAAAAGATTTTATGTTTTAGAATTTTAGGGGAGATTAGTTTACTTTCAGTATTTATTTACTTAAAAAAAGGGAAGGGCAGATAAGCTAAAAGGCAAAAACAACAAAGATAAGACTGTGATTCTACACTATGGAAAGTGATAGTACACAGGCGTCAAGGAACACCCAAAAGATTTTAAATTTTTGCAATTTTAGTTTAATTAATCACAGAAAATTGTTAGTCAGAGAATTCTAAGTCTAACAAATTGGGAAAATGATAGTACGCCTGTGTGTTACTGTAATTACACGGAGAAATTTGATCTAGGGAGGTGCTAGTTTACTATACGATGTGTCGGTAGATTCAACACAATAGACTTGTAGACATCATTGGTGAACTCAATTTAAACTAATCTATTCAACCGACTGTGGGTTCCTATCTTATCACTAGTTAACACAATCAGTCATTTCAATAATAGGTGACGAGCAAATTAACGCCACAAAAAGTGTGCGGATGACCACAAAAAGAGCAATGCATGAAAAACATAATAAACGCAATCAAGCTGATAACATATGTTGTTGGTGCGTTATGTGCAAAAGAAAAAATAAAAGATGCTCTAACAAGGAGATAGGTTGTGTGCATCTCTGCTGTGCGATGGCACTGACCTGAGGATAAGCATAACCTAGATATTCTAGAATTCACTGTTGTTTGCCGCCTCTCTGTTGTGCGATGGCACTGACCTGAGGCCTGGCTTCTCTTTGAAAGTTCTAAGAATAGTCTCTTCTGGTCAAAATACTCATAGACCGCTCAAAAGTCTCCTGAGGAATGTTGATTACTATATAAGCGTGGGATCCACAAATGTTGGTTGAAATAATATAACCTAATATATCACCAATATGTGTCAAAAGTCTGTGTATGGATTTAAGTGGACAAGTATACTGACAATCATCGTGGACGCACTGCCTGATGTTCAAAATCAATGTGTGTTACATATCAGATCAAGCATGATTCCCAGTCAGATCTTAGAAGTCTCAGATGAATGAGATACTGTGATATGTAAATATGTTAGTTTCCATTTCAATAAATATATAAAAGTTCCAAGTAATGGAGTTTATGCCAGTCTGGTTCCATATGAATCTGTCTTAGAAATGATGTTAATGCTAATAGGCTTATCTACCCAACCCTAACAAAATCACAAAAACATGTTTACTTAGTTACATAGTTTAGTCTTTCAAGTTATTTGTAAAGTGTGTCAGTGTCGGACTGTGCTATGTTACTCATTGCTGTGAATGTCACAATATGAACTTAACGTTAATCTTAAATCAATTGTTTCTGAAAAGGTAAAAGTTTCATGTCAGAGATGATCAGGTGGATAAATGGATGATGTCTGAGATGATTAGGTGGATAAATAGATCACATCTGAGGTGATCAATTGGTTTTTAATCTTAAAATGGTCATGTCTGAGATGATCAAATTGATCCAAATGTTTTATCTATTGTTATAAGGGTATAAGTGTTCATGGGTCAAAAGGCTAAATTTCACAAGTATGACCCATTCGCACGACTGGACCATGAATATGGACCAGTCGTACGAATGGACCATACGAATGAACCCATTTGCACGACTAGACCATGAGTATGGACCAGTCGTACGAATGGACCATACGTATGAACCCATTCGCACGACTAGACCATGAGTATGGACCAGTCGTACGAATGGACCATACGAATGAACCTCAATCGTACGACTGGTGATGACCGAATGGGCGAGTCGTACGACTGAAGCTCAGTCGCACGACTCAATCGTGCGACTAGGTTCAGTCGCACGACTAAAGTTGCCCTAGTATAAATTGAGGGGGAGTCGGTCGCAGTTGTTCATTCACTCCAATCGCCCTCTCAAACGCACGACCTAAACTCACTCTGCTAAAATTTCATTTGATCATTATAGACCATTATTTGATATATTCTGACGATCTATATTGATACTACCGGTAATGTGCAATGATGTTCAACTTCAAAGATCAGAAATACACGTTCAAATGACTGAACATGAGATCTAACTATAACCGAGACTTATCTTAACAAATAAACCACTAAAACTAAGAATCTTGATCGAATAAAAGTTATTAGAAGCTTAGTCAGACATATGCGAACCTAATGAGCCAATCCACAGCGTCTAACATCAATTATTGCTCAAAAATCAAATTTGAATGAGTAAACTGTCAGACATGCGACTGGACACACTGATGAACTCCAATCGCACGACTGAGCAAGACGAATGGCTCAATCGCACGACTGAGATGGACAAATGGTTCAATCACAAGACTGAAACATGCGTCTAAGCTCAATCGCACAA
Organism: Flaveria linearis; assembly: GCA_024085815.1. Taxonomy (NCBI): domain Eukaryota; kingdom Viridiplantae; phylum Streptophyta; class Magnoliopsida; order Asterales; family Asteraceae; genus Flaveria; species Flaveria linearis. Next base: position 231,632 of record JABSNV010000254.1, on the reverse strand, counting down.
CTGAGGTAAACGCATGAGTGATCGCACGACTAAGTCCAATCGCTTGACTCAGTCGTACGTATGAGCTCAATGGCATTACCAGATCTCAGTCGTTCAGATTAGTCGCACGACTAGATTCAATTGCTCAGTTCAGTCGCACGACTGAAGAAAATCTTCAATTACATGAAACAAGTTTGGCATATTTTGACACGCACTAATGTTTATTTACTTTGTGTCACAGATGGCGAGTAGGTGGCCTATGAGCTCTAAGCACAACATTTGTGCTTATCTCGATCTCTCTTCCCGCAACGCTGCAGAGTTTGCAGGCATCATTACTTTCTTACGACACTCGAGGATTTTTCGAGCGATCTCTACGCCGTGCACTCCTTACCGATCCATACAGCAGGCGTTTTGGGAAGGCGCTGCTGTAGATAGGTCTACTGAGCCCCACACTATCAGGAGCTCGATTTTCAGGGAGGCCATCCAGATCACCGAGAAGGATATTAGGATGGTTCTGGAGTTCGGGGATGATGTTGATTGCCCCACTCGATTACATCCCCTCACGGTTAGAGGCTGCTTTATGAGGGCCAAGTATTCTGGGGACATCAACACAAGTATGCTCAACAAGAGCAACTTCTGCCCCCAGTTCAAATATGTTGGACCAAAAGAACCAATGAGCCAAGATCAGGAAAACCTCTAAGTCCCACATGACATCATAACAACTACTGAAAGCCTCATAGTAGTTTGACAAAGTCTGAAGACTCAACAGCTAAAGATCAAAGAACTGAAGAACAACAGCTAAAGATCTAAAGTACTGAAGACCACAAGTACTGAAGTCTGAAGTACTGAAGAACACAAGTACTGAAGAATTCAAGTACTGAAGACTCAAGTACTAAAGATCAACAGCTGAAGAACTGAAGAACTGAAGATCAACAACTGATGTACAAAGCCTGAAGATAAAGACTGAAGACATCAGCTGATGACAACTACTGAAGTTATCAGCTGATGAAGCGTCTGAAGTTCAAAGTTTGAAGACCAAGTGCTGAAGCTTCAGAGTTTGTCACAACAGCTGAAGAAGTTGTCTTCAGTTATTGTGATGGTTTTATCTTTCAGTAGTTGTAATTTTCCTTTTCAGTAGTTGTAAAACGACTGAAGAGTTTGTTCTTCAGTCGTTATAGTTCAGTAGTTATAAACGACTGATGAGTTTGTTCTTCAGTCGTTGTATTACTTTTAGTAGTTTCTTTTCTTCAGTAGTTTGTAATAAGTAGTAACACTTAGCTTTTGTAAGAAGATGTCAGCTATTTGACATCTTCAGTAGTTTAGTGTTTATTTCAGTAGTTTGTTAATAACGGTTTGATGTCACTATCAAGTGACATCAGCCTACGTGATTCTTCCTATAAAAGGAAGATGACCTAATTGTAACCGTACCGAAACGTGTGAGATAATATAAATACCTTTTTGGCAGAATTCATTCTCTCTCTCTATAGCTTTACTGTTACATGCAAAATCATTAGTGTTCTTGCTTGTTTGCGTAATTCTAGTGCTAAATCCGCTGCGAATACAACCTAATTGATCAAACTAGAGGCTGATATCCTGTCAAATGGTATCAGAGCGAGGTTAATCATTGATCGATTTAACAGTTGATTATTGAAACTGCTCTTTTGCTATCTACGTTTGATCGAATTAGCAATTTTCAAGGATTAGTTATAGAGATTGAGACTCTGCTGTTTCTGGCTGTTAAACTTGAGCTTCTCTGGTTTTGAGCTACATTTTTTTGTTTAACTTGATTTTGATTGAAATCTGAGATGGCGACACCAACGAACAATCCTTACAATACTGGTTCCTCAACCAAGCCTCCGATGCTTGTGAGGAATGAGTATAACATCTGGCAACGCCGTATGCTTCACCACTTGTCTATCAACAGTGCTGGTTGTTGGAAGTCAGTGGTGCATGGACCATACAAGCCGATGGTGAGCGTCCCTGAGTCTAATGAGAGGGTTGCGAAGAAACCCGATCAATACTCGGACGAAGATCTCAAGCTGTTCGAGATTGATGCAAAAGCCCATGGAATTCTGGCCATGGCACTGCCAAATGAAATCTATGCTGGTCTGATGCATCATGAGACTGCTCATGATCTCTGGGTTGCTCTGAAGGAACAATTCGGAGGAACCGATGAGGTCTTCGCAAATACAAGGGAAATCCTCGCCCAACAATATGAGACATTCTCTCATAGGAAGGGTGAGACTCTGACTCAACAGTATGAACGGTTCTCCTGTTTGATCTCTGAGTTGAAGATGGTCAAACAAGAGTACTCTAATAGCCAGATGAACAACAGATTCCTCAGATCACTGCCTGAGAGATGGGACACCTATACCATTGTCCTACGCTCCAGTGCAAATCTGGATGATCTATCTCTCACCCAACTTCATGGGAAACTGCTCATATTTGAGAGAGAGATAGAGCAAAAGAGGCAGTTGTCCACCTCTGGCAAGCTCACTGATGACTTTGTCACAGGCAATGCTACCTTGATAGGTCAGGAGTCGGAATATGCTGCATCTGAGAGTGCCTATGATGAGCATATTGATTTCTCTTCCAACTCTGAACATGCTTTTGTTGGTGTTGATAGTAGTCTAGGTGGTGTTGATAAATATTTGATCTCAAAAGTTCTATAAGAGAAGTAGCAGGAAATTTCCTGGTCTTTCTGGCAAAACCAAGGTTGGTTTTGACAAAAGCAAGTTGAGGTGTCACCACAGGCTTGGACACTTTGCTAGAGAGTGTAGATCATCTGGATCTAACACCTCTGCACCCTTTGTGACTTTTCCTAGTAATAGCTCACAGAACAGAGGGCAACATTCCAGTTCTCAGGGTCATCCATCATCAGCTCAGGCATCACCTGCATACTTTGTGCCTCAAGGTCATATGCCATACCCATACCCCTGCTACTATATGCCTCAGCCGAGTCAAGCTCAAGTACCTCCTGCTCAGCCACCACATGCTCTCCCTGAGCCTCAACCTTCCCAATCTCATCATCAAACCCAACCTCAACAACACAGCTTCTTCACCCCAGGAGTTGTTGACTAGAGTAGTCTACCAGATGATCTATCTGGTCAGGAACAACTATTCCAAGGTGTTGGTCAACATGGTGGTGATCATCCATTTGGGAATCTTGCTCTAATGGCCTTTGAGTCTGCTGATAGGTCATCCTCTAATGCTTCATCACTAGTATCCTCTGAGGCTAAAGCCAAGCTTTGTTCTGATTCATGCATAGCAGCATTTGCTTCTATTAGAGAAGCAAATGTAGCTTTAATTGATAAACACCTTGAGCTAGAGCAAACCATTTCCAAAAAGAAAGCTGAATTTGAGGCTACACTTAATGATAAAAATGATGACATTTATAAGCTTAAATGCCAAATAAAAGATGATAAGGCTAGGGAAGATGTACTTCTAGAGAAGTACAGAGACCTCAAGGAAACTCTTGCAACCACCCAAGTAGAGTGTGATCGATAGGTGCAATCATGCAAGGGTTTTGAAATGCTTCTTAGTAAGCAGTCAGCTTCCAATGTGAAGTTTGGCATTGGTTATAATCACACTGCTCCTCCTATAGATTTTACTTTAAGAGCAGAGGTAGAATCTGATGGTGAGAGCAATAACCAACACTTCTCATCATGTGACCTACTATCTTCTGATACAGCATCATCAGAAGTAGAAGTCAGCATTAATTCCTCCCACACCAATCAGCTGATGCTACAACAGCTGATGGTTCAAATGCTGACTGTCACATGATCAACAAGTTGATCAACTCAGGTGTTGTCTCTAGAAGTACTGAAAGTACTAGAGAGCAAGTGATAACACCTAAAGTTCAAACCTCAACTCTTGCATGTACTGAAGAGAAGAAAACTGCAAGTAGAAAGGGTTTGAAGCCTAATGAAGAGGATGTCAGGAAAGCAGGTACTACAAGGAAGAAAACTGCAAGTACTGACAGCAAACAGCTGAAGAACAAGTCTTCAGCAGTTTCATCCTCTTCAATAGATGATCAACATAAGATGAAGAAGAAGCCATGTGAGATATGTGGCTTGTTCAATCATCTTACTGATGATTGCTGGTACAAAAGAGGTTCCAAACTCAAACAAAATGGGAAATTAAAGAGCACATGAATACAATGAAAAATGAGTTTGAGACCAAGTTTGTACTAGTAACATCAAAGCCTGAAGCCCCTAAGCCCAAAAGCAAATCCAAAAAGAAGGTAGGGGTTACTCAGGCAACAGCTGAGGTTGCTCAAAAGAAGATGGTGCAACACAGGAATCCATCATCAGCAAGCCCCAATGTGTCTGAAGAGCTGAAAACTTTATCACAAAGTCAGACACAACTTGTGATGATGGTTCAGCATCTAATGGGAAGAGTCAACCAATTACATACACACATGTTGAAACCACAGAAAAGGAAATCTAAGCCAAAGGATTCCTCTTCTACACCATCTCCTTCACCTCAGGCTGTCACACATAACACACCAGTTAGTGTTGCACCTGTTGAAGGAAACAGACCTAAAACCAAAAAGGTTTGGAATCTCTAAATCTAACTAACTTGTTGTTATGATTGCAGGGTTCTTCAACATGCCAAAGAAGCATCTGGTATGTAGACAGTGAAGGATCCATGCACATGACAGGAAGCAGCTCTCTTCTTAATGACTACTCTCAAGGAAAGAAGGGATTTGTTTCCTTTGGCAATGATGCAAAGGGTTACATCATCGGAAAAGGCTTTGTTTCCAATGGGGAAATAAGGTTTGATGATGTTAACAATGTGGAGAATCTCAAGTACAATCTCTTGAGTGTCAGTCAAATGTGTGATAAAGGCCATGTTGCCCTTTTCACAAGCCAGAACTGTTAGATTCTGTCATCCAAAGTTCTAAATTTGATTGACAATGTATTGGATGAATACACTCTCCTGAAGGCCAACAGGACAGGAAGAGTGTATGCCTTAGATCTTTCCAAGAAAATAGATCTAAAAGGCCATCCTTGCCTATTCTCCAAGGCTTCTCCTCAAGAGTCTACTCTATGGCATAGAAGGCTGGGACATGTTAATCTCAAAAAATGAATCAGCTGATAACCCATGGTATAGTAAGAGGATTTCCTTCAAAGGAGTTTAAGTGTGAAGACAACTACACTGCTTGCTTAAAGGGAAAACAACACAGAGTTTCATTCCCTCCAATAGAAGAAACAAAGTCCACTGTCTACTTGCAACTCCTGCACATGGATCTCTTTGGTCCTATCAGGGGTGATGAGCATGGCATAGAAGAAATACTGTCTGGTAATTGTGGATGATTACTCCAGATATGTATGGACTTTTTTCTTGCACTCCAAAGATGAAGCTGCCAAGGCTATTATGAACTTTGTGTTAGTTGTGGAGAAGTAGTATTCCCTTCAGGTCAAGTGTGTGAGGAGTGACAATGGAACAGAGTTTAGAAATCACACACTTGATGACTTCTACCTGTCAAGGGGAATTAAAAGACAGTTCAGTATTCCAAGAACTCCTGAACAAAATGGAGTGGTTGAGAGGAAGAACAGGACTCTCATTGAAGCTGCAAGGTCAATGCTGGCTGACTCAGGTTTGCCACTGACCTTTTGGGCTGAAGCTATCAACACAGCTTGCTATGTGCAGAATAGAGCCTTAGTGAATCAAAGGTTGATGAAGACTCCTTATGAAGTACTTTATCATTCGGCCCCTTTGATTTCTTTCTTTAGAGCCTTTGGGTGTCCTTGTTTCATTCTCAACACAAGCAATCCACTCCAGAAGTTTGCTTCAAAGGTGGATGCAGGGTATTTTGTTGGTTATTCATCAACCTGCAAGGCATACAGAGTTTCAACTGTAGGACAAAGATAGTTGAAGAAACTCTGCATGTCAAGTTCAATGAATCTCCAAAGGACAAGATTCCACAAAACCCTGTGGAGTTATTTGATCTAGACATACTGCAATATGTTCCTTATAAACCTCCAGCTGTTGTGCCTGTCAACAGTTCTCCACCTGGTGGTACTGATGATGATGTAGTCAGTACTCACCTCTTCAAGTTTAGTGACCACCTGCCTGAGTCCACTAAACCTGATGCTCCTGTAGCTTCAGCAGCTCCATCCATAACAAATGCTGATGAGATTTCTGCTTGCTCTACTTCATTTGAGCTGCCATCTCCTACATGGTTTCAAGAATCTCTATCAACATCTGTTCCTGCTGAAGGTCCTACAAACACTTGCACAGATCTTATAGTTTATAATGAGCTGAAGAATCACCCAATGTCTCAAATCATTGGTGATATCAATGCTGGAGTCTCAACCAGAAGTCAATTGTCCAACTTCTACTTCTATGCTCTCTTTATCAGTCAGTAAGAACCAAAGAACTATCATGTTGCTTTAAGAGACAATGAATGGGTTGAAGCAATGCAGCTTGAGCTTCTTCAGTTCAGAAAACAGCAAGTATGGGAGCTTGTTCCTTTACCCAAGGTAAATGTGCAATAGGCACTAAATGGGTATTTAGGAACAAAATAGATGAAAAGGGCCAAATAGTCAAGAACAAGGCCAGGCTGGTTGTCCAGGGGTTTGCACAAGAGGAAGGCATCGATTATGATGAAACCTTTATCCCTGTAGCCAGGCTGGAGGCAATTAGATTGTTCTTAGCCTATGCTGCCTTTCATAGTCTTAAAGTTTATCAAATGGATGTCAAAAGTGCCTTCTTATATGGTAAAAGAAAAGAGGAAGTTTATGTATGTCAACCACCAGGCTTTGAGGACAATAAACATCCTGATTGGGTGTATAAGCTTGATAAGGCTCTTTATGGGCTGAAACAAGATCCTAGAGCCTGGTATGAGACACTATCAACTTTTCTCCTCCAAAATAAGTTCACTAGAGGCACCATTGATAAAACTTTATTCATAAAGACTATGGGACAGCATAAGCTCCTTGTTCAAATTTATGTAGATGATATAATTTTTGCATCCTCTGATCCACAGTTGTGTGATGAATTCACAAAGCTCATGAAGCAAAAGTTTGAAATGAGTGCTATGGGAGAATTACAGTTCTTTCTAGGTTTGCAAATCAAACAAAGGGCTGATGGAATCTTTATTCATCAGTCCAAATACACAAAAGAGTTGTTGAATAAGTTTGATTTACAAAACTGTAAGCCCTGTTCTACTCCCATGAGCAGCATCACACAACTGGATGTTGATCAGAAAGGTAAAGCGGTTGATGAAACCCTTTACAGATGTATGATTGGGTCCCTGATGTACCTTACAGCTTCTAGACCAGACGACTTATCTTCCATATGGTGAATGTTTGCCTGGCCCCGAAGACATCCTCATGGGACCAGATGTCCACAAGGTTGCAACAAGTATTGTACTCTATCCTTGAAAAACAACCATTAAATTTTACTGAAATAATCTTTTTGGAAATCAAGGACATGGCCATGAAACCTATTGCAAACCGTTGGATTTTATATCCTCGGTTCATTATGGCCATGATAGAGAGCCAGCTTAATGCTGAGGGACTAGTTGGCACTGGAGTCCCTGCCATGGCTGTACTAGCTGAGGTATACTCCAGGCACAACAGCGACCAAACACTCAAAAAGGCTGCCAAGCTGCGAAAGCCCACGCAGCTGGAACCCACAGCCTCCACCTCACAATCCAAAGTCCCCACTAAGCCCAAAACCAAGAAGAAACCCAAAAAGGCTACTCAGGGAGATGAGTCCCCTGAGGTGACCCTGCAACACAAACGCAGGAAGTGACTGTTGGCCAGATTCTCCCATCAGTCACCACGACTCCACCAACCACAATCGCACAGGCATCCTCTTTACAGGAGCCTGATGCAACCATTTCAGGGGCTGCCACACATCTCGAACCTCACTCAATTAAGGAGGTTGCCACTGAAAAGCACACTTCTCCCCATGTGCATACTGCTTCCAGCCCATCTCCCACTGAAACCGCCCCTCAAAGTCCTACTCTTATAATTGCCAAAGTGTTGACTCATCTAAACACTCCACCCTCTCCCCAGAAACCAATCACAAATGGGTATCTCCAACCAAAGAGAGGGTGGAAACAAGTGTTGATGGGAGCCCACAATACCGAGAATCACATGTCTCATCTCCCAGTGTGGCAAGGGCGATAGAACATTCTGGTGAGGCTGCCACTTCCCCTGCACCAGCATATGAGCAGGAAGAAGCTGGTACCATCAATAAGACCTCACCAGAGGCAACTGCCGATGATGGATCCAATCCGGAGGCTGGAAGTCCCCAGAACCAAGACAAAGGGGCACATACAACTACTGAGCCACACTCAGTGCATGTACATCCTGACCCAGTCAGGAGGTCAGGTGATTCAGCACACACTGATGATGACCTGAGCTTCTTCTTCGACGTAGTCGCTCAAAACACTATCCTAGAGGATGAGGTAAGCAGACTCAAAGAGCTGCTTACCAAAATGTCTCAGGATCAAAGTCCATCTGCCACCATACACCCACAGATGGCATCTTCACTTGAAGGTCTCACATATACTCAGCCACTACCATAAACTCAGCCACCTGCCCCTGCTTCTGGCACTAGTTCTCAGGAACAGAACCCTCCTGAGCAATTAGTTGCTATCTTCCAACAATCCCTGCCTCTCATCACACCAATAATCACAGACATTGTGATGAAAACCCTTGATAAGAGGCTTCCCTCACAAATACAACCCTTGGTGGAGGTTGCTGTGGCTAAAGCGCTTTTTGATAGTCAAACCCCAACCAATGCACCTAAAAAGGGGGAGACATCAGTGAAAGCTAAGAGGAAGAGGATAGAGGAGGAGAAAGAAGTGGGGAAAGAGGGGGAAAGCTGTGGTTGAGGAGATTGAGAAGGTGAAGGGGAAGGAGACGGAGAGGGAGGAGAGAGCTGAACAGATTAAAGTGGCTGAAATCCAAAAAGATTCATTGTCACTTACAAAAAGAAGAAAGGAGAGAAGGAGGGAGAGAAGATGAAGGAAACTGATCTAGCAGTCCTGGTCAAGGAGGCTGATAATGAACATAGCCGATCAATGGACTCTATCATTGATCAGCTGTTCAGGTAAGGGTTTGACACGGACACTGCCATGCTAGATCAGGAAATTAGGAAGTTGGAGATGAAGGAAATTGAATACCGATGGACCAGTTATAGCCAAGAGGAGAGAAAGAGACTCAAGGCTATGACTAGGTTTATTTCAAAGTATTTGGGGAGACCAGTCCTAGATGTTAGGTCATGGACCAGGGATAGAGTCTTGGCTATAGCCACCAAGATCTGTTCGGCTGGTGAATTTACTAAAGGACTGGTCGTAGAAGCCCTGTCAGAAGCCGATGCTGGGAACAGGACTTTGCTAGCCAAACAAACTAACCTTCCCTCATTTCCAGATTGCTAGCAAAGTCTGCCCAATCTCCCACACCATCGCCAACCCAAACACAACCCACAAGACCAACCCCCTCACCATCAAAACCCATTGCCGATGATACACCCTTGCAGAAGAAGAGAAGGGTGTTGAGGCTGCAAGAGGAAGAGGAGGAGGAGTATGAGGAAGAAGATAGGCTGCCTTTTTCTGCAGTCATATCTTTACCAAAATCCAAACCAATGCCCATCACTCCCACCTCACAGATGGAAGCTGTGAAGGTTAAGATAGAAGAAGAGCAGCAGCAGAAACTTCATGATGATGAGATGCTGAAAAGCATAGACAAAGCTTATACTGCTTCTTCTTCTATAGTCAATATGAAGAAAGAAGCTCTAAGACTCTACACTCTCATGCACACCTTCCAATATGATAGAGAGAGAGTGAAAACTTGGTCTGATCCTAGGGTGGCTCACAGGATTATTAAGAAAGACAATCCTGTGAGATACAAGAGCCAAGTAAAGAAGATCGTAGATGAAGTGATCTCAGTGGCTCTTGTAGTAACACCCTGGGAGATTGTATAGGAGTTCGAGAAAGCCTACAGGACTAACCAGCCACCCTAAACGATGTTGGAGAATAGGGTGGTCAAGAAAGGGTTAGTCTACAAGAGGCTTGAGAACTTTAGAAAGGACGAGCTCAATCTGTTACTAGAAGGCAAACATCCTGATGAATTCACCTATAGACAGATTACAACAGTTGAGCTCAAGAATGGCAAACAGGCCAAGTTTGTCTCAGAACTGTACGGCCGTGAAGGATTGTTTGAAGGTGAGGCTGAGGACCTGACCAAGGAAGAACAAATGACATTCCTTGAAGCCTACACTAGAGAATCCTACAGGCTCGTACGTGGGAAGTAGGTCTCATGGATGGGACAACAGCCTTGTGTCCAGTTCCCTAAGACAGGGCTCCCATCCATACTATGCCAATCAAATCTCAAAGACCTCTTCCCAGGCCAGTGCTTATTTGGATCAACTTCTGATCTGATCCAGAAGGAAATAGACCAACATTTCTGCTAATAATAAGTGGGACAATAAATTGCTTAGAGGTTTTGGCTGCATTGGTTCAGGGGGAGTTTGTTGGACCAAAAGAACCAATGAGCCAAGATCAGGAAAACCTCTAAGTCCCACATGACATCATAACAACTACTGAAAGCCTCATCAGCAGTTTGACAAAGTCTGAAGACTCAACAGCTGAAGATCAAAGAACTGAAGAACAACAGCTGAAGATCTAAAGTACTGAAGACCACAAGTACTGAAGACTCAATAACTGATGTACACAGCCTGAAGACAAAGACTGAAGACATCAGCTGATGATAACTACTGAAGTCATCAGCTGATGAACATCTGAAGTTCAAAGTCTAAAGACCAAGTGCTGAAGCTTCAGAGTTTGTCACAATAGCTGAAGAAGCTGTCTTCAGTTGTTGTGATGGTTCAGTAGTTGTAAACGACTGAAGAGTTGTTTTTCAGTCGTTGTAGTACTTTCAGTAGTTTCTTTTCTTCAGTAGTTTGTAATAAGTAGTAACACTTAGCTTTTTGTAAGAAGATGTCAGCTGTTTGACATCTTCAGTAGTTTAGTGTTTACTTCAGTAGTTTGTTAATAACGGTTTGATGTCACTATCAAGTGACATCAGCCTATGTCATTCTTCCTATAAAAGGAAGATGACCTAATTGTAACCGTGCCGAAACGTGTGAGTTAATAGAAAATACCTTTTTGGCAGAATTCATTCTCTCTCTTTATAGCTTTGCTGTTACATGCAAAATCATTAGTGTTCTTGCTTGTTTGCGTTATTCTAGTGCTAAATCCGCTACGAATACAACCTAATTGATCAAACTAGAGGCTGATATCCTGTCAATTTTTTTTTCTGCCAAAAAGGGGGAGTTTGTTGGATGAAAAGAACCAATGAGCCAAGATCAGGAAAACCTCTAAGTCCCATATGACATCACAACAACTGCTGAAAGCCTCATCAGCAGTTTGACAAACTCTGAAGACTCAATAGCTAAAGATCAAAGAACTAAAGAACAACAGCTAAAGATCTAAAGTACTGAAGACCACAAGTACTGAAGTCTGAAGTACTGAAGAACACAAGTACTGAAGACTTCAAATACTGAAGACTCAAGTGCTGAAGATCAACAGCTGAAGAACTGAAGAACTGAAGATCAACAACTGATGTACAAAGCCTGAAGACAAAGACTGAAGACATCAGCTGATGACAACTACTGAAGTCATCAGCTGATGAAACGTCTGAAGTTCAAAGTCTGAAGACCAAGTGCTGAAGCTTCAGAGTTTGTCACAACAGCTGAAGAAGTTGTCTTCAGTTGTTGTGATGGTTTTATCTTTTAGTAGTTGTAATTTTCCTTTTCAGTAGTTGTAAAATGACTGAAGAGTTTGTTCTTCCGTCGTTATAGTTCAGTAGTTGTAAACGACTGAAGAGTTTGTTCTTCAGTCATTGTAGTACTTTCAGTAGTTTCTTTTCTTCAGTAGTTTGTAATAAGTAGTAACACTTAGCTTTTAGTAAGAAGATGTCAGCTGTTTGACATCTTCAGTAGTTTGGTGTTTACTTCAGTAGTTTGTTAATAACGGTTTGATGTCACTATCAAGTGACATCAGCCTACGTCATTCTTCCTATAAAAGGAAGATGACCTAATTGTAACCGTGCCGAAACGTGTGAGTTAATAGAAAATACCTTTTTGGCAGAATTCATTCTCTCTCTCTATAGCTTTACTGTTACATGCAAAATCATTAGTGTTCTTGCTTGTTTGCGTAATTCTAGTGCTAAATCCGCTGCGAATACAACCTAATTGATCAAACTAGAGGCTGATATCCTTTCAATTTTTTTTTCTGTCAAAAAGGGGGAGTTTGTTGGACCAAAAGAACCAATGAGCCAAGATCAGGAAAACCTCTAAGTCCCACATGACATCACAACAACTGCTGAAAGCCTCATCAGCAGTTTGACAAAGTCTGAAGACTCAATAGCTGAAGATCAAAGAACTGAAGAACAACAGCTGAAGATCTAAAGTACTGAAGACCACAAGTATTGAAATCTGAAGTACTCAAGAACACAAGTACTGAAGACTTCAAGTACTGAAGACTCAAGTGCTGAAGATCAACAGCTGAAGAACTGAAGATCAACAACTGATGTACAAAGCCTGAAGACAAAGACTGAAGACATCAGCTGATGACAACTACTGAAGTCATCAGCTGATGAAACGTCTGAAGTTCAAAGTCTGAAGACCAAGTGCTGAAGCTTCAGAGTTTGTCACAACAGCTGAAGAAGTTGTCTTCAGTTGTTGTGATGGTTTTATCTTTCAGTAGTTGTAATTTTCCTTTTCAGTAGTTGTAAAACGACTGAAGAGTTTGTTCTTCAGTCGTTATAGTTCAGTAGTTGTAAACGACTGAAGAGTTTGTTCTTCAGTCGTTGTAATACTTTCAGTAGTTTCTTTTCTTCAGTAGTTTGTAATAAGTTGTAACACTTAGCTTTTTGTAAGAAGATGTCAGCTATTTGACATCTTCAGTAGTTTAGTGTTTACTTCAGTAGTTTGTTAATAACGGTCTGATGTCACTATCAAGTGACATCAGCCTACGTCATTCTTCCTATAAAAGGAAGATGACCTAATTTTAACCGTGCCGAAACGTTTGAGTTAATAGAAAATACCTTTTTTGCAGAATTCATTCTCTCTCTTTATAGCTTTACTGTTACGTGCAAAATCATTAGTGTTCTTGCTTGTTTGCGTAATTCTAGGGCTAAATCCGCTGCGAATACAACCTAATTGATCAAACTAGAGGCTGATATTCTCTCAATTTTTTTTTTCTGCCAAAAAGGGGGAGTTTGTTGGACCAAAAGAACCAATGAGCCAAGATCAGGAAAACCTCTAAGTCCCATATGACATCACAACAACTACTGAAAGCCTCATCAGCAGTTTGACAAAGTCTGAAGACTCAACAGCTGAAGATCAAAGAACTGAAGAATAACAGCTGAAGATCTAAAGTACTGAAGACCACAAGTACTGAAGTCTGAAGTACTGAAGAACACAAGTACTGAAGACTTCAAGTACTGAAGACTCAAGTGCGGAAGATCAACAGCTGAAGAACTAAAGAACTGAAGATCAACAACTGATGTACAAAGCCTGATGACAAAGACTGAAGACATCAGCTGATGACAACTAATGAAGTCATCAGCTGATGAAACATCTGAAGTTCAAAGTCTGAAGACCAAGTGCTGAAGCTTCAGAGTTTGTCACAACAGCTGAAGAAGCTGTCTTCAGTTGTTGTGATGGTTTTATCTTTCAGTAGTTGTAATTTTCCTTTTCAGTAGTTGTAAAACGACTAAAGAGTGTGTTCCTCAGTCGTTATAGTTCAGTAGTTGTAAACGACTGAAGAGTTTGTTCTTCAGTCATTGTAGTACTTTCAGTAGTTTCTTTTCATCAGTAGTTTGTAATAAGTGGTACACTTAGCTTTTTGTAAGAAGATGTCAGCTGTTTGACATCTTCAGTAGTTTAGTGTTTACTTCAGTAGTTTGTTAATAACGGTTTGATGTCACTATCAAGTGACATCAGCCTACGTCATTCTTCCTATAAAAGGAAGATGACCTAATTGTAACCGTGCCGAAATGTGTGAGTTAATAGAAAATACCTTTTGGCAGAATTTATTCTCTCTCTATAGCTTTACTGTTACATGCAAAATCATTAGTGTTCTTGCTTGTTTGCGTAATTCTAGTGCTAAATCCGCTGCGAATATAACCTAATTGATCAAACTAGAGGCTGATATGCTGTCAAAATACTTGGCACATGTACTTCTGATATGCATCGCATCTTGGAAGGGTGGTTTTGATGAGCTTTCAGACCAGATGCAGAATGCATACGCTGCACTGGTGCTGAATCATCCATTTAGCTTCTCCAGGATTATCTTCACCTATTTGGTGGAGAACATCGAAGCCAAGGGTAAGGAAAGCTTCTGCATGTACTCGAGGTTTATCTAGATGATCATTGATCAGAAGCTTCCCCAGCTTCTGAAGGAGAAAGAGGATGCGGTCGTCCTGGAAGTCATGGACGACACGACATTGGGGAGAATGAAGGTATACCGGGGGAAGCAGGTGAAGCCCCCGGTGAGGAGATTGTTTGGGCATCTGGCTCGGGAAGACTACGTGGCACCGTCGAAGAGGAAGTGGCGCCACGACGATAGTGATTCTGACACTGAGCCGATAGCGATCCCTGATGACGACTCAGATAACGACGATAGTGGTGATGGTGGAGATACAGGTCCTTCTCATACACAGACCACCACTACTGAGGTTACATCTCCACCATCTCCACACGGTGTTCAAGAGATAGCTGGGTTTCATCAGGACTTTCAGCCAGAAGAAGAGGAAGAGTCTGATGATGAGCCTTTGGTACGAACGGTAGGAAGCCGTGTCGTAGCCACAGAGAGAGGTATAAGGATGGTTGGTGGACATCCGGGAGGGTCTGGGAGACTATTACTGACCCATCTTACATTCCAGACCAGCCCAGCAGGCTAGGGGAAGCCTCCGGGTCCAGGGGGACTCGGAGGAAGTGGATGGCTCAGCCGCGTGGGCTAAAGCCCAAGCGAAGGAGGATTACCCTGCTCACTACCTCCACAGCCACCACTACCTCCAAAGCCACCACTACCTCCACAGCCACCACTACTACCACTCCACCACCCACTACCACTCCACCACCCACTACCACTGCACCACCTACCACCACTATACCACCCCCAACCTTCACCACCTCCACTACATCACCAACCACCACTATACCACCCCCAATCTTTACCACCACCACGAGCCACCAAGCTGGCCCATCCTCATTTCCCACAGGATCATCCCTCACTCCTATTAGAGTGGAGGAATAACTTGCAGCACTCAACCGGATGGTGCTGAAGCTGTTAGCAGCCGATAAGGAGAAATCGGCTAAGCTACGTCAGCTTGAGGAGCTAAATGCTTCTCAAGCTCAGCAGATAGCTCAGCAGGCTGAGCAGATCGCCCAACTCCACGAGCATAAAGAGGAATCGGTGAAGAAATTGGAGGAGTTAGAGGCTGCTAATAAGAAGATCTTGCTCAAGCTGAAAGGATCGCAAGCTGAGCCCTTGAAGATAGGGGAAGGAGAGGACGATGGTGATGATGATGAGGATGATGATGAAGAGGACGAGAGTGAGGATGATGATGAGGAGGGTGACGGCGCGGCTAGAAACAAGGATGATGATGATGATGACGATGAAGGGGATGCTGCTGCATCTGCCTCTACTCCTGGTCAAGAGCAAAGGACCAAGAGGAAACAAGACCAAGGAGCATCATCGTCTGCCCCGCCTACCTCCCCATCTGCCGAAGAACCGGCTATGATTCAGGGCAAAAGTACAGATTAGATGTTTTATTATTAAACTTTTGTACTTGAATCTTCTTTCGATGTTTATGTAACTTATGTAATATTTATTGTTTAATGTTTTGATTATCTTGATTACATAATGATTGTTATTCTACATGTCTAAATCAAGCAGATCCAGCATTTCAGCAAGATGAGCACGATATTGCTCCCCTCCAACAGATCAAGTCTCAACTCACAATGATTCTTGATCTGCAGGGGATCATTAGAAGATCTGTGAGTTATACTCCTGAAGAAGGAGAAATAATTCACGACCTAACTGACGAGCAACTTGCTGAGATATTTCGCCTTAATCCTGATGAGATCGTGAAGGATGCTCCAACATTTGATGATGCTAGTGATGACGAGCTTAACGATGTTGAAGAGATAGAGATTGAAGACATCACCGATCAGCATTATCCGGAATACGCTGACCGAGAGGGAAATGTGTTTCCAGATCTGGTTAACACTCTCGGCAGTGATATGTTGCATAAACTAAGTGAGAAGGATAAGGGAGCTGAAGCATCAACTAGCCAAGCCCAAGCCTCGGACGTTGATGTCGATATCAGAAAGGCTGAATGGATGGCTTGCTTCGCTGAGGTCCGAGCCCAACGCGCTACAGCAACTCAGAGTACCTACACCAAGCTCTATAAAGTCAAGAAGAACATGAAGGTGTTAGGGAAGATTATTGAATGGGCTCATTTTGAGGATCTTGGAGTTTATGCTATAAAGAGGGAGAGGGGAATCGAATACTTCAGATTCCCTCATGACCTGAAGACTCTCCTCAGGTTCGAGCTCAACTAGCTGGCACGCCTGAAGTTGCTCTATGCTGACCCAAAGAAAATGTCAGGCTGGTTTGAGGCTGCCCTGAAAAGGGAATACAGGACGAGATGGGTAAACTTCAAACCATAACAGGCTATGAGGTACATCCGAAGGTCTGAAGTGAGTCCCACCACCGGTCAACCAAAGATAGTCCTGAAGTGGCGCCCTCCGCGTACGATGTCTAGAATTCCTTTGAGGGGGATGCCACAGGACTTTACCCCACATTTTAAGTGGTGGTACTATGACTGGCGCTCTAGAGAGGCTGTCATTGTTTTGGACAGGGAAGGACCGGTGGACACAATAAGGGTGTTTGACCCAATGTGGCTTATCAACTTGTCAGCTTCAGATGTTTGTTAGTCCTCTTAAAAGATTAACATTAGTCTTAGTTTACAATTTTGCCTTAGTATAGGGACAAGAATTGTAAATAGATAGTCTTTTGTTTGTTGATAGTATAAATAGCTTAGACTAGAGTAGATTTCAGTAGTCGTAACATTTTGTACTGCTTTCTTACTCTTGTAATTGTCTTTGCTCTATCAATGAACAGTGAATTTTATTGATATTTGCTTTGATTTGATTACAATTGTTTGTGTTTCTTTGAATTGTTCATATAATTTGTTATAGATTGATGCATTTGATCCTATCAAATGGTATCAGAGCTTTTGGTTGAGTGTTTTGAAGGTCTGTCGAAGATAGAAACTTCAAAAATCCACTAAAATCTGTAATAGATTGACAATTCAATTGAATCATTGTGAATTAGAGTTGTGTTTCATCATCAGAAACATGATTTGAATCACAAATTGAAGTATAATTCATCAAAATTGAGTGAATTAGTGAAAAACAGTTCGAGAAAGTGTTCTTGAGTTTTCGACCTAAAATTTCAGAAATTCAGTGAAAATTGTGGATAATTACTGAAATTGATGTTAGAGGATTGATTATCGGCATAATCATGAACTAATTGGAAAGTTTCAGTTCAATTCATCAACAATTGAAGGATTTCAAAATTTCTGAGTTCGTTACATTCATATAAACATGATGAAGTTGGCGCATTAGGGTTAAAATTTATAGAAAATTGCCTAAGTGTTCAGGCACTTAAAGACTGTTTAGGCGTTTCAGAACAGTTTAGGCGTTTTTCCCTCAGGCGCTTTACCACTGTGTGGGCGTTTTACAACTGTGGACGTGTTTGACCCTAGGTGTTTCTCTACTGTTTAGGCGTTTCACAACTGTGTGGGCGCTTTACCACTGTTGAGCAGTTTGGAAATTTCTTTCCTAAGGCAATCCCTTAGGCGTTTCATCACTGTTCAGGCGTTTTAGTTCTGTTGAGGACTTTCAGAACTTGGACGTTTTGACTTGGACAACTGTTGAGATGTATCAACTGTTGAGACGTTTTTGGACTGATTGGGGCGTTTTACTACTGTTCAGACGCATCTCCTAGTCACTTGGAATTTTGTTTTAAAATTCAAAAATCCAAAAATATTTTTAATTCTTTTCTTAATTCAAAATCTTAGAAAATCAACAAAAATATAAAAATGGTGAAATCAGAAGATTCTGAGAACAGAGTTCCAAAACTTAAAAACAGAGCTGATTTTAAAAACTGGTCTCTTAGATTGAAACATCATTTGAATTCCATAGACACTGATTTATGGAAATCAATTGAAAAGGGACCTTACATTCCTGGGACTACTGATGGTCTAGACAGAGGATTTGTGTATACAAAAGATACATAAGAATCTTACCCAGAAGATAACCTACATGGAGATGACTTAAAGAAGGTGAAAAATGATGTCAAAGCTTATTCTCTCATGTGTAAAGGTCTACCTTTGGAAGTACTATCCAGACTTGAAAACTATCAAACTGGATATACTATGTACAAAGCACTGAAGGTTATTTGTGAAGGAGGGAAAGAAATTCAAGATCTGAAAAAGCAAAAACTGAAAAGGCAACTGGAATTATTTGAGCACATCTCAGGAGAAACAATAAATCAGATGATGAACAGATTTGTGCAACTCACTACAGAAATGTCTACTTTGGGAATAAAGAATGATCTTAAAGATTTGAATAATAGACTTCTCGATGCACTACCATCATCATGGAAACAGACTGTTACTTTGTTGAAACATACTGAAAAGTTTCCAATGGATCTTGATCTTCTTATTGCAAAGATTGAATCAGTTGAGATTGATGAAAGTTCTAGAAACAATGATAGACATGCATCAACATCTCAATATAAGTATGTTGCTTCTCCAGCAAATACTGTAGAGAATGCATTCCTTGCAAAAGATCAGATCACTCCTGAAGATGAAGGTGATTTATTTGTGAGAGCAGGATTCTTCACCAGTACACCTACTTACTCTACTCAACCACAACCATAGTCTCCTCCTAAACCTAAAATGCCTAAACCTCAAACTCAGATGCCATCCTCCTCAAACTCTCCCAATCCAAGCAAAGTGAAAGATGTGATTGACATTCTTTTACAAGATGAAGAGTCAAAAACTGCATTTACAGCTTCATGGCAAGCTTTCAAGCTTATCAAGGAAGTCATCTGACTCAAGTGGAGCTAGTTCTACAAGATCTATTTGAAATGGATCCTGATGATGTAGAAGAAATGGATCTAAATTGGAAAATGGTCATGATAGCTTACAGAACACAAAAGCACTCATATGCTAACAGAAATTACAAACCCAGTGCAAACAAAACTGTTAGGTTTGATAAATCAAAATCAAGGTGCTTTAACTGTAACAGCTATGGTCATTTTTCTAGAGAATGTAAAGCTCCAAGAAACCAAGGAGGAAATGGTCAAGGTAGCTCAAATGGTTAGAATATCAGCAACAGGCTAACAAGACTTTTCAAAAGCCATATCAAAGCCTACCTATGTCAGAACCCAAAGAAGAGAAGAACAGTGAGGAACCAAAGAAGGCACTGGTTGTAAACATCAAAGATGGTTATGATTGGAGTGCATATGCAGAATAGTTTACTGCTGATCTCACTGCTAATCTGGCTTTAGTTGCTGAAGTTGATGATGAAGACTGGTCTGAAGATAAGGATCCAAAGAAAGATGATGAATCAGATCAAGAAGAAGAGTATGACTAGAGCGACAAATCTGACCCAAAAGAAACCACTGAAGAAGTTGCTCTTATGGCTCAATCAGAACAACCAAAGGTTGTTAACTCATCTTCTGATACTGAATCTTCAAACTCTTATCCAGAAATACCAGTGGAAGTAAGAGAGAAAATGTGCACAAAGGCATGTTTTGAACAAGTTGAACACTACAGAACATACTCATTCAAAATATGTGATAAGCTCAAACAAGAAGAATCAAAGCACAATAAACTAAAATCAGATCACAAAATTGCTGATGATAAGATCATGTCTCTTTAAGCTTCTTGGAACAAAACTCTTAAAGAACTTGAACTTGTAAAGAAACAACTTGAAGAGATGAACAAAACACTTGAACAAGAAAAATTGGCACATGCAGCAACACAAATTGATTTGGCCAAAGTTAAAAGCTCAAAGAAAATTGTTGAGCAACTGGTGAATGGAAGGAAAGATAAAGATAAATCAGGATTAGGTTTTACTCATGAACCTATGCCTGAATCAATCTCAAATACCTTACCTGAAAATTTCAACACCCATGATCATTCACCAGAAAACAAAGCAAAGCTTAAAGAATATCAAGACCAAAAGAACCCAACAAAGATAAATGTTGAAATCTATGAAGAAAAAGACTCAGAAAAGATAAAGAATGGTCATCCAATCAAAGTCAAATCTTATGAACCTCAACAAAAGAAAAAGAAGCTGTTTGTACCAAAAAGTGAAACTGTTATTGAACAAAGTGAACAAAAGAGTGAAAAATCTACTGAAGTCAATAACAAACTGAAAGGTAAATGTGAAGAGGTTAAAACAGATAATAATCTTTCTGATGATTCAAGTTCAAATGAACTAACTGAAGATAAAGAGTGTCAAAAGGAATCTTCTCAAGATTCAATTAAAGTTCAAAGCAAGAAAACATCATCAAGATTAAGAAATCAAAGAAGAAGAAAAGCTGCAAAAGCTAAGAAAACTAAATCAATCAATCAATCAATCAATCACAGAAAAATACTCAAATTAAACCTGTGAAGTTTGTGTTAGTAGGAACTTTTGACATGAACACAAATACAAAAATGACACCTAAACCCAAGATCAAATCTAACTCTGATCTGAAAACAAGTTCAGGTCCTAAGACTTCCGCTGTGCATAAAAGATTTGAATCAAAGGAGTCAAAGAATTGTGTTCAAGTTCAAAAGAAAAATCCTAAAAATCCAATGACCAAATTCACACCAAAGAAACAACAACCCAAAATGTTGCTTAACCTAAAATTTAAACAAGAATCAAATGTTGCTTCAACTTCAAGGGTTAACAAAATGTTGTTTAAACATTCTGAAAAGTATTGTGATATCTGTGACATGTACAATCATGACATTTCAGAATGTTACTTTAACAAGTATTGCTATATATGTGATATGACAAATCACACAACAGCTGAGTGTTACTTTAACAAATACTGTGCTTTGTGTGATGAAAGAAATCATAATACAAATGATTGTTATTTTAGGAAGAACTCTTCAAGAAAGGAATTCAATAATCAAGGTTTGTAAACTCACAATTTAAAAGAAATCAGAATATTGGGTTTAAATATTCACCTAAACAGCAACCTTCCTTGGGTTTGAGATCTTTCAAAAGAAACAATTCTAATTATGATGATCAATACTTTGTCAAATCACAGCAATACAATCAAGAAAAGTTTATTCAATGATCTGTGAGAATAAACAAATGAACATTCTCAAATGCTTCATATAAGGGTTCAAGATTTCTTGATGATGATCTTGAAAACAGATATAATGCTTTGAAATCAAAATCACAAAAAGATAATCATCATGTTTTTCAAAAAGGAATTGAAAAGGATAAATTTCAAAAGAAACCAGATGTCAACAAACTTCATTTTCAACAGTTTACAATTGTTGACAAGTTTGGCAAGCCCAAGACCATCTTGGCTTGGGTTTCTAACTCACCTTAAATGTTTTTGAATGCAGGTACGCCCGCGGAGACCAATAAACTCATGGTATGTTAACAGTGGGTGTAGCCGGCATATGACAGGCAATCAAGCCTTGTTACAAGACTTTAAGTTAAAAGATGGAACACATGTTGCTTTTGGAGGTGATGCAGGTGGAAAGATAACAGGAGAGGGAACAGTGTCCAATGGGATTATCAGTTTTGATAAAGTCAACTTCTGTTCATAGTTGAACTTTAATCTTCTGTGTATCCCAAATCTGTGACAAATCTTATTCTGTTCTTTTTGATGAATCTCACTGTTATGTCTTGAAACCAGGTTTTTAGATTAGCAATGATTGGGTGATAGTTAAAGCTTCTCAAGACAGAGACGTATACAAACTGGATATGTCTCAAGTGGATCCTGCAACTGAAACTACTTGCCTGATTGCTAAAGCATCGAATGATCAAAGCCAGCTGTGGCATAGACGACTTGGTCATTCAAACTTCAAGAACATGAACAAGCTTGTAGTAGGAAATCATGTTATTGGACTTCCTTCCAAGAAGTTTTCAACTACTGATCACTGCTCAGCATGTCTGAAGGGAAAACAACATCTAGCATCTTATAAGTCCAAGCTGATAAACTCAAACACCAAACCACTCCAGATGTTACATATGGACCTTTTTGGACCAACTAATGTTAGGAGTATTGGTCAAAAATCATACTGTTTAGTCATCATAGATGATTATACAATATTTTCATGGGTTTTCTTTCTTCATGCTAAATCTGAAACTGCAGATCTTCTAAAAGAATTTATTAATAAAGTTGAAAATCAACTTGAACAAAAAGTAAAGATAATAAGAAGTGATAATGGAACTGAATTTAAAAATGCTAACATTGATTTGTTTTGTGCAGAAAAAGGGATAGTTCATCAGTTCAGTGCTCCCAGAACTCCACAACAAAATGGAGTTGCTGAAAGGAAGAACCGAATTCTGATTGAAGCTGCCCGGTCTATGTTAGCTGATGCCAAAATTCCAATCACTTTCTGGGACGAAGCGATATCAACAGCCTGTTTTGTTCAGAATAGAATCTTGCTTGTAAAAGATAAAAAGAAAACTCCATATGAGTTGATGTTTGACAGGAAACCAAACATAAATTTTTTAAAATCATTTGGTTGTCCAGTTATGATTCTTAATTCAAGTGATCATTTAGGAAAATTTGAAGAAAAAGTTGATAATGGGTTTTTCGTTGGATATTCATCAGTTTCTAAAGCCTATCGAGTTGATAACTCTAGGACAAATACTATTAATGAAACATTCAAAGTTAAATTTCTGGAAAATTCTTTTCCATCAGTTTCAAATGGTCCTGCATGGTTGTTTGATTTAGATTCTTTGTCAAACTCATTTCAGTCTAACTTGTTTAATCAATCAGATGATTTTTCAGGTAAGAAGAACTCAAGAGGAGATCTTGGATCTTTTAGTGATGATTCGGATTCGGATGATTCAGATGATTCTCGTCCAGATTATCCATTCTTCTCATTCGTCAAGGATTCAACGATGCAATTCAATGACAATAATGATGCTTCTTCAGCTTCAGTTTCAGATTATTCAGTTTCAGCAAATCAAGAAGGATCACGACCTATTCCTAATGATGGTACAGAAATTGGACATTCTGAGTCTGGCACATCTTCTATCTCAGGAGATGCAATTGATCATAGTAACTTTGATTACTTTATCAATTCACCGACTCAAGCTCCAAATTTCACTCCACATTCATCTACCTTATTGCAACAGCTCTCTAATCTGAACCAAACCAATTTGGATGTTAATGTTCAAGGAACTGAGATACCAACATCTCATATCCACATGAACCATCCAACATCACAGATTATTGGTCCTCTGAATGAAAGAACTACTAGGAGTAAATCTGAACAAGCAAATGTTTGTTTATACTCTTGTTTTCTTTCACAGATGGTTCCTAAAAACGTCACCGAGGCGTTACATGAAAATGGTTGGATTGAAGCTATGGAAGAAGAACTTCTTCAATTTCGCAAACAAGAAGTGTGGAAGTTAGTGGAATTACCTGAAGGAGAAAATGCCATAGGCACGAAATGGTTGTTCAGAAATAAAACTGATGATCGTGGCATTTTTATAAGAAACAAAGCAAGACTTGTTGCACAAGGATACACACAGGAAGAAGGAATTGACTATGATGAAGTATTTGCTCTAGTTGCAAGACTCGAATCCATTCGTGTTTTCCTGGCTTATGCATCATTCATGAAATTCAAGGTGTATCAAATGGACGTCAAAGGTTCATTTCTGTATGGTCCAATCACTGATGATGTGTATATGAAGCAACCTCCGGGATTTGAGGATGCAGAATTTCCACATCGAGTGTATAAGCTTAGCAAAGCTTTATATGGCCTACATCAAGCTCCAAGAATTTGGTATGAAACATTATCTCAGCACTTGATCCAACATGGATACACAAGAGGGAAAATCGATCCAACTTTATTCATAAAGAAGGATAATGATGATCTCTTATGTGTGCAAGTGTATGTAGATGATATCATATTCGGTTCTACCAATCCAAAATTGTGTAATGAATTTGAAGAAATCATGAAATCTCGTTTCCAAATTAGTTCTATGGGAGAAATCAACTTCTTTCTTGGATTGCAAGTTCAACAATCTGCAGATGGTATTTTATCAATCAAGAGAAGTTCGTTGACAAACTCTTGAAGAAATTTAAACTGCATGATTGTCAATCCATAAGAACTCCAGCTGACGTAAACACCAAGATTGAGCCTGATCCTAAAGGAAAATCAGTAGACTAAACTTTATACAGATCTATGATTGGTTCTTTGATGTATCTTACTGTATCACAACCAGACATAATGTATGTTGTTTGTGTCTGTGCTAGGTATCAATCAGACCCGAAAGAATCTCACTTAATTGCTGTCAAGAGAATATTCAGGTATCTTAAAGGCAAACCAGCCTTAGGGCTTTGGTATCCTTACGAGGGTAATTTTGAGCTACATGGATATACAGATAGTGATTATGGTGGATGCTGTTAAGACAGAAAATCTACAACGGGTGGTTGTCAGTTTCTAGGACCCAGATTAGTCTCATGGCAGTGTAAGAAACAAACAAATGTTTCTGTTTCAACTGCAGAAGCTGAGTACATAACTGCATCAGTAGGATGTTCTCAAATCCTTTGGTTGCAAAACCAACTGCTGGATTATGGATTCAATTTTCTTAAGACACCAATTTACATTGATAACACTGCTGCTATGTTCATTACAGCTAATCCAGTTCAACATTCAAAAACAAAACATATCAAAATTCGATATCATTTTCTAAGAGATAATTCTGAAAAAGGTTTAATCATATTGATTCAAATAGCAACTGAAAAACAGTTGGCAGACCTATTTACTAAAGCTTTTCTACAAGGAAGGTTTGAGTATTTAGTGGAGTCAATTGGCCTTATTAACTATGTGTAAACCTAGTTTCTAAGTTCTTATTTCAGTTCTTTGAATCTTTTCATGATCAAAACCCTCCCTAATCCTAAAGGTTTACATAAGTGTAACCTTTCATTTTTATTGGCTGATTGTTTTTGTGTGTGTGTGCTTTCTTTTATAGAAAAACAAATACAAAATTAGAAAACTCAAAAATCAAATAGAAAAGTATAAATCAAAAACTCCAAACATAGAGTGCTTTTCATTTCTAATTTATTTTGTTTTTTTAGGAATGAATCTGTGTTTGCCTCACGTGAGAAATGATAGTACATTAGTGAGATCAGTTGCATACTTCAGCGCTAATAAAGTCTGACATGATCAGGATATGATGTGTAGACAATATCATGCTAGTATACTGAACAAGTAAATTCTTATGATTAAACTAAATCTCTATGCTTGTATGTGTATTTGTCTAAGTGCTTTTGAGTTGTATTAGCTTTTCAGATTGTGTGCTTGCTAAGCTACATCACTCACACCTGATGATAATATGACTAATCATGAGATCTGTTACAAGCATCATTCACTTCTCTTTTATGAGTCATCATAGACCTGAAGTGCTGAGATGTCCTCTTTTGTAAGTCATTATAGACCTGGACATTCTCCTTTGATGCAAAAGATGCCAATGTGCACACCCATTCAAATGGATGGTTAGAGTTGATCAAATGGTTATCCATGATCATTCTCTATTAAATTAAGTAATATGAGATCTGGTTATGCATATTTGTTACGTAATAAGTTGAGCATGTGTGCTTTCTTGCATATCTTGATGATAGTTGATCCTCTAAGTCTTAGTATGAGTCACATCTTGTCATATCTAATTCTACCATAATCATCCAAGAATTGAACAAGTAAGTGAGCATATTTCTGTCAAAACACTCATTTGCTGTCCTTAGATCTTGTGTCTCCTTTGCTGTGATATCACTGACCTGGAACACACTTGATCGGGATTTAATCATTGTCTATGACTATTCACATATTTTTTCTTTTAATGCCCTGATCTTATCTAATATGATCTCACTGCAATCAAGGATTCTATTGTAAATATTAGATTTTTATTCTGCTTTAATTTTGATTTTATGCATGTTTTCTTGTGTGCAGGCAATTTAACAATGATAAGTGTGACATTCTTATGTTACTTTGGTAAACTTCTAAGTTCTGCAAAAACTTAAAAGTTTAGGGGGAGTAATAACCATAAGAATATTCTCAGAAAATCAAAATGAAAATGTTGAATTGAAAGGATGATGCTTTAAAGTTCAAAGCATGTGTGTGTTTGATAATGTAATGCATTTGTCTATGATAAAAATGATTTCATAATTTTAGCAAATGAAAAAGCTTCTTTGCAATGTTGAAATCAAGAAAAATTGGTTTGTATATTTTGAGACTAAAATGAAGGGTTAAAATGTAAAAAGATAAATTTTAAGGGTTTAAAATGTAAATTTTGGAGAGAAAGTCAAAAATATGCAAATTGTTTAAATACTAGTATGAAATATTACTAATGTGTTTAAATAGTGTGCAAGTGAAAGATTTGAAAAATGACAAGTGAAAGTCATCTCATGCGCCTAAACAGTAGCCATACGGCTAAATAGGAGCATGAAGAAATTTTAGAAATTTTACAAGTGTTTTGGGCGTTTTTGTAAACTCATGTGCCTAAACAGTGTTAAGTTTCTGAAATTTAATTCAAGTGTTGGGCGTTTCAGGTTGCTCATGCGCCTACACAGTGTTCAGACTTCTCAATAACAAGTGAAAAATACACAAGTATTGGGCGTTTCAGAAATGTCATGCGGCTGAACAGTGCCAAAGCGCCTAAACAGGGTTATGCGCCTGAACAGTTGTAATGTTTCTGAAAATTTTCTAAGTGTGGGCGTTTCAGAAAACCTCATGCGATTGAACAGTGCAAAAGCGCCTAAACAGTGCTTGTACGCCTGAACAGTTCTCATGCGTCTGACCTCATACGGCCAAGCAGTGGTCATACGCCTAATACTTAGTGAAATTTAGGTCCACATGCCCACAAACAATGCTCATGCGCCTAAAAACTTAGTAAATTTTAGGTCATAATGCGCACAAACAGTGCTCATACGCCTAAAATATTAACTTATATAAATAAGAACACTTGTGATATTTTTATTTCATTCTCATTTCAAAAACCATTCGACTTTCCCCTGAACCTTCGAACCCTCGGTCTAACACCATTTCATCACCAAATTCATTTCTAATTCAAATCTTAGATTTTTTATAATGTGTGATAGATTGTTAACGTAAGTTGATCATCTATTTCAATCATATGTGGGATTAGTTGATGATTCTAAGTTAGGTGTTTGAACCCTATTTGGGCGTTTGAACCCTAACTTGATCAAAATCTCAGCTTTTAAGCATTCAAATCAAAACATTAACAAAATTGATCATTAAATGTTGATGAGCATGTGATTCCGAATGTATTGATTCATTAAACATGATTTGAAATGGAAATTTGATTGAAAGTTATGTTCGATGTTCATCGATGAACAGTAAACTCTTGAAGATGATCTGGTCAAGGAAGATGAACAGATGAACATTGATTTTCAATTAAAAATAAATAAAAATTAATAATTTCAATTCAATATTGTTAAAATGATCAATAAAATTGATAAGATAAGATAATCAAATGTGTTTAATTTTTAAAAATTCAACTTGACAAATCAAATTTTTATAAAAACAGAAATGTTTTTCTATTAAAAATAATTAAAAATTACAAGTTGAGTTTTTAATTCAATTTCATTTAAACACATTAGGTTATAATATCTTATTTCATCACATGATCAAAATCACATTCAATAATTCTTTAAAAAATTTGTACACTTGTTCTAATATCATATCTTTAAATTCTTGCAGATGGCAAACTTGAAGTTTGAACCTAAGCATAATGTGGCAGCATTGCTTAATGAAAATGTTCAAGATGCATTGTCATATGTAGAGATGATCAGATTTCTTTTAAGAACAAGATATGTATATGCCATGTGCTTTCAACCAGTGATCTATGATAGACTTATCAGGAGATTCTGGAGCTCAGCCACTGTTGAAGTAAATGATGTTGGAAGAAAAGTGGTAAGAGGATTTATTACCAGAGAGAGGATGGTTGAAGTCTCTGAAGACTCAATAAGAGATGCTCTAAGATTGGGTCAAAATGATCCAGAAGATCTCTGTGAGTTAACTTTCAATGAGTGCAGAGAAACTTTTATGGCAATGGGTCATCCAGACCACTTTCCTAAAAAGCAATTCTTTAGAGCAAGGGTATACAACCACTAGAAACTTCTGTGTTATATCTTTCAGCATTGCATGTCCAAACGGAGTGCAGGGTGGAACTCCTTCCCTGTGGACATTGCATCACCAATTGTGGCCTTAGCAACTAACAGAAGATTTAACATGGCAAAATGGATTCTTAATGGATTTGTATTTAATTTGGAAAAAGGAATTAGGAATAAGTATCTGATGTATCCTAGATTCCTAAAAATGATCATTAATGAGGAATACCCTGACATCCATGTATATGGAGTAGGTGGAGACAGATTGGCTTTGGAACACATGACTGATGTTTCATACAAAAGATTAGCCATTCTGACTGGAGCTGAAAATGTACCTATGTTTGACTACATGATAAATGTAGCAAATGATGAGGTAGATATTGTTGTGGATCACTTTCATGTGTTAGATGGAGAACCAATTGATCCATCAGAGCTGATTGATGTATTCCCTCTTGAAGATGATGATCAAGTTGAGGATGATGAAAATGATAAGGATGATGATGATGAAAGCTCTTCAAGTTCTGATGATAATAATGATGATGATGATGGTGGTGTAGCTGAAACACACCAATCAATGAGTCATGATACACCAATATTTGAGCAAGCAGGTGAAGCTTAACATGAAGAAGAAGAGATAGTTAGTGGTGAAGGTCATGATGATAGTATTCATGAAGCAGCTGATGATATAGATGATGTAGTTAGTGATGAAGCTGTTCATGAAGCTGAACATGAAGAAGAAGAGACTCATGTAGAAACAGAACATGAGATTGATGTAAATAATCAAACTTTTGATTATGATTTCATTGATTCTTTTCATATTGATCAAGATATTCCAGTTTTTACAACACAAAATGTGTCTGTTCAAACTGAGGAGATTTGGATATTGATGAAATTGATAGATTAAAGGATGACAATGTAGCAAAAGAGAAAGAGATTGATGATCTAAAATCTGAGCTTGAAAAGCTAAAGGAAGAAAATGAGAAATTGAAAGAAGAGAGTTTAAAGAAAGATGAAAAGATTGTTGGTTATGCAAAAGATAAAGAAGATGTAATCAAAATTTTTGAGGTAATGATTAAAGATTATGATTTACTTGAGGAAAAATTCAATAATCTGACTGAAGAAAATGAAAGGTTGAAGGAAGAATTGTTGAAGTTAAAAGAATCAGATAAACCAAATTCTCCAGACATTGTGATCGTATCAGAAAATATTCCAATTGATATTGAAAAAGTGTCTGAAATGGAGAAAGGTGAGAGAATATTAGATGAAATTGATGCTGAATCAGTACCTGAATCTTCATCCAAAGTACAAAGAATTGAAGAATCAACTGAAGAAGAACTTCAAGAAAGTCAAGATCCAATCATTCAAGACAAAATTGGAGCTTTAGAAGACTTAGAAGAAGATTATGCTGATGAATGGTATGATGAAGTTCTTGATGATGAAGATATAGAAGAAGCTCAATTTGAAACTCATTCTTCATTCGAGCCAGTCCTAGTTCATGGTGATATTCCTCAAGATTTTGAAGAAAGATACAATTATCTTGTGAGGATGAAATACAACAGGGTATTTTTAGACGGGCTGACAGTTTCTCAGATAAATGATGAATATGAGAAGTGTTTAGCTGTTGAGTCTTTTGCACCAGTTGATCCAAATGAAATAATCATGGAGCATGGTGAGTGGGATAGGGGACAGGAAAGTATCAATGTTTATGAAATTTCTAGCTCTGAGTTGCACCATCCAGACCCTGAGGAGATGAGCATTACAGCTTTAAGGTCATGGTTGCAAGCTAGAAACTATCCGTGGAAAAGACTGAAAAGACTTCAAGGAGTGTCGTTGAGAAATTTAGTTAAAAGTTTCTAACAGACAGAAAAGGAAACAAACAAAATGGTGATTGTAGATACTGATAATCCACAGTATTTAGATATTACAAAGAGAACACGGATTTTGAAGCCACAAGAGATTAAACAAATGGCTCAAAAATCAAGTGTACATGAACAAAGGAAAGAGTTGATGAAGATGTTTCCTCAAACAGAACAACAAGTATATAAAGCCACTTCGGAGCAGAAGCATATCTTTGATAGTGCTCGATCTGAAGGTGACTTAGTGAGGAATGTTCTGCAGAAAGGTCAATCAGTTGCGGAATTGTTGAATGCAATGATTGCACCTGATTTCACAAATCAAGTAAAAATTATAGCATGGAAATATTACGAAGTTTTTGATGCTTTTCTTATTAAAAGAGTAAATGCTGTATGTGATGTATACACTCTAGCATCATTAAACTTCCTATGCAAGATCTAAAGGAATTGAATAAACTTGATTTGATAAACCCGTCTGGAGCCAAAAGAGGAAAAATGTTTGTAGAGCTTTTAAACAGAGGGTTAGCTAGAACAAGTAACTTCCTTGAAACACGATGTGATCAAGAAGACAAGGAGTACTTTTCTATGCTTAAGAAAAACAAGAAGATAAGAGGTTTGCAGTCTGAAGAAGAGCATTTCATGATAGAATTTTCTGATAAGTATTTTGAGAAAGTAACTACACCGGGATTGAAGGTGATCGAAGGAAATCAAAAGACCAAACCGATTCTAAGATAGTTTTACAACACATCTATTTTTGAGTTAAAATTGGTCCAAAATCTCGAGAACTGGGATGAGGACATGATCTTGTTATTTGGTACCTTTGAGTTAAAACTTCTTCATCCACGTTACATCTCATTCCTATCAGTACAAAAATTTGAGAAAGTTTCTTCTGAGACTGCGAAGCAAGACAAGAAATACTTTATATCAATCATTAATGTGATGAATGCAGCTATGGAGAGAATTTCTTTGAGAAAAGCTCTTGCATATGCTAATATTGTGAAAAGAGATATAAAAGATATTGAATTTATGAGGATTTCGAGAAAAGGAGTGTTAGAAGTATATTGCAAAGAGAGTAAAAATCCTATTGAGTTATATGCAAATGTCGATATTGCATGTCTCTCAAAGGATACATTAGAGAGAATGAAGATGATGGAGATCAAAATGAATGAATCAAAGCCAGAACAAGTTGTGCTTGCTGGTAAATTCAAGTCGTCGATTGAAAATGCGTTGAAGGAGATAGAAATGTACAAAAAGAAGCCAATGTTTAAAGTCAAAGAAGAACCAGAAGACTTCTTTGAAGACTGAAGATGAAAGAAGACTGAAGATAGAAGAAAAGAGATAGCAAAAGGATATGGAAAAGAACAGAAAATAAAGAAAGAGAAGAATGCTGATTGAAGAAAAGGAAGACAAAGATATGAAGACAGATGATTTTTGAAGACTGAAGACAAATGTAAATCTTAGACAATGTTTATACTCTATACAAGTGGCCACTATTTTTTGAGACATAGGATGCAAGCACTACAGTTTCAGCATGTCATAAGTCTATGCTTCGCGCTCAATATCCATGCTGGGGTTTCAAAAGAGGAACGAGCTAAGAGATTCTAAGAGTTTAAGAAGGAAGTCAAATATTAGATAGAACTAGGTCCAAGGGGGAGTTTGTTGGTACACATGTCCCTAGTTCTAGTTCTAGTGAGCTTAAATGTAATAGACTTTCATTTTGTAACACATATGTCATGTTTGAATCTACATAATGAAAAACTCTTCTCTTTACACACTTATATGAACATGTTATATGGGTTTACAGTTGTTAGACATAGTTCTGAATCATTAAAGGTTCAAGAATATGTTTAACTAAGTATCTTGATTCAGTCGCACAACTGGACCATACGAATGGGTCAATCGCACGACTGAATCAGGTGATTGATTCAATCGCACGATTGAGTCATAAGACTGACTCAGTCGTACGAAAGAATCAATCATATGACTCAGTCGCACAACTGAGCCATTCGCATGGCTCAATCGTACGAATGAAAGCTGTAACCTATAAATACCACTTAATTCGTGGAAAAATATAACACTTCGATAATTCACAACCCTAGCCGTCCAAGTTCGCACAGAACGTCCCTTCCAAGTTCATAGAACGTTTCTGATCATTCCTACTCTGTTCTTAACGTATTATAATCGTTAGGTTTGATCTGATTAACGTTCTCCCTGATTGGATCGCCAATCAAATAGAATTCCGCGCTATTTGATTCGGTTACACGTTGAATCAGTTAGTACTCCGTCCGTACACGGTCCTAACAATGAGCATTCCACCAAGTGAGTGCTTGACCTTCAAAGGTACAGGTGGCGAATTTCATCTTATTCTCCTCGGCACAGTCACTTATTCGCTGAACGGACTCCATCTTCTCTATCCAGCGGACCAAACCAACGGCTCCTTCATTACCACGAAAGTTAAATGACTTATAGGTCAAAAATGTCTTGTAGGAGCAACCTTTGTTGTTGGCATCAGATCCTCCTTCGCCACTGGCATTGCCTCCATTTACTTCATATCCCCCTACGCTGCGATTCACCTCGTGATGTGCGATTGCATCCGCCACTCGTTGCGCCACCAGCTGTTTGATAGCCTCTACTGTCATGGGAGTTCCGTTTCCCAGATTGGTTCTGACATTTCTCCTTTGTGGTGGCATGTTTCTTCAAATCATAACGATAAGTAAGATAAGACAATATGCAATAATGTCAAACACATGTGCACTAGAAGTAAGCAATCATAACAACCAAGCAACCACGCAATATATAAAAGATAACATAACTTGATAATAAATTGTACGAATTACAAAGTATTTCAAGAGTACATACTCCTACAACAAGTTAATATCCAATATTACGTGAGCACAACCCGCTCATAATAGGCAATCAATGGAACAAATGAGTGGATGTGCCTGCTTGCACAGCTGCTATGGCTATGAGCATACATATGGCTACCAATGCGGTAGAGGGCTCCAGGGGCTCTTCCATCACCATCACTCTTTCTTCAGCCACTGTCATGCGCTGCTCTGCTTGGGTAGCTCTCTGCTCTGCTTCCTCCACTCTCTGCGTCATAGCTCCCATGTCCTCTCGTACCCTAATGAGTCGGAAATGCATTGTGTGTAGTGCCTGGTCATCAAGGTACCTGCTCTCCTCGATCGATAGTAGCCGGCACTCCATGTCCTCCATGTCAAAAGTCTCCTGAACTCCTGTGAGTTTGTTACGTATCTCATGAAACAGCTAATCATGCCTCTTAGATCGTGCCACGAGAAGAGGCACGGTAAGCTGCACAGGCTCCTGAGTGAGGGGAATCGGGTGTGGGGTACGCGATGACTCGCCTACCTCGAAGGTGGAGGGAATACCATCGATGTCTCTCCACTTGTCCAGTCGGCTAGGCATCCACCCCCACTGACGAACGTCAATTCTGAGCCTTTTGGGCGCAGGCTCGGTCTCAGCAGTACAGTCTCGAACGGGTGTGGCAGGACGGATCAGAATATGAACCCATTTCCTAGGAGTGTGTGCAAGAAGCGCACCCCTAGGGCGAGCCCGATAGCAACAGTAAGAGGGCGGTGGTACACCCGGACCAAACATACGATGGGTGTCCACAGCCATCGGCTCGGGGCTAGCAGCTATAGGGGTGGGGTGGGTCAGCAGGCTCGGGGGCGAGGTGGATGGGGTTAGGGTCTGCTAGTAGAGTCGGATCAGAGAGTTGAAGAATCGGGTCAATTGGCTAAGTAACAGGATCAGCAGGGTGAGAGGTGGGGTCACTGGACTGGAGGGTGGCTTCGGAGGGCTCTGGGTCGAAGTCGATCGGCTATGGAATAGAGTCAACAAAATGAGAAATGGACTCAGTAGGCTCCAGATCGCAATCCACTTGTCCAGATCGGAATCCACTGGGTCGGTGTCGATCGTTTGTGAGACAGAATCAGTAGTCTCAGAATCAAGGTCGACTACTTTAGTGTCAGATGGATGAGGGGTGAAATCAATAGGATAGGGGAGGGTATCGACTGGCTAGGGGGCTAGGTTAGATGGCTGGGCATCGGTGGCCGTATGGCTAGGTTCACGTGGTGGCTCGATAAAAATGTGTGACTCGGTCACCGGAATGGCCATTGGCATCATCGGTCCAATGATGCGTATGACTCATG
Source organism: Flaveria linearis (assembly GCA_024085815.1). NCBI lineage: Eukaryota > Viridiplantae > Streptophyta > Magnoliopsida > Asterales > Asteraceae > Flaveria > Flaveria linearis. The sequence goes on along the minus strand of JABSNV010000254.1, from coordinate 197,199 downwards.
GAATGAGATCCTCCTGGAGACTCACATGAATCTTGGGTGCTTGCATCTACCAATACGTGCCTGGGGTATAACCCAGAATATCGGGTTGTGGGTATGGCCTCATTAGTGTCAGGAATGATGTCTGTAGTAGGAGCGGGGACAGTAAGAGGAGGAGGTGCAGGGGTCTCGTACTCCGTGGGGTCAGTAGGTTGGAGTACGACATCATGCGTAGGGGTTAGAATGGCATGTTTAGATCCTGTGGATGAGGTCAGAGATGTCAGCTCATACTCCTTATCTGAGTCAAAAATGTAGATCGGCATCGATGCAGACGACATCTCTATGACAAGGCAACACACAAATACAATTAATATAAGTAGGGTTAATGCAAATGTACTAAGACAATGCACGAGCTATGGTTATAGTCTAGGCTCACTAAATGCAACCTAATTCCCTATAACCAATGGCTCTGCTACCAATCTGTCACACTCCAAACCACAATGGTTTCCCGCAGGGTGCGAACGTCATGAAATCACAGTCATTGATCGACCACTACATGGTATAGCAAGCATACGATGCAAATAACTTTAAAAATACATAATTGTTTTTCAGAGTTGAATGGCGAAAGTAATAAAGTTAATGTAAATTGTTTTCAAAGCACGATTAATACATAAATAACTGATCCAATAGAATGAATGGCCCTAAATGCGATGCGGTCCAAGCTAGCTTAACTTGATGCAAATATCAAATACCTAAGAAAACATGCATGAAAATGTGTCAACATAAAGTTGGTGAGTTCACAGGTTTTAAAGTAATAGTAAACAGTGTCATGGACCACAAGTCTTTCCATGATTTGATTGTCGATCATACAATACTATAATATTATATAAGCATTGCAACCGAAGCTAGACTGTAAATGTAATAGATTGCCCCTACCCATGCCTACTGTAAGCACAGGGATGAACAGGCTAATAATGCACCCGTTTAGACCTCCAGTCAAGGTTAGGGTAATTAACCCGGGTGGGGGTAGTCAAACCCAATAGTACTATCCATGATTACCTCGCTTTGGGAAATAAACTAACGGTCTAATAACAGGGGACTTCATATGGTAAGTAAACAACTTATATAATAAGTGAAATCATTAACAAGTAAATGTGTCTAACAAAATTAGTAATTTTCATGTAATCTCCCCTAAAAGGAAAATGAGTAAAAATGGGGACGTGAAACTCACCTCAATTGCACACGTGAATATTCACAATAGTCCGTACACATATTTGGTCTAGGAATCTCCTAAACAAAATAACAATATATTCATGAGGTCATGATTACTAACCCTAGATGGTCAAGCAGAGCTCATCCACAAAGTTAGTTTTGAAATGTCAATTGACGAGTTAGACACGTCAAGTCGTTAATGTTTTATTTAGATCCTTGTCTTTATAGTTATCTTTCTAAAAATTCATAATGTATTGAATGGGTTATATATTAAGTATAATGGTATTATACTTTCATGTGTGTGAGTTTCATTTTTACCAAATACCTCTAAAAGTTTACTTTATATAAATATGGGAATTTGAAAGAATCAAGAGGATTTTTGGGTCTGGTTGTCATCCTCTTTTCATGGTACAAAGTATTTTTATAAAATATGATATTTTTATCATCTAGATCTATGTCTTAGGATTCGAAAAAGGTATATCTTTTAATATGTAACTAAGTTTAAGTGCCTCAAAATGGGTCATGAAGCAACAGATATCAGTGCAGCATTTTTCTGTACATGTCTATGGATTTCACCTTTTGAGGGGTCAAACCCTACATTCACAGATAGAGCCAATAGTACTTTTAAACCTAACACCTTAAGCTAAGTTACCATAGGAAGAAAGGCTCCATTTGATTACTTTAAGCATGACTTATGCCTACATCTTTCTGCCCTATCTAATCTGCCAAAAACTTAGACTCAACACTTTAATCATATGTGTACGTTTTGGATGGGTTATACTTATCTAAAAATTTCAAGGTTGGATGCGTTAAAAACTAGAAATTCTAAGGTTAATGTTAGGCTCAATAAACGGTTTATTTGACTATGTTTAGGTCGAGTTATGGTGTCTAAAACACAGAACATGAATCTGCCGGAAAATATCTTACATGTTTTGTTACTTTTTAAACTTTGCTAGAGCACTTTTGGATGAGTTAGTGAACTTGAACACATCATGGTGATGTATAGAAGATTAGAAAAAAGATGCTAACCTTAAACAAGCAAGGAGAAGGAGAAGGTAGTCTTGAAATGAAAAGAAAAAAAGGACTTGATCCTTTGAACTAAGAACCAAACAAGGAAAAGTGGAGAAGATGTTGTAGGATGCTTAAAAGCTTCAAAAGTCACTTGGTCTTCAACAATGACACTTGATTCATCAAAGATTTGTAGAAGATGAGTTTGGAAAGATGGTGAAGTGAGGATGGTGATGCTTGGCCGAAAATTTGAAGGAAGAAAGAGGGAGAAGAGTGTGTTGGTGATTTGTGTGGATGAAGTGTGTGAATGTTGCTTGTATTTGCAATCTCTACAAACTGCTAACTTTGGCTCTTGGTCAACCATAGGGAAAGGAGCTCACACGTATGGAAAGGAATCATGTAGCTTTGTTCATAAACTTTTCCTTAACACTAAAATGGCAAGTCTTGAGCTTCACAAAAGACAACTTGTCTTGTGAGGATTTGACAAGGGAAGAGAAGAAAAGAAAGGTGGGGGGGGGGGGACACGGCCAGGGGGTGGTTGGTAATCAATTTTTTTAATATAATATTGAGTATTTAGGTGGTATTTCTTGCATTATGGTAATTTTTATATATTTTTACTTTTATACTTGTTACTTATTTAAAAATGCATAAAAAATATTATAAGAAATTATATAAGGTCACATATTTTAATATTGATGATATGTAAAAATAACTCGTGTATCTAGTAGTTGTGTTATACACGTTTTATCCAGGTAAAATATCAATCTACGCGTTAAGGTTTATTTAGGAGTTTAACCTTTTCCAATATACTTAATTTGGGATCTAAAATACTTCGAAATACTTTAAAGTATTTATTGTCACATATATATACTAATCATCATCAACGTTCGTGTGTGTTTGTATCGCGCGTAAAAATGGTAATTACGCCGAATTACCAATGCATGAAATGTTATGCGTGAAAGTTTGCAATGCATAAAACGACTTCAATAAATGTAATTAAATTGAAAATCAAGTGTCATAGGTGTAATTATAACCAAGTCAAGAGCGGGTATTAACCTGAAATTACCTGTTGTCACACTATCTCTCAAGATAGAGGAAAGACTCGCCACCACCTACCCCTACCACACCCTGTTCTTGAGTAGGATATACTACATATGTTTGTTTCTTCGTTTATTCAGAATCATGAATTCTGGATGTAGTTGTGCATTTTATTCTTGGTAACATATTTTCAAAGAAAACTTAGTATTGAAACTAAAGAAAATCTACTTAATATTGAAACTAAAGAAAATTTCTTTTAAGATAATGGAGTTTGAGCCAATGGAACTCATTGATAACAAAATAAGCTTAATGTAATTATTTAAAAATAGTGTTTTTTCAAAATATTATATTTTCTAATTAGATGGTATTTGCTAATATAATGTCACACCCTCAAATTCCACGTGCGGAGTTTTACCGCGAGTCGTGTCAACAAACCAGGATCACAGTCAATAGTTACTTAGAACGACTCTATATGCCATGTTTAAAATAAACCAAACCAAAGTTCAAACTTTAAAAATCATGCGGAAGCATTTTGTAAACAAGACAAACCCAAAGTATGTAAATGTATCATATGGCAAAACACGTGCCAACCAAATATTTGAAAACCATAACTAAAAAACGAGTAATTGTTTTTGTAGTTTAAATCCTTAGAATGCATGTTGACTCGTGTTGTGCTCCTACCGGCAAGCTGGATTATCGACCTGAGAATAGTATACTAAAAAGTCAACACAATGGTTGGTGAGTTCAAGAGTTTGCGTTTAAACATAACAGTTTAACAGTTGTGATATATATAAGCATGTGTATTGTAACAGATAGCTAGTCTATTAACAATAAATATTAATACATAGTGATTTCGCAATTGAAGCTGACTATGATAGTTTTTGCCTCCTGTCACGACTTACCATGTCGTGACAAATGTTCATAGGACAAATTGCACCCGGTTGACCTCGAGTCACACAGGTGGGGCTCGTCAGACCCAGTAGTACTACCTAAGTTTACTCGCTATTCAATATTAACAATTCATAAGTGTGAGGACTTTATCATGGTAAACAGCACTATATTAATATCATACACAACTTAAATATATAAAGCGTTTGTAAAGTTACCAGTATGCTATCTCCCCCAAAAGAGGTTAAGTAAACAGTGGGGCATGAACTCACCTGATACGCGTATTGAGTACTTAGAGTTTACTTGAAAGACAAAGTGAACAGTCAACCCTCAGAGGTTACCTAGATCATGTAAGTACATTAGTATGTGTAAACAGAGAGTATGTGAAACCCTAAGTGCACTACAGCCAAAGACTCAAGGTTTTAGAAGGATAGACATGTTTGACCCAGTTGACCCGTTTGACCCGTTGGTGACATTATGTGTTATAGGCCATTTAAACAACATGATCATATATCATACATGGTTAACATTCCAATGAATCACATACCGTGCTACATTCCCAATGTATTGCTTAGATCATCATACTATGTAAATATCATACAAGTTATGTAAGTCCTTAACATCTAGCATGCTTAGTGTATCCATAACACAACTAGTGCATCATATAAACATCACGTCATGCATAACCTATTTATATGACCTATAACCATGAATTAGTATATACGGGTCAAAACAGATAATTTACCAAATAATCATCCATACTAACCACAACACATTCAACATGTCCATTACATATAACATACATCAATATGATCAATTTCCGGTCCCAAACATGATGTCCTAGTTACTAATCAACATTCAATACCATACATGATCATCAAAGTACCTAAATCACACATAACCAAGTAGACATTCCATACAACCTAATTAACAGGTTCTACCATGTTAGGCGTTCACAACAAGCATTCTAGCATGATCCTAATGCCATGAACATGTCCAATTCCCAATATCCAAGGTTCATCCAAAATAAAATTTCCCGTTTGGGAAAGTTCATCCCAAAATCTACTAAACACCCAATATATACATAATTCATCAATAATATACTATTTCAAGTTCATGACAACATCCAAACATGATCAACAACCTCCAACTATCATAATTCAACAATCATCATAGATAAAAGTTTCTACTTTTAGCAAGATATGAACAACAACATTCATTCTAAGTTTTCTAGCATTCATATCAATCATCTAGCAGCTAATCATCATTATAACCACATCCATAACAGCAATTTATCAACAATTCATCATATCATGCAAAATAAAGTTACTATTATTAGTAACCTTTGAACAAGACTCTCAATTCACCAATTTCTTGCATGATTCATGTGTTGTAGCATTCATACTATCTAATTATCATCTCAACAACATCAAACAACTATCAATTTCGTATAATCCACATGGTATTCGAATTAGGGTTCATCTAGCATCAAAAAGTATGAACAACCAATCAAAAACGTAATCTTCTTGCATAATCAACGTTAAACAACATGTATACAACCTAACTAACATGTTAACATCATCAATTGATCAACATTCAGCCCCATGAGCCCCAAAATCATAGCCTAGGCTTTGGTTACATCAAAACACATGAAAATCCATAAAAATCTAACCTTTAAACTTGAAATGGGTTGCAGTCGATGTTTCTAACGTGTTATGCTGCTTGTAATCGATCAAAACTGTGCCCAATTGCTTGTTCTTGGCTGTTTTTCGCAAGGAGAGGGAGAGGGAGGGCTGATCGCGATCGATGGGGAGGGTGTGGGGGCTAGGGTTTGTTTTGTTCAGTTTAATTTACAAGATTTAACCTTTAACCATTGGGTTTTGTATTTTTATAAAATTCAAGCTTTTAACCTCCTTGTAAAGTGTTTTAACTTAATAATATGAACATATAAACTAATGGTAACACTTATATATTTTATTTTATAAAAACACAAGATATACGAATTAACACACGCGTTTTCACGTTACGCGATAAAATTCACCGTTAACATTTAAATCGCGTAAACACATAAGTATAACACAATAATCATATAATCCACTAGATTATTATTAATTTAACATTATTAATTACTATTAGGTCACCAACATCAAATGAAAACTAGTGTGTGCTTACGACACGTGTATGCAAAACTTAATGGAACTAACGGAGTTTAGTAACGGAAAATTACCGGATGTCACATTATCCCCATGTTGAAAGAATTTTCGTCCTGAAAATTACGTTACATGGTGAGAGTGTTCCATCACAGTCTACTGCATTGGCACATAGAAATCGAAATCTAGTGAGTTTTGGATGAGTTGTCACATCATCCCCATGTTGAAAGAAATTTCATCCCGAAATTTAAATCAATACCTTTGTCTGCAGGCATCGTCTCGAATAGTTGAGGGTACTTAAGCTTCATTTGATCTTCACGTTCCCACGTGAATTTCGGTTCACGTCGCGAGTTCCAACAAACTTTTACTATGGGTATCTTGCTTTGCTTAAGTGTTTTCACCTCACGATCCATCACCTCGACTGGTTCTTCGATAAAGCGTAATTGTTCATCCACTTGAACATCCTCTAGTGGTACAATTAGTGTTTCGTCAGTTAGACACTTCTTTAGATTTGAAACGTGAAACACACTATGGACTCCACTCAGCGAATCAGGTAAGGCTAGTCGATAGGCCACTGGACCTATTCTTTCCAATACCTCAATTGGTCCAACATATTCAGCTTTCCTCGCTTGCCAAACCGAACTACGCCTTTCCATGGTGAGACATTCGATAACACTTTGTCGCCAATTTGAAACTCTAGTGGTTTCTGTCTCTTGTCAGCATAACTTTTCTGTCTATCTCGCGCTGCAGCCATACGGTTCCGTATCTGCACGATCTTCTCAGTGGTTTCATGTATTAGTTTGGGACCCGTTAGATGACTATCACCAATTTCAGCCCAACAAACCGGTGATCGACATTTTCTCCCATACAAAGCCTCGAAAGGTGCTGCCTGTATGCTAGTGTGATAACTGTTATTATAGGAAAATTCCACCAAGGGTAGGTGAACTTCCCAGTTGTTCCCGAAATCAATCACACAAGCACGTAGCATATCCTCCAAAGTCTGTATGGTACGCTCACCCTGGCCGTCAGTCTGTGGATGATAAGCAGTACTCATGTCTAATCGTGTACCCAAGATTTCTGCAGTGATTGCCAGAAGTGTGACGTGAAACGAGCATCGCGATCAGAAATAATTGAGATCGGTACACCGTGTCTCGAAACGATTTCCTTAAGATACAGTCGGGTTAGTTTTTCCATCTTATCCATTTCCTTAATTGCAAGGAAGTGAGCGAACTTCATCAACCGATCCACAATAACCCATATTGTGTCACAAACAGTATTAGTCTGGGGTAACTTAGTGATAAAATCCATAGAAATTTATTCCCATTTCCACATTGGTATCTCGGGTTGCTGTAACAGTCCAGATAGTTTTTGGTATTCCACCTTTACCTTCGAGCAGGTCAAACACTTGCTCACATACGTAGCTACATCCGCCTTCATATTAGGCCACCAGTAGTGCGCCTTTAGATCATGGAACATCTTGTCAGATCCAGGATGTATAGAGTACTTAGACTTGTGTGCCTCGCTCATAACCAAATCCCTCAGATTTCCATAGACAGGCACCCAAAGTCTATCCATGAAGTACCGAATTCCATCCTCTTTCACTACCAATTGTTTATCCATTCCCCGTAATGACTCAGAACCAATGTTTTTCTCTTTAATGCTTCTATCTATGCTTCCTTAACTTGTTCAGGCGGGTACTGATTGTAAGCTGCAAGGCTCGTACACGCTTGGGTTTAGCTGTTTCTTTTCGGCTTAAGGCATTGGCAACTACGTTCGCCTTTCCAGGATGGTACTTGACGGCTCAATCATAATCATTCAGAAGCTCTACCCAACGTTGTTGCCTCATATTCAACTCCTTTTGCTAAAAGATGTGCTGAAGACTCTTGTGATCGGTGTAGATAGTGCATTTGGTACCGTACAAGTAATGTCTCCAAATCTTTAAGGAAAAAACCACTGCACCTAATTCCAAGTCATGGGTGGTATAGTTCTTCTCGTGAACCTTTAGTTGTCTCGAGGCGTAGGCTATCACCTTATCTCGCTGCATCAAGACACAACCCAATCCTTGAATGGATGTGTCACAATACACCACGAAATCATTTGTTCCCTCTGGCAGTGCCAATATCGGTGCGCTACAGAGTTTCTGTTTTAACAGTTGGAAAGCCGCCTCTTGACTTTCACCCCATTTATATGTCGTTCCTTTGTGGGTCAAAGCTGTGAGAGGTTGTGCAATCTTAGAAAATCCTCTATAAATCGTCGGTATTACCCTGCTAACCCCAGAAATTGTCTTATCTCACTCGGTGTTTTAGGTATAGTCCAATTCTTTATCGCTTCAATCTTGGCAGCATCAACATGTATACCCTTCTCATTGACAATGTGACCTAGAAATTGCACTTCGCGTATCCAAAAGTCACACTTGGAGAATTTAGCGTACAGTTGCTCATTCTTCAATAGTTCCAGGATTAATCGTAGATGCTCTTCATGGTCCTCCTTGGTCATAGAGTATATCAGTATGTCATCGATAAACACAATGACGAACTGATCAAGATAGGGTTTGCACATGCGATTCATGAGGTCCATGAACACCGTAGGTGCATTAGTCAACCCAAAAGGCATGACCAAGAACTCGTAATGACCATAACGAGTACGGAATGCAGTTTTGGAGATGCCTTCCTCACGGACTCTGAGTTGATGATAACCAGACCTTAAGTCGATCTTCGAATAATAGCTTGATCCTTGAAGCTGATCAAACAAGTCGTCGATACGAGGTAGTGGGTATCGGTTCTTGACTGTGACTTTGTTTAACTCCCAATAATCGATGCACATCCGAAATGTGCCATCCTTCTTCTTAACAAAAAGGACAGTGGCTCCTCAAGGTGATGTGCTAGGTTGAATAAATCCCTTATCTAAAAGCTCTTGAAGTTGGGATGACAACTCCTGTAGTTCGTTCGGTGCTAATCGATAAGGTGCTCTAGCAATCGGGGCTGCGCCGGGAGTCAGTTCAATTTGGAATTCCACTTCACGATGAGGTGGTAGTCCAGGAAGATCCTCTGGAAACACCTCTGGAAACACCTCTGGAAAGTCTCGTACCACGGGGATGTCCTCCATTCTCCTTTCCTCCGATTGCTTATCGGTGACGAGTGCTAGAATAGCCAAATGACCTTTTCGCAATAACTTTTGTGCTTTCATGTAAGAGATAATACCCATCACTGCACCACTCCTATCGCCTCAGACTATAAGGATTTCATCACCAACAGGGATTCGTATGATTTTCTCGTGACATATGACTTCCGCTTGCTTATTAGAGAGCCAATCCATGCCTACTACAACGTCAAAACTTCCTAGTGTAACAGGCATAAGATCTATAGCAAAAGTATGACCATCGAGTTCTATCTTACAATCTCTAAGGATGTGTGTCACGTGGATCTGTTTACCGTCAGCCAATTCTACGGTGTATTTGGATTCTAAGGCAGAAGGGATATCACTTAGAAAACTACAGAACTTTAAGGATATGAAACTCCTATCGGCTCCGGTATCAAACAGTACTGTGGAAAAACATCCATTGACAGAAAACCTACCAGTAACAGTTGTAGGGTCATTTAGAGCCTCACCTGAGCCAATGACAAAGGCTCTCCCTTTGGCTCCATTATTGTTACCACCATTTCCATTGCCGTTTCCATCATTGTTGTTGTTGTTGCCTTGGTTGTTGTTGTTTTGGCCATTTCCATTACCATTTTTCCTCAGCTGCGGGCAGTTTCGCCTATAGTGCCCCTCCTTTCCACACTCAAAACAACCCCTGGGAGTCTCCTGAGGTTGCTGCGGCTTCTTAACCAACTCACCACGGCAATCCTTGGCTAAGTGTCCCATTTTACCACACCACTGACACTTAAAATTATCACATCTTCCCACATGATGATAGTTACACCGTGTGCACCTCGGTTGTTTACCACCGTAACCGCTTGGTCCTTGATTGTTCGAAACCGGCTAATTGAAATTACGATTGTTATCGAACCTCTGTTGTTGTTGTTGCGGTTGTTGTTGCTGCGGTTGATGTGGACCGCTGGACGATGATGATTTATTATTATTGTTGTTATTGGAAGCATCCCACTTCCTCTTGTTATCGGTCACGCTCGCCATAGCGCCTCGTTTTGGTAACCGTCCTTGCTCCACTGCTTCGTCGGTCAGTTTGTGGGCTAGGCGAATAGCTTGCTGAATAGTAGCTGGGTTGGAGGAAGTCACCATACTCCTAATCTCGGGCACCAATCCCTGAATGTAGTGCTCCACCCGCTTGTGCATCTCGTTTACCATTCCTGGGCATAGGGTGGCCAGTTCATGAGTTCTAGTGGTATAAGCCTTAATTTCTGAACCCTGCATTTTCAGTTGCCAGAATTCCATTTCAGCTTTTGTACTTCACTTCGAGGACAGTACTCCTCGGTCATCATCTCTTTAAACTCATTCCAAGGGAGTTCATTTGCCATGGCTTGCCCTAGCATCTGCACTTGAGCATTCCACCAGGACAACGCAGCACCATCCAACGTTCCAGTAGCGTATTTCACCTAGTCGGCCGGTGGACAGTTACACTTTGAGAACACGGACTCCATCTTCTCAAACCACCTTACCAACCCTACAGCTCCCTCAGTTCCACTGTAGGTGTGTGGCTTGCAGTCCATAAAGGACTTGTAAGTACACGCTGGTGGTCCTACTTTAACACGATAAACATTGATCAGATATCTTATTCGATTAACTATGGCATTTGATGTAACTTTCCATTATCGTTTACCTGCTGGTTGTCCTACTTGGGCAGCAGCTACTGCTGCTTGAACTTGTTCGTTGATTAGGGCAGCCAATTCTGCAGGAGTCATATTAATAGTACCGGCGCCTTGATCACCGGCGCCACGTCCATGTCCGCGCCCGTGCCCTCGACCACGTCCACGTCCTCGGGTGTCCATTTTTTCACTTTACATTCACAAATACAATAATGAGTAACATCATACATATTTATCTCATTGAAGTACAGTAAACATGAAGAAATAATGAATTCGTCATCACCACAACATTTATAACAAAAATAATAACCAAAGGTAAATAAATTGCAAATGAGACACAAATTATTTATCAGTGTCAAAATTTGAGTTTGTTGTTCGGGTGGGGAAACAACCCTTCCCACATAGGTTTCAAAATAAACGCTATGCAGACAAAGTTATAAGAATAAAGAGAATCAATCAAACAGAGCTGATCCATCACTGTTTCCACCGTCCGGAGCTTCTTCTGGTTCTTCCTCAGGGTCTTCATCGAAGTCTTCGACGGGTGCAGTGTTATCCTCGATTTGTAGTGCTGCGAGCTGTGCTTCTAATCCGGTTAGTCTGCTCTCGACGCCCACATTATGGAGATCCTGTTCGCCCATACGCTCAGTAAGTTTCATCACTCTACCGGCCATTTTGAAATTTCCTAGAATGGATATCGACAACCGCTCCTCAATTATGGCCATCTTTAGCCATAGTCGGCGTATATCATTCTTAAGTGTGGAGTTCTCGTCAGTGAGCACTCCAACTCGTCGACGCTCAGTCTCAAGTGTCATGGTCAATGCCGCCACAGCTTGCTCAAGATGTACATTTAGAGATGGGAGAGTGGGTGTCGCAGATGTAGTTGCTGACCTAGTCCTAGGTCCAGCAGTGGCCGGCATCGGAACACGCTCCCTACAAATCATGCGATCTATACAAGTCGGGTAATAAATCCAATCTCGTGGAGGGTCGCACTCAGGTGGCACAAACGGTTGATCCCAGCCTATCTCACTACGAGGGTAAGGATGTCGTGGCCAGTCATACACTCGGTGAGGTACAGGTGGAGGGGATCCAGAACTAGCACGTCTTTTTCCCAAAACCCGTGACGATGATGCCATGTTGCAGAGTATGTGATGTGTATGCTAATGAGTATACAGTAGAGAAATCAGGAACAAGTAACTAACTAACTGTGTGCGGTTATAGTCTATTGTGTATGCAACCTAGTTCTCTATAACCAATGGCTCTGATACCAATCTGTCACACCGTCAAATTCCACATGCGGAGTTTTACCGCAAGGCGTGTGAACAAACCAGGATCACAGTCAATAGTTACTCAGAACGACTCTATATGCCATGTTTAAAATAAACCAAACCAAAGTTCAAACTTTAAAAATCATGCGGAAGCGTTTTGTAAACAAGAGAAACCCAAAGTATGTAAATGTATCATATGGCAAAACACATGCCAACCAAATATTTGAAAACCATAACTAAAATATGAGTAATTGTGTTTGTAGTTTAAATCCTTAGAATGCATGCTGACTCGTGCTGTGCTCCTACCTGCATGCTGGATTATCGACCTGAGAATAGCATACTAAAAAGTCAACACAATGGTTGGTGAGTTCAAGAGTTTGCGTTTAAACATAACAGTTTAACAGTTGTGATATATATAAGCATGTGTATTGTAACAGATAGCTAGTCTATTAACAATAAATATTAATACATAGTGATTTCGCAATTGAAGCTGACTATGATAGTTTTTGCCTCCTGTCATGACTTACCATGTCGTGACAAATGTTCATAGGACAAATTGCACCCGGTTGACCTCGAGTCACACAGGTGGGGCTCGTCAGACCCAGTAGTACTACCCAAGTTTACTTGCTATTCAATATTAACAATTCGAAAGTGTGAGGACTTTATCATGGTAAACAGCACTATATTAATATCATACACAACTTAAATATATAAAGTGTTTGTAAAGTTACCAGTATGTTATCTCCCCCAAAGGAGGTTAAGTAAACAGTGGGGCATGAACTCACCTTATACGCGTATTGAGTACTTACAGTTTACTTGAAAGACAAAGTGAACAGACAACCCTTAGAGGTTACCTAGATCATGTAAGTACATGAGTATGTGTAAACAGAGAGTATGTGAAACCCTAAGTGCACTACAACCAAAGACTCAAGGTTTTAGAAGGATAGACATGTTTGACCCAGTTGACCCGTTTGACCCGTTGGTGACATTATGTGTTATAAGCCATTTAAACAACATGATCATATATCATACATGGTTAATATTCCAATGAATCACATATCGTGCTACATTCCCAGTGTATTGCTTAGATCATCATACTATGTAAATATCATACAAGTTATGTAAGTCCTTAACATGTAGCATGCTCAGTGTATCCATAACACAACTAGTGCATCATATAAACGTCAGGTCATGCATAACCTACTTATATGACCTATAACCATGAATTAGCATATACGGGTCAAAATAGATAATTTACCAAATAATCATCCATACTGTAAGGCCCTGATCTCAGAAAACCTCACAGTTGTTCATTTACAGTAAAAACATAGATTTAAAACATTCATTTACGTATATATGTATATATATTGCAGCGGAAAGATATAGTAATTTCAATTCATTACAACGTAGTTAAATTAAAATATAAACATCGTCTTTAACTATCAAAAACTCTTTAAAGTCCTCTTAAATTCTTCTCCATCAGAGATGCCAGTCTTTAGATGCCAAGAAGCTTCAGATCCATGCTCCCATCCCTTAAGCCCTAACGCTCACCTGTCAACTAATATGCATACAAAAGTCAGCTTCGCTGAGTGAATTCTAGGTTTACTTTGTTAAATAACTTTTGTAAGAGTTATTAGCTTTAACAGTTGAAAATAATCATCATCTATCAGAACATTAATACACACGGGTTATCACTTTATCGATACTTTATCATTACTTGTTAATTATTACTCTTCTTTATCCGTCAATTCCCTATCACTATCGGTGCCTATGATAACCACAGGACTTTACCGACACGCCAATTTAGGACTTACTGTCGTACCCAATCAGGCTATTATTGTCATGCCAATTCATGGCCTTACTGACCTGCCTATTCGAGCATTTACTTTATTAGGGTGAGGGCACAACGAATGCAACCCTCCTTTATCAATTTCATGCAAGGCTTTACTTTCTCAAGGTACACGTTATGGGCCCAATAACCTTCTTTAATTTTCACTGTCATGTTTAGGTTATACATAATATGACACAACATATTACCAGACAATTTATCGCTACAAAAGTCATATGACACTAAGAAAAGCACGATATCAATTCATTAGAGAACCCCATTTCCCATATAAGATAGTGTATAAAACTTTGCTTTAAAAGAACTGGTCATTTAGAATGCATATCTCCTCAAAAAATTTAAAACATGTATAAAATAGGGGATCTAGAACTCACCTGAACTTAGCCAAATAGCTTCAATTTAAGTAACTTAAGCTATAGTCCGAGTACACAAGCTGCACGGAAGTTAATACACAAAAACATCATTTTCTTCACAATTTCGCTGACAGTTTCGCTGGCAGTTTCGCTGCCAGTTTCGCTTGCAGTTTCACTGGGCAGCACTTCTGCCAATTTCGCTGGGCAGATTTGCTGCCATGAGCGCCCAACTTTCGTTGGAATTTCCTAGATTCACTAAGTCTATAGGTCAACCTGGGCAGTAGAGAAATTACCAATGAAACTGTAGTTTCGCACCAGCGAAACTGTAGTTTCGCTGGAACTCTCTTAGTTTCGCTGGAGGAGTGCACAGTTTCGCTGGATGAGTGCACAGTTTCACTGAATCGGGGCATAGTTTCGCTGGATGAAAAAAAAATGAAGAACCAGCCCGTTTTTACCCCAAAATCTTAACTTTTTACATTCAAATCCTTGGTTTACCTTCCATGAAACCATTTCTAACCTTTTTACACGTTTTTATATGTAAAAATTTGACCTTTATTTGTCTCTTTGAAACTTTTCAAAACCCAAAACCCTAGAATCCGGGTTTGATCTATAGAAGGGCTTAGAGGTCGATTCTTACCTGGATTTGTTTCTCTTCTCTTAGGGTTTGATGCTCCAACACCCAGATCTTCAATCTTTCAACCTTTAAAGCTCTAAATCTTGAGTTTTCTTTGCTTTCTCTCTCTACTTTCTCTCTCTATGAATTTGGGGCTAGGGTTGCAATTGATAGAATGGAGGCTGCTCATGCATGTTTAAGGGCTGATTAAGGGCCCTTAAACCCCTCAAAACATAGCCCATTAAGGTTAATTTGGTCCATAGCCCACTAATTTACCTTTCTTTCTTAAATTAACCCTTAAAAGCCCATTATTAAATGGCTTGCTTTGGGAAATTTCGGGGTGTTACAGTCTCCCCCCGTTATTTAGGTTTCGTCCTCGAAACCTGCCTCGTCGTTAAACAAATTGGGGTATGTTGTCTCATTTTCTCCTCGGATTCCTAGGTGGCATCTGACCACTTTCGGTGTTTCCATTGTATCTTGACTTGTCTGATCTGCTTATTTCTTAACTTCTTCACTTTTCTGTCTAAAATAGCGACCGGCTGTTCCATATAGTTTAGCTTTTCATCCACTTCAACATCATGGAGGGGCACAACCATCACATCATTAACCAAGCACTTTCGCAGGTGCAACACATGAAAGGTAGGGTGAATCCCACTTAATTCTTCTGGAAGGTCTAGCCTGTAAGCTACCTCTCCAACTCGTGCTAGTACCTTAAATGGTCCAATAAACCAGGGACTTAGTTTCCCCCTCTTCCTAAATCGGATAATTCCCTTCCATGGTGACACCTTTAACATTACTCTGTCACCCACGCTAAATTCTATTGGTCTCCTTTTTTTATCGGCGTATGACTTTTGTCTATCTTTTGCAGCCTTCATATACGCCTTGATTTTCTCCAACTTTTCTATTGTGGCTTCCACGACTTCTAAGCTTCCCAACTCCTTTTGTCCGACATCACCCCAACAAATAGGAGTTCTGCACCGTCGACCATACAATAACTCATATGGGGGCATCTTAATACTGGCGTGGTAGCTGTTGTTATAAGAGAACTCTGCTAGTGACAAATGATCATCCCAGTTACCGCCGAATTCGATAACGCATGCGCGAAGCATATCTTCCAGTGTCTGGATCGTTCTTTCCGATTGCCCATCGGTCTGCGGGTGGTATGCGGTACTAATATGCAACCTCGTGCCCATTTCTTCATTGAACTTTCTCCAAAACTTTAAGGTGAACCGTGTATCTCTATCTGAAACAATCGATACGGGCATACCATGTCACGCCATAATTTCCCGGATAAACAGTTCAGCAAGCTTTTCTGAACTAATTGCTTCCTTGATTGGCAGGAAATGCGCACTCTTAGTCAGTCTATCAATTATCACCCATATCGCGTCGTGGCCTTTTGTCGTGCGTGGTAATTTGGTGATAAAGTCCATGGTAACATGTTCCGATTCCATTTTGGTACTTCTAATGGCTGAACATAACCATAAGGTCTTTGGTGCTCAGCCTTCACTTGTAGGCACGTTAGACATTTATTTACATATGCAACCACATCTCTCTTCATCCCAGGCCACCAATAATCTTTCTTCAAGTCGTGGTACATCTTATTTGCTCCTGGTTGTATTGAGTAGAGGGTCTTATGCGCTTCATCCATAATCTTTTCTCGCAAGTCGCCATGCCTCGGAACCCATATCCTGCCGTGGAAGGTCTTAACATCCAAGGTGTTCTCTACCAATTCATCTACTTTTCCCACCATCCTTTCCTTCTTGATTTGTTTCTCTTTTAAAGCGTCCATTTTTGCTTCACTTATCATCCTCATAACATCTGGGGTCACTACTAGTTGGCACGCCTTCACCCGGATTGGTTCATATCCTTCCTTTCGGCTCAGGGCATCGGCTACCACATTTGCCTTACCCGGGTGATAATGGATTTCATAGTCGTAATCCTTTAGCAGCTCCAACCACCTCCTCTGTCTCATATTTAGGTCTTTCTGCTCAAAGAAATATTTTAGACTTTTGTGGTCGGTAAATATGGTGCACTTAGTTCCATACAAATAATGTCTCCATATCTTCAATGCGAACACTACTGCGGCAAGTTCCAAATCGTGAACCGGGTAATTAACCTCCATGTCCTTTAGTTGTCTGGACGCGTAGGCTATAACCATTCCTCTTTGCATTAACACACAGCCTAACCCGTAGTAAGAGGCATCGGAGTATACCGTTAGGTCGTCATCTCCCTCCGGTAGGGTTAGTACAGGAGCTTTGGTTAGTCTATCCTTCAATTCTTGAAACGCATCTTCCTGTTCTTTTCCCCAATCGAACACCACGTTCTTCCTCGCTAACCTTGTTAATAGGGAAGCTATCTTTGAGAAATCTTTGATGAACCTTCTATAATAGCAAGCCAATCCTAAGAAACTACGGATTTCGGATGGCGTCCTTGGGAATTCCATTGCGTAACTACTTCAAATTTTGCAGGATCAACCATAACTCCCTCGGAATTTATAACATGCCCTAAAAACTGCACCTCCCGTAGCCAGAATGCACATTTAGAGAACTTCGCATATAGTTTCTCCTTTTGTAATGTTTCTAACACCTCCTTGATATGACAAGCGTGGTATCCTTCGTTCTTTGAGTATATCAAGATATCGTCAATGAAGACTAATACTGATCTGTCCAACATCGGGCAACACACGCGATTCATTAAGTCCATAAATGCCGCAGGAGCATTGGTTAGCCTGAAAGACATAACCAGAAACTCATAGTGTCCATAGCGCGTTCGGAAAGCTGTCTTTGGGATATCTTGCTCCCTTACCTTCAGTTGATGATATCCGGATCGGAGATCTATTCAGGAGAACCAGCTTGCCCCTTGCAACTGATCAAACAGATCGTCTATCCTGGGTAGAAGGTATCGATTCTTCACGGTCAGCTTATTCAATTCCTGTAATCTATACACATCCTCATGTTGCCGTTCTTTTTCTTCACAAACAACACTGGAGCACCCGATGGAGAAATGCTGGGCCTAATGAATCCTCCGTCAAGAAGTTCTTGCAGTTGTGACATGAGCTCCTTCATCTCGGACGGGGGTAGGCGGTAGGGTTCTTTGGCAATGGGCTGGGCTCCTGACAGTAAATCAATCTAAAACTCTATCTCCCTATCCGGTGGTACCCCTGGCAGATCCTCCGGGAATACATCAGGAAAATCCCGCACCACTGGTACATCCGACAACTCTTTCGCTTTATCTTTAACATCTTTGACATATGCTAGATAAGCCCCGCACCCTTGCCTCATACATTTCTCCGCCTTGATCATGGAAATGATCCTTGGAACCTTGCAATCGTTATCACCGTAGATCGTAACGGAGTACCATCTGGAGCCGTTAATCGGATCATCTTTTGCTGGCATATTATGTTAGCATCATGGGCAGCTAACCAATCCATCCCTAGTACGACATCGAAACCTCCTATGGGCATGGCAAACAATTGTGCGGGAAAGTAATGACCTCCTAGTTTAATGTGGCAATCCTCTAACATTTTGACTATTCTAATTGACTTGCCATCGGTCGTCTCTACCTCGAAAGCATCATCTATTCCCTTAGTTTGGATGTCCAGAGTAGCATAGAATGGTACAGATACAAAACTCTTACTGGCACCACAATCAAATAACATGGAGGCACAAACATCATTGACAAGGAACACACCTGACACTACGTCCGGGTCTTTCCTTGCCTCCTTCTTGTTCATGGTGAAAGCCCTTGCCCTGGCCTTGGGCTTTCCATCATCCCCTTTGTCATTATTCCCACTTGTTCCCGAGTTTCCCGGCTTAGCTTTCTTGCAATCCCTGCTTTGGTGCCCCGACTCCTAGAAGTTGAAGCACTTGTTCATTTCCGGGCATTCTCTAGCCATGTGACCAGTTTTCCCACACCGGTAGCACCCATAGCTACCCACTCGGCACTCTCCAGGATGCCTCCTCCCACACTTCCCACATTCCTTAACTTCCTCGACCCCCTTCACAATCACTTGTTTTGCATCCACCTTGCTTTCTTGTTTCCCGGTTGATAGTTACCATTTCCATACCTCTTCCCGTTATTATTCCAAACTTTCCTCGCCTCACCCACTGTCACTGGCCTGCGATGATCGTACAACCTTCCACTGAGGTCCACCGCTGACCTAAAAGTACTAGGTCGGGCAGTGACCATGTCTCTACGAATGTACAGAGGCAACCCTTGTATGTACCTCTTGATCCTCTTGGATTTAGGAGTCACCAAGTCAGGCACCAGACGTGCCATTTCATTGAATTTTGTGGTGTACTCCTGACGTGTCATGTTTCCAGCCTCCAAGCTCACAAACTCTTGTTCAAACTTGTCAAGCTCTCTTTCCGGATAGTACTCCTCTATCACCAACCTCTTCATTTCCGTCCACTTCATCCTCTTAATAGCCTCCTCCCCGTAAGACTCAACGACGTTATCCCACCAACACAGTGCTGGATCCAAAAGGGAATGGGAAGTAAACTTCACCTGGTTTTCCCGGCACTCGCTGATCCTCAGCACGGCTTCCATTTCCCTTATCCAATGCTGAGCAGTAGCAGCGTTACCAGTGCCATCAAATGTTGGGGGCTTACACCTCTTAAAAGCCCCGTAGCTGCACCCCTTTGCCACCTCTTCCACCTCAGAATCGTCATTGTTACCCAGACGATCTTCCTCATCGCTCATTTCCTCAGTCTTGACCGCTTCCTTCTTATCAACCTTCTTTGAAGCCGTACCCTTTTTACCGTCGCCATTAACCTGCTCCACAACCTCCGCAAGCAGAGCGGGCATCACTCTAGATAGGATCTGGTGCACCTCTTGGGCAATAGCTTCCTTTACTGTTTCCTTCAGCTTTGCATGGTCAGTGGTAGGCCCCTCGGCTCCTGTTTCTAACTCAACCTCCTCCTTAACCGGTTCCTCAACCGGCTTTCTGGTTCACCTTTTTGTCAGTTTCGTAGTTCTACTTGCAGTTTCTTTAGCCTTAGTAGGGGGCCTTCCCCTAGTGCTTCTTGGGTGACCAGAGCTGGAACTGCTTTCTTTGGTGCCATTCTTTCTACTTCCTATAAGATTTAGAATTTCAATATGGTCTTTCAAGGCAAGCTCAGATCATGACAAGTTTTGTAAATTTTTAATAACAGTGGCCAGTTGTGATCAACTACTTACAGAACTTCTCATGTCCTAAACTCTCCTATCTAGAACCACACTAACACTAGAACCTACTATACCTATTCTATGCACGTATAGGTCACATAAATTCAGATAGGCACCACAGATAATATTATCATACCCTACCCTCGATTCTAACTTAAATAAGAAGGCACTACCTATCAGAATAATACTCACAACATATTTTGTTACCTCTTGGCATGGAGCTTCTTGGACTGGCATCCTTGACACTTGGTTCCATTGTCTGTTTAAGTTTAGGTTTATAAAATGTTTTCCCCAAATCTCTTAAACATTGGCTCTGATACCAACTTGTAAGGCCTTGATCTCAGGAAACCTCACAGTTGGTCATTCACAACAAAAACATAGATTTAAAACATTCATTTACGTATATATGATTATATATTGCAGCGGAAAGATATAGTAATTTCAATTCATTACAACGTAGTTAAATTAAAATATAAACATCGTCTTTCACTATCAAAAACTCTTTAAAGTCCTCTTAAATCTTCTCCATCAGGGATGCCAGTCTTTAGATGCCAAGAAGCTTCAGATCCATGCTCCATCCCTTAAGCCCTAACGCTCACCTGTCAACTGATATGCATACAAAAGTCAGCTTCGCTGAGTGAATTCTAGGTTTACTTTGTTAAATAACTTTGTAAGAGTTATTAGCTTTAACAGTTGAAAATAATCATCATCTATCAGAACATTAATACACACGGGCTATCACTTAATCGATACTTTATCATTACTTGTTAATTATTACTCTTCTTTATCCGTCAATTCCCTGTCACTATCGGTGCCTATGATAACCACAGGACTTTACCGACATGCTAATTTAGGACTTACTGTCGTACCCAATCAGGCTATTATTGTCATGCCAATTCATGGCCTTACTGACCTGCCTGTTCGAGCATTTACTTTATCAGGGTGAGGGCACAACGAATGCAACCTCCTTTATCAATTTCATGCAAGGCTTTACTTTCTCAAGGTACACGTTATGGGCCCAATAACCTTTCTTTAAGTTTCACTGTCATGTTTAGGTTATACATAATATAACACAACATATTACCAGACAATTTATCACTAAAAAAGTCATATGACACTAAGAAAAGCATGATATCAATTCATTAGAGAACCCCATTTCCCATATAAGATAGTGTATAAAACTTTGCTTTAAAGAACTGGTCATTTAGAATGCATATCTCCTCAAAACATTTAAACATGTATAAAATAGGAGATCTAGAACTCACCTGAACTTAGCAAAATAGCTTCAATTTAAGTAACTTAAGCTATAGTCGAGTACACAAGCTGCACGGAAGTTAATACACAAAAACGTCATTTTCTTCACAATTTCGCTGACAGTTTCGCTGGCAGTTTCGCTACCAGTTACGCTGGCAGTTTCACTACCAGTTTCACTGGGCAGCACTTCTGCCAGTTTCGCTGGGCAGATTTGCTGCCATGAGCGCCCAACTTTCGTTGGAATTTCCTAGATTCGCTAAGTCTATAGGTCAACCTGGGCACTAGCGAAATTACTAACGAAACTGTAGTTTCACACCAGCGAAACTGTAGTTTCGCTAAAACTCTCTTAGTTTCGCTGGAGGAGTGCACAGTTTCGCTGGATGAGTGCACAGTTTCGCTGAATCGGGGCACAGTTTCGCTGGATGAACAAAAATGAAGAACCAGCTCATTTTTACCCCAAAATCTTAACTTTTTACGTCCAAATCCTTGGTTTACCTTCCATGAAACCATTTCTAACCTTTTTACACGTTTCATACGTAAAAATTTTACCTTTATGTGTTTCTTTGAAACTTTTCAAAACCCAAAACCCTACAATCCGGGTTTGATCTACAGAAGGGCTTAGAGGTCGATTCTTACCTGGATTTGTTGCTCTTCTCTTAGGGTTTGATGCTCCACACCTAGATCTTCAATCTTTCAACCTTTAAAGCTCCAAATCTTGAGTTTTCTTTACTTTCTCTCTCTACTTTCTCTCTCTATGAATTTTGGGGCTAGGGTTGCAATTGATAGAATGGAGGCTGCTCATGCATGTTTGAGGGCTGATTAAGGGCCTTAAACCCATCAAAACTTATCCCATTAAGGTTAATTTGGTCCATAGCCTACTAATTTACCTTTCTTTCTTAAATTAACCTTAAAGCCCGTTATTATTAAATGGCTTGCTTCGGGAAATTTTAGGGCGTTACACATGCTAACGACAACACATTCAACATGTCCATTACATACAACATACATCAATATGATCAATTTTCAGTCCCAAACATGATGTCCTAGTTACTAATCAACATTCAATACCATACATGATTATCAAAGTACCTAAATCACACATAACCAAGTATACATTCCATATAACCTAATTAACAGGTTCTACAACGTTAGGCGTTCACAACAAGCATTCTAGCATGATCTTAATGCCATGAACATGTCCAATTCCCAATATCCAAGGTTCATCCAAAATAAAGTTTCCTGTTTGGGAAAGTTCATCCTAAAATCTACTAAACACCCAATGTATACATAATTCATCAATAATATACTATTTCTAGTTCATGACAACATCCAAACATGGTCAACAACCTCCACTATCATAATTCAGCAATCATCATAGATAAAAGTTTCTACTTTTGGCAAGATATGAACAACAACATTCATTCTAAGTTTTCTAGCATTCATATCAACCATCTAGCATCTAATCATCATTATAACCACATCCATAACATCAATTTATCAACATTTCATCATATCATGCAAAATAAAGTTACTATTATTAGTAACCTTTGAACAAGACTCTCAATTCACCAATTTCTTGCATGATTCATGTGTTGTAGCATTCATACTATCTAATTATCATCTCAACAACATCAAAAACTATCAATTTCATATAATCCACATGGTATTCGAATTAGGGTTCATCTAGCATCAAAAAGTATGAACAACCAATCAAAAACGTAATCTTGTTGCATAATCAACGTTAAACAACATGTATACAACCTAACTAACATGTTAACATCATCAATTGATCAACATTCAACCCCATGAACCCCAAAATCGCAGCCTAGGCTTCGGTTACATCAAAACACATGAAAACCCATAAAAATCTAACCTTTAAACTTGAAATGGCTTGCAATCGATATTTCTAACGTGTTATGTTGCTTGTAATCGATCAAAACCGTGCCCAATTGCTTGTTCTTGGCTGTTTTTCGCAAGGAGAGGGAGAGGGAGGGCTGATCGCGATCGATGGGGAGGGTGTGGGGGCTAGGGTTTGTTTTGTTTAGTTTAATTTACAAGATTTACCCTTTAACCATTGTGTTTTGTATTTTCATAAAATTTAAGTTTTTAACCTCCTTGTAAAGTGTTTTAACTTAATAATATGAACATATAAACTAATGGTAACACTTATATATTTTATTTTATAAAACACAAGACATACGAATTAACACACGCGTTTCCACGTTACGCGATAAAATTCACCGTTAACATTTAAATCGCGTAAACACATAAGCATAACACAATAATCATCTAATCCACTAGATTATTATTAATTTAATATTATTAATTATTATTAGGTCACCAACGTCAAACGACAACTAATGTGTGCTTACGACACGTGTATGCAAAACTTAACTGAACTAACGGAGCTTGGTAACGGAAAATTACCGGATGTCACATATAAGGTATTATCTAACAAAAATGATATTTATATCTAATACAATTTAGCAGTAGAAAATTTGTATTTGGACAATACAACATTTTCAAGGTCTTATGAAAAATTTCAAGGTGTAATGTAATATATTACAAGAGTTGTATTAACTTCATTTATTATAGTGTCTTTTGACTACTGGTACTATTGTGTTTAAAAATGTATTTTATAAGAGATTAAAAGTTCAAGTCTTACATATTAAATAAAATGTGTAATCTAAAAGTAAGATTAGTAGGTGAAATTTAGCTGTTAAAAAAGTAATAATAATAGAATTTGACAAAGTATCATCTTACTGCCAAACTTGTTAATCGGGTATTAATTACGTGGCAGAAAATAATTAAACCTTCTCTACAACAAAACAAATAGGTTGACCGTATAGAATTTTGGGTGCTAAGAAAACTATATCGCTTACCAATTCATGTATTCTATCCTACCATATTGCTAAAAAAAAGAATGAATAGAAAAACTTAAAAACCTTTATCAAATTAAAGTTTTCTTTTGAAACTTATTTTTTAACCCCATCAACTTAGCTGTGGGCATACTTTATGCCTTATAGCATATTTTGTTTTTTCAATCAATTTAGCATTTTTTTGTTTTTCTTTTGTTAGTATCTTACAGCTTCTGACATTTAACGTTCTATAAAATTTCAAGTATACTATTTGATATGCCTAATTATATATACCTTTGGTATAAATTTTAATCAAAACGGAGTTGTGCGTCATAATATACAAGACATTAAATCACAAACGTACAAGTTGTCAGAGCTGATTTATTTTTCAAACTTTTATAGTGTTTTCTATTTATTTTCTACAACTTCTACAAAACTTATTTTTTTGAATATCCAAATTGATAAATTTGTTTTTTATCAAAGTTTTTTTACTGTTGCGACATGTTATTTTTATTACCGTTCTAACATGAAATTTTTAATGGTTTTGTTTTTACATAAGGTTTAAAGTATTATTAACGACCTCCTTGCAACACGCATGCTTGAGGTGGTTTGTTTTTTATATAAAGTTTTGAATTTTATTAATAACAACCAGATTTCATTAATTTTTTCAATATAAAGTTGTGACACCCGGAAATTTTTTTTTTATTTTTATTTATTTAATATAATAATTAGGTGATTGGTATTTTTTTTTTTTTTTTGAATAATATTAATAATAATAAAAACAATGATAATAATAATAATATTTATTATTAAAAATAATGTTAATATGATAATAATAATAATAATGAAAATATTATTATTATTTATAAGAATTTGTTAAATCTGGATTTAAAGAGTTCAGGGGGTATTTTTGATAAGTTTGAAACTTATTTAAAGGTTTTAACATAAAATGTTAACATTTCAAACCACAGGGACCATTCTGTAAATTGTTTAAAAACCCAACCCCTGTTCCCACCCGTCGACCACCTCGCCGGCCGGCGACTTTCCGGCCAACTCCGGCGACTCCCCAACACCTAAATCGAACGCGGTTTTGACCAAATTGACAATCCCGACACACTCTTGTGGATAAACCGAACTCGGGCCATTTTTCAATTTAAGAAATGGTAGTGCAAATACCACCAAACGACCACCCATATTTCGACCAAACTTTCGGCCGACCCACCCACGAAATCGAGCATTATTGCACTAAATTAATACAAATAATCGAGTATAAATACTCATTGATCGGTTCCTAATCGAATGCACCTATCAATACAATCTATAACATACCAACACTTCGAATTCGATTACCCTCTCGGCCGAAACCTGCAACTCTATCGAAACCCACACTCTGACCTGTATAACTTGCAATCGACAGAGGGCTTTTAGTCCTGAGCATTGTTCGAAGCTACCCACGAAATTAATTTGATTATCATTAAGTATTTCTCACCCATTGATCATCAACCGGCCGCGACCTGTTCTTCATCAAACTCAGTCCCAAATCGACACCATACAGGTAATTAGACACTCACATACACTCGAATTTTCATGGGGAACAAAAGCCCCATGATATCAGAAGCAATCGAAATCAAATTTGGCTTCAATTGAATCGGATTCGAACCTAGGGTTCTTCGATTTGGGGGAAACAGGAAACATTAATATATAAACATTTCGGGTGGAGTTCTATCGCGGCTTTGAGCCTTGGTTTACTGGTTCGGTGTCTGTGTGGGCGGGGAGAGGACCCGGGTTCGACCCCGGGCAGCCTCTTTTTATTTCTTTTATTTTTTTTAAGCTTTCTAAAATACTTTAAAAATATGGAAAAATTCCTAAAAATTATAAAAATAAATTTTATAAGTTTCCCTTATTTTAAAACCTTACAAAACAGTTTTCTGTAAATTTATTTATTTAAAAACTTTAATAAAATTTTATAAATATTATTTAAAAGTACTAAAATACTTATTTTGTAAAATAAATTCTAAATCATGTATAACTATGCAATAATCATAAAAATCATAGAAATTATACTAAATTATTATAAATATTCTAAATAGTTATTTCTATAAAATAAACATTATATCTAAATATAGATTAATATATTTTATCAATTCCCAAATTATTTATAAATGAAATTGCGGGTTATTTCTTGTAAAATATATAATACCTTATTATTAATCAAAATGCCATAAATATGATTATCCTTATTTGTAAATATTCTTGGATAATTATAACTATATAATTAAACCATATCATTTTATATTTAATTCCAAAATATTTAAATATACATATGAAATCCTTCTAATGGAATAAAAATGTAAATAATTATTTGTAAACATAACACTTATTAATAATTAATACATAAATAACCCTATCAAAATCTTGTAACATATATACATCAAACTTTTATGTGACACGTGTTAAACCAAACCAACCCGAACCTTACCAAGTATATTTATTCACCATGAACACATTTTAAAGACTCAATTACGATCAATAATAGGTGTTGAACGTGCTTGATCGTGCATTACCTTATTCTTTGAAGTTCTTGTTCATTTCATTTCATCAGTTCAAGGTGAGTTTCCACGGCCCCTTTTTACTTTCTTTTCTTTTTGGGGGAGGAAACATGCAAACACTATTTTTGTCATGGTTGCCAGTATTATTGATATCGCTTGTTATGTTAGTGCGAAACGCATTTGAAAGTCCTTACAGTATCAAACCGTTAGTAACACGATTAGCGAGGTAATTTTGAGTAGTACTACTGGGTCTGACAAACCCCGCCCGGGCTAGTCGCGCTAGCTTGATTGGAGGTCGAACGGGTGCTAAATTGACCTGTAACGATTGCCACGGTCGGTTAAGACGTGGTGGAAAGGCACTAAACACACACAGTCAGCTTCGGTTTGAAACACTAACTAACTTGTTTATAGGCTCGCGACCTATCGATATGCTTTATATACTAAACCATGTGAAACGTTTTTTTGGACACAGTTCTGGTTGATGAAACATATGAAACGCTTTCTGGTACATTTCTTGTTGATTAAAACCTGTGGACTCACCAACTTTATGTTGACACATTTTAGCATGTTTTCTCAGGTCACAGAAACGCACAAGGTTAAGAACTCAGCTAGGATGCATGCATGGCATACATCACAACACAACTGGTTTAATTTGTGAAACACTCTTAATTCTTATGGTTGAAACGCATATTGAAACGATTCACTGTTGATTTCTATATTTGAAACGCTTTCGCAAGTCTGAAACACTCATGTTTGATTTAAAAAAATGTTATGTTTTGTAATTACTGTGTTTGGTGTAACTGATGCTTATCTGAGATCCTGGTGTGTCACACGCCTGACGGTAAACCCCGTTAGCGGATTTTGAGGGTGTGACAGATTGGTATCAGAGCATTAGTTATAGCGAACTAAAATGGACTTTGCATCTCATTTGCATTGCATTTAGACTATAGCTGGATTTGCATTAGTTACACACACATAGATTACTAAGCAGTACTTATTAACTTTAGATGCCTGAGAACTGTTGCTTTAACATATTTCTGTGACACATAGATACCTGAGGAAAGAAACTGATAACTCGTGCCTTTAATTTCTCTCTAAAGTTTTATTCCATGAACCAAAGAAATTTGTATGACACATAGACACCTGTATTCTGGATTTCCTGGCAAAAGGCCCTCGGGCTAAGGCAAGCATATCGCATATATCTCATTGCGAGACCTGGTATGCTTACCTGGGGATTTCTGGGATGAGTGATAAACTATGGTCAATATACACAAATATCTAGGTCACATGAATCATCCTCGACTAATAAAGGGGTAGGGAGTTCCGCTCGCTCACTTCCAACATCTACACATGATTCTTCACTCTCGGAGTTGAAGCAACGACAACCCGAATCCACCAATACCACTTGGGAACGCGAAACTCTTTTCAAACACACACGATGACAAACAAGGAGAACAACACACATTACTTCCTTAACTCTATCGTACTTGTCTTGGTTCTCATGAAGCCTCACTATCGATATACAAACAAATCCTCTATTCCTACTAGTATGAAACAAATTAATGTTATTAATAGTTATCATTCGATAGTGACTGTCGTACATTGTGAATTGAAGAATCATGTCTGGAAGGAGACCTGGACGCCCGAGAGGACACGGAAACATCAACCTGACTCAAGCTGAGTTGGATGCCATCATTAATGAGCGTGTTACTAATGCGCTCACAGCCTATGAACAGATCCGCAACCAGAACCAGAACAACCAGAATCTGAATCAAGGAGGCCCAACAGCCTGTACCTACAAGATGTTTATGGACTGTAAGCCTCACTCTTTCAGCGGTTCTGAAGGTGCTGTCACACTACTTCGCTGGCTAGAGAAGCTCGAATCAGTGTTCGCCATGTGCAACTGTCCTGCTGGAAGTCGTGTCAAGTACGCCTCTGGCACACTGGAAGGACCAGCTTTGACATGGTGGAATTCACAGGTTCAGACTTTAGGACTTGATGCTGCTAACGGTATGCCTTGGGATGATTTCAAAACACTGATGAAAGAAGAATATTGCCCCAGAAATGAGGTCCAGAAGCTGGAAACAGAGTTTTGGAATCTCAAAATGACTGGCTCTGAAATTGAGGAGTACACTACTCGTTCACACGAGTTGGCTACTCTATGTCCCCAAATGGTGACCCCGGCCTACAAACGGATTGAAAAGTACATTGATGGCCTAGCTCCTCAATCCAAGCCAGTGTTATAGCTGCTGATCCTGCCACAATTCAGCAGGCTATTCGACTGGCTCACAAGCTCACTGATCAGGCAGTGGCACATGGTATCCTACCTAAACGTGGCGCCACCTCTGGACCATTCGAACACAAAAGGAAATGGGATGGTAACAATAGTAAGTCTTCAAGCTCCGATCAACAACCAATCAGAAAGTTTGATCCATCTAGAAGCTTCATAAACAACAATCAAAAACAACAACGGTCAGGGATCGAACAACTACGTTGGCAAAAACCCAAAGTGTAACAAGTGCAACTTCCATCATTATGGTCAGTGTGATCGTTTTCGTTGCCAAAGATGTGCAAGACGGGTCATATTGCTAGGGATTGCAGGGGTGATCTAATGGCTAGGCAACAACCTCAACAACGCCAGGGCGGAGCGACCAGGGGTTATGAGTGTGGTAAGGAGGGCCACTACAAGAAGGATTGCCCACAACTAAAGAATGGCAACAGGGGCAATGATGGAAACAACAACCATGGAAATGGTGCCAAAGGTCGAGTTTTTGTGATTGGCTCTGGTGAGGCAAGGGATGATTAGGATATGGTTACTGGTACGTTTCCTCTGAATGGTCGTTTTACTTCTATACTGTTTGATACCGGTGCTGATAAGAGTTTTGTTAACATCCTAGACGTAAACTTAGTTGAAATGAAACCAGTTACACTGTAGAATTAACTGATAGGAACTAATTGAGGCAACTCACATCATTAAGGGAGGTAAACTAGGATTACCTGGACATGAGTTAGGAATAGATCTGATGCCTGTCACACTTGGTAGTTTTGATGTAGTTGTTGGCATGGATTGGTTGTCTAAAAACCAAGCCGAAATTTTCTGTCATGAGAAGTCTGGTTAATTTACCATGAGATAACGATCATGAGTATTACAAGTTTCTACTCTATACCCTAGGGTGCTAGGATCGTAATTCTAGTAAGACCTTGTTAAGGGTAACAAAACATTACTAACCCTTGCTATTACTTAAGTCCTGTCCTACTTAGAGCCTTTATGGTATTTCCAATCATTTTAAGAGACATTCCTCCAATTAGTATTACAATAACTGAGAAACTGATTGAATGCTTAGAATGAAGTGAACTACAGGAAATATAGAAGAGTGATGAAACTTATTGTACATATTCTTGGGATGATGCTAAGGAAAATTAGGATGTCATGTAACCGGTTTAAGCACATTCTTAGTATATCGGTGATATAGGGTTATTAAGGTGAGTTCAAAGCCTTGGTGATTGAGTACTACTACTTAAGGAATGAAATGCAAAAGTTAGAATGGTAATTCTAAAACCGTGCAATAGTAGGGTTAGGTTGTGCTCTTTATACTGACAAACTCCATGAATTGACAAAGCTGATGTCATACCTTATGACATTAGACCAAATAGGATTAAGAAGGACACTAGGCAAATCTAAGAGTAGTAGAAAGAAGTTGGAGGGTTGAACAAGCAATCTAACGGTAAGGTAGATAAGGATGCCAATATTGTGAACCTAGCTATGTTGGTTGATACGATTAAGCTAATATACGTTAAATAGGAACATTAAGAAGGATGGAGTTCCGACCATTACCATAAGTGTGCCCTAGGTCGATTAGGACCCAAGGACAAGTTAGAAGCAATTAAAATTAGGAAATGGCTATAGCTAGAAAGTAAGAACAGTTAAATCATGGAAACTATTGACCAAGACACTCAAACACAGTCGTATCCCTATTGTCAAAATTCGGTGGAACTCCCGGCATGGTCCTGAGTACACTTGGGAACGAGAGGACGAAATGATGCGCAAGTATCCTAACCTGTTCAAGAATGCGGTCAGTACATTTTAATTTTCGGGACGAAAATTCCTCTAACAGGGGGATGATGTGACAACCCGGAAATTTTTTTTATTTTTATTTATTTAATATAATAATTAGGTGATTGGTATTTTTTTTTTTTTTTGAATAATATTAATAATAATAAAAACAATGATAATAATAATAATAATATTATTATTAAAAATAATGTTAATAATGATAATAATAATAATAATGAAAATATTATTATTATTTATAAGAATTTGTTAAATCTGGATTTAAAGAGTTCAGGGGGTATTTTGATAAGTTTGAAACTTATTTTAAAGGTTTTAACATAAAATGTTAACATTTCAAACCACAGGGACCATTCTGTAAATTGTTTAAAAACCAACCCTGTTCCCACCCGTCGACCACCTCGCGGCCGGCGACTTTCGGCCAACTCCGGCGACTCCCCAACACCTAAATCGAACGCGGTTTTGACCAAATTGACAATCCCGACACACTCTTGTGGATAAACGAACTCGGGCCATTTTTCAATTTAAGAAATGGTAGTGCAAATACCACCAAACCGACCACCACATTTCGACCAAACTTTCGGCCGACCCACCCACGAAATCGAGCATTATTGCACTAAATTAATACAAATAATCGAGTATAAATACTCATTGATCGGTTCCTAATCGAATGCACCTATCAATACAATCTATAACATACCAACACTTCGAATTCGATTACCCTCTCGGCCGAAACCTGCAACTCTATCGAAACCCACACTCTGACCTGTATAACTTGCAATCGACAGAGGGCTTTTAGTCCTGAGCATTGTTCGAAGCTACCCACGAAATTAATTTGATTATCATTAAGTATTTCTCACCCATTGATCATCAACCGGCCGCGACCTGTTCTTCATCAAACTCAGTCCCAAATCGACACCATACAGGTAATTAGACACTCACATACACTCGAATTTTCATGGGAACAAAAGCCCCATGATATCAGAAGCAATCGAAATCAAATTTGGCTTCAATTGAATCGGATTCTAACCTAGGGTTCTTCGATTTGGGGGAAACAGGAAACATTAATATATAAACATTTCGGGTGGAGTTCTATCGCGGCTTTGAGCCTTGGTTTACTGGTTCGGTGTCTGTGTGGGCGGGGAGAGGACCCGGGTTCGACCCCGGGCAGCCTCTTTTTATTTCTTTTATTTTTTTTAAGCTTTCTAAAATACTTTAAAAATATGGAAAAATTCCTAAAAATTATAAAAATAAATTTTATAAGTTCCCTTATTTTAAACCTTACAAAACAGTTTTCTGTAAATTTATTTTATTTAAAAACTTTAATAAATTTTATAAAATATTATTTAAAAGTACTAAAAATACTTATTTTGTAAAATAAATTCTAAATCATGTATAACTATGCAATAATCATAAAAATCATAGAAATTATACATAAATTATTTATAAATATTCTAAATAGTTATTTCTATAAAATAAACATTATATCTAAATATAGATTAATATATTTTATCAATTCCCAAATTATTTATAAATGAAATTGCGGGTTATTTCTTGTAAAATATATAATACCTTATTATTAATCAAAATGCCATAAATATGATTATCCTTATTTGTAAATATTCTTGGATAATTATAAACTATAAATTAAACCATATCATTTTATATTAATTCCAAAATATTTAAATATACATATGAAATCCTTCTAATGGAATAAAATGTAAATAATTATTTGTAAACATAACACTTATTAATAATAATACATAAATAACCCTATCAAAATCTTGTAACATATATACATCAAACTTGTTATGTGACACGTGTTAAACCAAACCAACCCGAACCTTACCAAGTATATTTATTCACCATGAACACATTTTAAAGACTCAATTACGATCAATAATAGGTGTTGAACGTGCTTGATCGTGCATTACCTTATTCTTTGAAGTTCTTGTTCATTTCATTTCATCAGTTCAAGGTGAGTTTCCACGGCCCCTTTTTACTTTCTTTTCTTTTTGGGGGAGGAAACATGCAAACACTATTTTTGTCATGGTTGCCAGTATTATTGATATCGCTTGTTATGTTAGTGCGAAACGCATTTGAAAGTCCTTACAGTATCAAACCGTTAGTAACACGATTAGCGAGGTAATTTTGAGTAGTACTACTGGGTCTGACAAACCCCGCCCGGGCTAGTCGCGCTAGCTTGATTGGAGGTCGAACGGGTGCTAAATTGACCTGTAACGATTGCCACGGTCGGTTAAGACGTGGTGGAAAGGCACTAAACACACACAGTCAGCTTCGGTTTGAAACACTAACTAACTTGTTTATAGGCTCGCGACCTATCGATATGCTTTATATACTAAACCATGTGAAACGTTTTTTGGACACAGTTCTGGTTGATGAAACATATGAAACGCTTTCTGGTACATTTCTTGTTGATTAAAACCTGTGGACTCACCAACTTTATGTTGACACATTTTAGCATGTTTTCTCAGGTCACAGAAACGCACAAGGTTAAGAACTCAGCTAGGATGCATGCATGGCATACATCACAACACAACTGGTTTAATTTGTGAAACACCTAATTCTTATGGTTGAAACGCATATTGAAACGATTCACTGTTGATTTCTATATTTGAAACGCTTTCGCAAGTCTGAAACACTCATGTTTGATTTAAACAAATGTTATGTTTTGTAATTACTGTGTTTGGTGTAACTGATGCTTATCTGAGATCCTGGTGTGTCACACGCCTGACGGTAAAACCCGTTAGCGGATTTTGAGGGTGTGACAGATTGGTATCAGAGCATTAGTTATAGCGAACTAAAATGGACTTTGCATCTCATTTGCATTGCATTTTAGACTATAGCTGGATTTGCATTAGTTACACACACATAGATTACTAAGCAGTACTTATTAACTTTAGATGCCTGAGAACTGTTGCTTTAACATATTTCTGTGACACATAGATACCTGAGGAAAAGAAACTGATAACTCGTGCCTTTAATTTCTCTCTAAAGTTTTATTCCATGAACCAAAGAAATTTGTGTGACACATAGACACCTGTATTCTGGATTTCCTGGCAAAAGGCCCTCGGGCTAAGGCAAGCATATCGCATATATCTCATTGCGAGACCTGGTATGCTTACCTGGGGATTTCTGGGATGAGTGATAAACTATGGTCAATATACACAAATATCTAGGTCACATGAATCATCCTCGACTAATAAAGGGGTAGGGAGTTCCGCTCGCTCACTTCCAACATCTACACATGATTCTTCACTCTCGGAGTTGAAGCAACGACAACCCGAATCCACCAATACCACTTGGGAACGCGAAACTCTTTTCAAACACACACGATGACAAACAAGGAGAACAACACACATTACTTCCTTAACTCTATCGTACTTGTCTCGGTTCTCATGAAGCCTCACTATCGATATACAAACAAATCCTCTATTCCTACTAGTATGAAACAAATTAATGTTATTAATAGTTATCATTCGATAGTGACTGTCGTACATTGTGAATTGAAGAATCATGTCTGGAAGGAGACCTGGACGCCCGAGAGGACACGGAAACATCAACCTGACTCAAGCTGAGTTGGATGCCATCATTAATGAGCGTGTTACTAATGCGCTCACAGCCTATGAACAGATCCGCAACCAGAACCAGAACAACCAGAATCTGAATCAAGGAGGCCCAACAGCCTGTACCTACAAGATGTTTATGGACTGTAAGCCTCACTCTTTCAGCGGTTCTGAAGGTGCTGTCACACTACTTCGCTGGCTAGAGAAGCTCGAATCAGTGTTCGCCATGTGCAACTGTCCTGCTGGAAGTCGTGTCAAGTACGCCTCTGGCACACTGGAAGGACCAGCTTTGACATGGTGGAATTCACAGGTTCAGACTTTAGGACTTGATGCTGCTAACGGTATGCCTTGGGATGATTTCAAAACACTGATGAAAGAAGAATATTGCCCCAGAAATGAGGTCCAGAAGCTGGAAACAGAGTTTTGGAATCTCAAATGACTGGCTCTGAAATTGAGGAGTACACTACTCGTTCACACGAGTTGGCTACTCTATGTCCCCAAATGGTGACCCCGGCCTACAAACGGATTGAAAAGTACATTGATGGCCTAGCTCCTCAAATCCAAGCCAGTGTTATAGCTGCTGATCCTGCCACAATTCAGCAGGCTATTCGACTGGCTCACAAGCTCACTGATCAGGCAGTGGCACATGGTATCCTACCTAAACGTGGCGCCACCTCTGGACCATTCGAACACAAAGGAAATGGGATGGTAACAATAGTAAGTCTTCAAGCTCCGATCAACAACCAATCAGAAAGTTTGATCCATCTAGAAGCTTCATAAACAACAATCATAACAACAACAACGGTCAGGGATCGAACAACTACGTTGGCAAAAACCCAAAGTGTAACAAGTGCAACTTCCATCATTATGGTCAGTGTGATCGTTTTCGTTGCCAAAGAT
Organism: Flaveria linearis; assembly: GCA_024085815.1. NCBI lineage: Eukaryota > Viridiplantae > Streptophyta > Magnoliopsida > Asterales > Asteraceae > Flaveria > Flaveria linearis. The sequence continues at coordinate 161,704 of JABSNV010000254.1, read as the reverse complement.
GTGGCAAGACGGGTCATATTGCTAGGGATTGCAGGGGTGATCTAATGGCTAGGCAACAACCTCAACAACGCCAGGGCGGAGCGACCAGGGGCTGTTATGAGTGTGGTAAGGAGGGCCACTACAAGAAGGATTGCCCACAACTAAAGAATGGCAACAGGGGCAATGATGGAAACAACAACCATGGAAATGGTGCCAAAGGTCGAGTTTTTGTGATTGGCTCTGGTGAGGCAAGGGATGATTAGGATATGGTTACTGGTACGTTCCTCTGAATGGTCGTTTTACTTCTATACTGTTTGATACCGGTGCTGATAAGAGTTTTGTTAACATCCTAGACGTAACCTTAGTTGAAATGAAACCTAGTTACACTGTAGAATTAACTGATAGGAAACTAATTGAGGCAACTCACATCATTAAGGGAGGTAAACTAGGATTACCTGGACATGAGTTAGGAATAGATCTGATGCATGTCACACTTGGTAGTTTTGATGTAGTTGTTGGCATGGATTGGTTGTCTAAAAACCAAGCCGAAATTTTCTGTCATGAGAAGTCTGGTTAATCTTACCATGAGATAACGATCATGAGTATTACAAGTTTCTACTCTATACCCTAGGGTGCTAGGATCGTAATTCTAGTAAGACCTTGTTAAGGGTAACAAAACATTACTAACCCTTGCTATTACTTAAGTCCTGTCCTACTTAGAGCCTTTATGGTATTTCCAATCATTTTAAGAGACATTCCTCCAATTAGTATTACAATAACTGAGAAACTGATTGAATGCTTAGAATGAAAGTAAACTACAGGAAATATAGAAGAGTGATGAAACTTATTGTACATATTCTTTGGGATGATGCTAAGGAAAAATTAGGATGTCATGTAACCGGTTTAAGCACATTCTTAGTATATCGGTGATATAGGGTTATTAAGGTGAGTTCAAAGCCTTGGTGATTGAGTACTACTACTTAAGGAATGAAATGCAAAAGTTAGAATGGTAATTCTAAAACCGTGCAATAGTAGGGTTAGGTTGTGCTCTTTATACTGACAAACTCCATGAATTGACAAAGCTGATGTCATACCTTATGACATTAGACCAAATAGGATTAAGAAGGACACTAGGCAAATCTAATGAGTAGTAGAAAGAAGTTGGAGGGTTGAACAAGCAATCTAACGGTAAGGTAGATAAGGATGCCAATATTGTGAACCTAGCTATGTTGGTTGATACGATTAAGCTAATATACGTTAAATAGGAACATTAAGAAGGATGGAGTTCCGACCATTACCATAAGTGTGCCCTAGGTCGATTAGGACCCAAGGACAAGTTAGAAGCAATTAAAATTAGGAAATGGCTATAGCTAGAAAGTAAAAACAGTTAAATCATGGAAACTATTGACCAAGACACTCAAACACAGTCGTATCCCTATTGTCAAAATTCGGTGGAACTCCCGGCATGGTCCTGAGTACACTTGGGAACGAGAGGACGAAATGATGCGCAAGTATCCTAACCTGTTCAAGAATGCGGTCAGTACATTTTAATTTTCGGGACGAAAATTCCTCTAACAGGGGGATGATGTGACAACCCGGAAATTTTTTTTTTATTTTTATTTATTTAATATAATAATTAGGTGATTGGTATTTTTTTTTTTTTTTGAATAATATTAATAATAATAAAAACAATGATAATAATAATAATAATATTATTATTAAAAATAATGTTAATAATGATAATAATAAAATAATGAAAATATTATATTATTTATAAGAATTTGTTAAATCTGGATTTAAAGAGTTCAGGGGGTTTTTGATAAGTTTGAAACTTATTTTAAAGGTTTTAACATAAAATGTTAACATTTCAAACCACAGGGACCATTCTGTAAATTGTTTAAAAACCCAACCCCTGTTCCCACCCGTCGACCACCTCGCCGGCCGGCGACTTTCCGGCCAACTCCGGCGACTCCCCAACACCTAAATCGAACGCGGTTTTGACCAAATTGACAATCCCGACACACCCTTGTGGATAAACCGAACTCGGGCCATTTTTCAATTTAAGAAATGGTAGTGCAAATACCACCAAACCGACCACCCCATTTCGACCAAACTTTCGGCCGACCCACCCACGAAATCGAGCATTATTGCACTAAATTAATACAAAAATCGAGTATAAATACTCATTGATCGGTTCCTAATCGAATGCACCTATCAATACAATCTATAACATACAACACTTCGAATTCGATTACCCTCTCGGCCGAAACCTGCAACTCTATCGAAACCCACACTCTGACCTGTATAACTTGCAATCGACAGAGGGCTTTTAGTCCTGAGCATTGTTCGAAGCTACCCACGAAATTAATTTGATTATCATTAAGTATTCTCACCCATTGATCATCAACCGGCCGCGACCTGTTCTTCATCAAACTCAGTCCCAAATCGACACCATACAGGTAATTAGACACTCACATACACTCGAATTTTCATGGGGAACAAAAGCCCCATGATATCAGAAGCAATCGAAATCAAATTTGGCTTCAATTGAATCGGATTCTAACCTAGGGTTCTTCGATTTGGGGGAAACAGGAAACATTAATATATAAACATTTCGGGTGGAGTTCTATCGCGGCTTTGAGCCTTGGTTTACTGGTTCGGTGTCTGGTGGGGGGGAGAGGACCCGGGTTCGACCCCGGGCAGCCTCTTTTTATTTCTTTTATTTTTTTTAAGCTTTCTAAAATACTTTAAAAATATGGAAAAATTCCTAAAAATTATAAAAATAAATTTTATAAGTTTCCCTTATTTTAAACCTTACAAAACAGTTTTCTGTAAATTTATTTTATTTAAAAACTTTAATAAAATTTTATAAAATATTATTTAAAAGTACTAAAAATACTTATTTTTGTAAAATAAATTCTAAATCATGTATAACTATGCAATAATCATAAAAATCATAGAAATTATACATAAATTATTATAAATATTCTAAATAGTTATTTCTATAAAATAAACATTATATCTAAATATAGATTAATATATTTTATCAATTCCCAAATTATTTATAAATGAAATTGCGGGTTATTTCTTGTAAAATATATTAATACCTTATTATTAATCAAAATGCCATAAATATGATTATCCTTATTTGTAAATATTCTTGGATAATTATAAACTATATAATTAAACCATATCATTTTTATATTTAATTCCAAAATATTTAAATATACATATGAAATCCTTCTAATGGAATAAAAATGTAAATAATTATTTGTAAACATAACACTTATTAATAATTAATACATAAATAACCCTATCAAAATCTTGTAACATATATACATCAAACTTGTTTATGTGACACGTGTTAAACCAAACCAACCCGAACCTTACCAAGTATATTTATTCACCATGAACACATTTTAAAGACTCAATTACGATCAATAATAGGTGTTGAACGTGCTTGATCGTGCATTACCTTATTCTTTGAAGTTCTTGTTCATTTCATTTCATCAGTTCAAGGTGAGTTTCCACGGCCCCTTTTTACTTTCTTTTCTTTTTGGGGGAGGAAACATGCAAACACTATTTTTGTCATGGTTGCCAGTATTATTGATATCGCTTGTTATGTTAGTGCGAAACGCATTTGAAAGTCCTTACAGTATCAAACCGTTAGTAACACGATTAGCGAGGTAATTTTGAGTAGTACTACTGGGTCTGACAAACCCCGCCCGGGCTAGTCGCGCTAGCTTGATTGGAGGTCGAACGGGTGCTAAATTGACCTGTAACGATTGCCACGGTCGGTTAAGACGTGGTGGAAAGGCACTAAACACACACAGTCAGCTTCGGTTTGAAACACTAACTAACTTGTTTATAGGCTCGCGACCTATCGATATGCTTTATATACTAAACCATGTGAAACGTTTTTTTGGACACAGTTCTGGTTGATGAAACATATGAAACGCTTTCTGGTACATTTCTTGTTGATTAAAACCTATGGACTCACCAACTTTATGTTGACACATTTTAGCATGTTTTCTCAGGTCACAGAAACGCACAAGGTTAAGAACTCAGCTAGGATGCATGCATGGCATACATCACAACACAACTGGTTTAATTTGTGAAACACTCTTAATTCTTATGGTTGAAACGCATATTGAAACGATTCACTGTTGATTTCTATATTTGAAACGCTTTCGCAAGTCTGAAACACTCATGTTTGATTTAAACAAATGTTATGTTTTGTAATTACTGTGTTTGGTGTAACTGATGCTTATCTGAGATCCTGGTGTGTCACATGCCTGACGGTAAAACCCCGTTAGCGGATTTTGAGGGTGTGACAAAAGTTACGTATGTTATCAGTGTCTCCTTCCATGTTGGGGTTCGAACAATGATTCAACGTAGTTTTTTCATTATTTTCATCTCCGCTATAACGTGAGATTATTAATACTAGTTATTAATAAACTTTTGTAATAAAATAATAATCATATTTCATATATGTTCCATTGTTATGAATTTTCTTTTATAAATGTTAGAATTAAGTAATTAAATAGAACATATATGAAACTTGGTTAGTATTTAATAATATTAATTTTTTCAAGCTGATTTAAACAAAATATTAGGAAACTCGGTTATTGTAGTTTATATCTTTCTTTAACAATTAACTCCTAATTCCTGTTAAACTTGTAAAAATCTATAATCTTCCTTCTCTAATAAAATGGTAACTCAAATGGGCACATGGCTACACCAAATTTCTTCTTATAAAAATTTTTCTCAATTCTTTTTCCTATTTAATAATCACGTCAATTATTGATAATATTATTTATATCTTTTTAATTTAATATGTGACAACCCGAGTTTTCGGTTAATACTATTTAAACTAACTCTCTCCGTTTATCGCAAATTAATCCATTTTACTATTATTTAAAAATAATAATAATAATAATAATAATAATAATAATAATATAATAATAATAATAATAATAATAATAATAATAATAATAATAATAATAATAATAATATCAATAATAATAGCTCCACTCTTCCTATAATTAAATGGAATGATAATAATAATAATAGCTCCACTCTTCCCACTCAACTCAAACCTACTCCACTCAACTCTCGATTTATAGCACTACAGCAAGGATTAAAGTAATGTATGACTCAATTTCCACTCACAAAATTGAGAATATACAACAGTATTCAATGTATGCAGAAAGCCCCACGATTTGCATACCCATTGCAGTTCCTTCATTCCACTCGCAGCCTCTCCATCGATCTCCTCCTCCTCTCTTTCGCAGTCCATCAATCAAGTAGTCTCGGTCTCTTCTCCCTCCGTGAATCGCAAGTCTTTGGCAACCGCGAGCCTTGATCTTTACAGCCGGTACGTTCTTGTTATGTTTGTTTCATGATAAGCAACGGTGCGACTCGCTCTCGGTTTTTGTATGCGAATATGGGTTCGGTTGGGGGAGGGTGTGCGTGAATATGGACCAGTATCGAGTGTCTTGTGGTTCCCGATGGGTGATCGTATGTGTATATGTACCGATTGTGTGCGTGTGATGCGTATGTATGTATGTATGTTTCTGTGTGTATGATCTGCGCATGTATGCTCTTGTGTATGTATGTATGTCGTTATATATGTATATGTATATTTGTGTGTGTTGCGTTGAAGGTATGACCGTGTATGTATCTAAATGTGTTATGTGGTTTCGGCTGGAGTGATAACCGAAGGGAAGAGATGCATTTTGTCTTATGTGTATGAGTGGTGTTGTGGGTATGTGTATATATAATCAATTGTATGTGCTGTGGATACACACACACACACACACACACACACACACATATATATATATATATATATATATATATATATATATATATATATATATATATATATATATATATATATATATATATATATATCCTTTGATCATGTATGTGTGCACTTCATATATATGGAGAGACTATATGCTTCTGTTCATATACTGTTTGAATATATAGCAGCATAATTATCCATAGTATATACATAGCTATATATGTTACTAACATATATGAATATGTGCCATATATACTGTTGTGCATATATGTGTTTATGGATTGGTTATGAATATATGGTATAGTATATTTATTTGATATATAGGATCATTTTCATAGTAGCCGAATAAATATATGTGTGGCATAGTATATTTATTTTAATAATATATGTATTACTTATACTGGTTAATATTCATATTTAATAGGTTTTGGGTGTATTACCATTATATACATAGGTTATAGTGACAGTTTTAAGCTTTTAATTCAATATATGTATTGGATGCATGGTGTATAACTATCATTGTTCATAGGTTGTTCATTGTATGATGCGCGTGAGATGTGTATATAATATATATAGGTGTGGTATATATACTATATAAAAGTATGTGTGTAATAAATATATTATATAAAATATGTGTGTAGTATATATACATATATATATATATATATTATATATATTGTGTGTGAGTAATATATAGTTATTCGATATATGTGAGCGTATTACGTTTGGGTCGTCACACGTTCGTGATAAGTTTTATAAAATGGGTCATGTAATTAAAGTGTAAAAAAAAAGAGAACGTGTGTACTTTTACACCTGATAATTGGGCTTTAGATATTCGAATTGAATATGCATTGCGTTATACTTGCATGTGTTGTGTTGAGGGTGTTTGCTCGTGAATGATGAACAATCGATAGTCCGTACCGCAACCGAGTCGTGAAACGCGAAACCGTACAATCACGTTATTGATATTTAATATTAATCGAATATTAAATGAAACTCAGGTTAATTGGAAACCACCACTTTTGGTGCTTACGTTTTTTTGTTGCAACGCATTCAAGGTGAGTTTCACGGCCCCTTTTTATTTTCTTTCCTTTTTGGGGGAGAAAACATGCAAACATATTTTATGATTTCATATTTCAAATTATTTTATGAGTTTTCACGGCCCCATTTTACTTTCTTTCCTTTTGGGAGAGAAAACATGCAAACATTATTTTTGTCATTGTTGCCAGTATTATTGATATCACCTGTTATGTTAGTGGGAAACGCATTTGAAAGTCATTACAGTATCAAACCGTTAGTAACGTGATTAGCGAGGTAATTTTGAGTAGTAGTACTGAGTCTGACAAACCTCGCCCGGGCTAGTCGCGCTAGCTTGATTGGAGGTCGAACGGGTGCTAAATTGACCTGTAACGATTGCCACGGTCGGTTAAGACGTGGTGGAAAGGCACTAAACACACACAGTCAGCTTCGGTTTGAAACACTAACTAACTTGTTTATAGGGTCGCTACCTATCGATATGCTTTATATACTAAACCATGTGAAACGCTTTTCTGACACATTTCTGATTATTAAACCATGTGAAACGCTTTTGGTTGATTAAACCATGTGAAACGCTTTTCTGACTCATTTCTGGTTGATTAAACCATGTGAAACGCTTTTGGTTGATTAAACCATGTGAAACGCTTTTCTGACACACTTCTGTTGATTAAACCATTGAAACGCAAACTATGGAAACGCTTACGAACACACTTTCTTGTTGATTAAACCTGTGAACTCACCAACTTTATGTTGACATATTTAGCATGTTTTCTCAAGTCACAGGAACGCATAAGCCTATGATGCACGTCATAGGAAACGCACTCAGGACATGCATTCATCAGTTTCATTTAGTTGCATTGAATATTTGTTTTGGCATAACATTTTCAGACTTTCAGTGTAGTTTACATTTCAGTTTTACACTTCCGCACTGTTATTTCATTTCTTTTATGTACTCTGATTTAAGTCAAACGTTTATTTTTAAAATTCATATAGTGTCGTTCGATATGACTGTGTCTGAGATCCTGGTATGTCACACGCCTAACGGTAAAACCCCGTTCGTGAAAATTGAGGGTGTGACATAATAAAAATAAATTTTCATTCTATTTAATTTTTTCTTATTATAAATCCCAATTTTAATTATTTTAAAACCTTTGTAATAAAAATAAAATTTTTATTCTATTTACAATAAGAAAGATTTCAATCATAACTTATTTTAAAATATCAGTTTATAATAAATAAATTTTTATTGTATTAAATATTTTATATTTGACCCATGTAAAACAAGGGTTTATTAAAGTTAGTGTATAATCTATAATAATAATAATCTATAGTCTATCTTTCTACTCTAATAAAAGAATAAATATGGAGGACACGTAACAGAACCACATTTATCCTTACCCAAATTTGCCCGTCTTTCTCTCATATTAAATAATTAACTTATTATTTAACTTTTTTAGATTAAAAATAGTTTTTTAATAAATTAAGAAATAGATCTTTTTATTAATATTATTTCTAAACAAACAAAATTTTATGAAATAATTTTTTAAACATCATACTTTTTATAAAATACTAAATATTGTAATATTAGTGTTTAAAGAAATAACTTTTATATGTAGCAAAAAGAATTAAAATTGAGATTATAATAAGAAAATTTTTAAATATGATGTGTTTTAATATGGTTTGTTATGAAACAAAATGTTTAATTTTTTAGGGAAAAAAAGTTTAAAAACAAAAGTTTAAAAAGCTTGATATTGTTGTTTTATTACTTATAGTTTGTACTCATACATAATTTCAATCATATTTTATCTTATATCTTATCTTAAAATATTATTTATAATTAATAAATTTTTTATCATAATATTTATTTATTCAATCCGTGCAATACACGGGCTTACTAAAGCTAGTAAGCTATAATCTATAAATTATATAAGCTTGGTTAGTACCAGGTCAATGAGTTGAATAAATAAAATATTAAATAATTAATAAAAAAATAATTAATAAAATGATATGTTAAATATAATATTATTAAATTACGTACGAGTAAGGATTAAAAGTAATAAGACAATGATATTATTTTATTTAAAGTTTTGTTTTAATTTTTTATCTAAAAAAAATTAAAAAATTCATTATAAATCAAAACATTTTAAAAGATGTCATTTTGTAAAAAATTCTTATTATAACTTTGAATTTTAATTATTTATTATTCATAAAGTTGAATCTCTAAAAACAATGTTTTTAAATATTTTAACGTATGAGTAAGGATTAAAAGTAATAAGGTCACGGTTTAATTATAAGGCTGCGGTTAATTATAAGGTTGCGGTTTAATTATAAGGCTGCGGTTTAATTATGAGTCACGGTTTAAATATTTAACGTATTATTCAATGTTTTTAGTGTACGGTCTGCGGTTTAATTATAAGGTTGTTCAAATAGTTCGACGTTCGAAAGTCGCTCAAACTCGTTCGAAAAATACTCGGAATTTGCTCGTTCGAATTCCGCTCGATTGTAAATGTACCGAGCGGCTCGGTTCGGCTTCCAAACGAACCGAGCATGAGCGAAGGGTCGCTTGCTCGTCGCTCGCTCGGTTTCACTCGAATTATTTTTAGTTTAGTTTTTATATATTATATATAAATATATATGTTAATTTATTATTTTATTTAGTTATTTATTAGTTACAAATATTTTAGTTTTTTAGTCAAAAGCTTAAAACTCTAATTCGTCAATACATTCAAACCTCATTCACCCTCCACAGTCCACTACTCTCCTCGTCTCCTACTCTCCTCCAGCAGTCCAGCCGCCAGCCGCCAGCCGCCAGCCTCCACTCTCCCTCGCTAGACCCCTCTCCCTCTCCACTCTCCACCCTCCACCCTCCCGTAACCTTCACCCTTCGGGCCTCCCCCTGCGGCCGTCGACCAGCGGCGCTGCCCAAATCTGCTAACCTGCGACCGGTCTCCGACCCCTGCTACCCGAATCTACGAATCTGCGACCCTACTGCAAGCCGCGAACCTGCGACCGCGACCCATCGCTGATCACGACCCATCTCCGACCGCGACCTGTCTCCGACCTTCGAACCTGCCTTTGAAAGATAGTTTACATGGTAAAAGCACTTTAAACTATACATTAACAAAAGTGTTTCTGTGAAATTTGTTGATACAAATTGGCATTGTTGTTTCTGTGAAATTTACTAGTTGATTACAAGATAAAAGCACTGTTGTGAAACTATACCGAGCAAAAGCGAGCGAAAACCGAGCAAAACCGAGCGCTCGGTTTAAAACCGAGCGAAACCGAGCGCTCGGTTTAAAACCGTACCGAGTTCGAGCATGAAGTTTGCGCTCGAATTTGTAAATTCGAACCGACCCGAGCCGCTCGGTTTGAAACCGAACCGAGTTCGAGCGGAGCTGCGTTCGGTTCGGTTCAGTTCGTGAACAGCCCTATGTTTAAAGAAGTATCAAGTAAAACTAGGCAAACACGTCAGTCAAAATGTTTCGCCTGCGTTATCTTATAATGAAATTGGCTTAATAAGCTTTCACTAAGCATTTCATCTTATTATGTTTGTGTAAACTAAACGGAAATCACATTAATTTATATTGATGTGGTTATTGGTTAGCATGATTTTTGATCGTACATATCAAAGAAAATTAAAATTTTTGGTGAGCTAAGAGTATAAGTTCCTTTAAACTTATAATTTTTAGTTTTACTTTTTTCCTAAGTATAGTAAATTATTATTTTACTTATAAAATTATTTATTTATGAATGATATATGTAATATGTTTATTATCCTTAACCGTGTAATACACATGTATTAACCTAGTTAATTAATATATAGTTACATATATGTACCTTTTTAGTCATTTCATATAAAACAAGAAACGACATTAATAATTATTTTTAACATTGGTAGAACATTATTAAACTTAAGTGATCACTTTTGTATATAAAAAAAGTATGAGTGACTTTAATGAAATATTAACAAACTAAATAAATGAAACGTATGCTTTGTTATTTTAGATTTAAAATTCCATAAATTTCTATATATGTTATGTCTATAAATGCCGAAATAACACAAACGGTACACATTTTTGTAAGTGCAAAGAAAATAATTAGTGCGTGCTCTTGTGATATTTGTTTTTTTTCTTCTTAATACAAAATTATTCAAGCATGAAGCATGCTTGCTTTGGGTGAATTAGCTCAGCAATATATTCTCAAGAGACATGGTGGTAAGATATTTTTCTTTAAAAGAAAAAGAAAATTTAAATCTTATAAGATGGAGATATAGATGAATAATGAGACTAGAAACTTTTCTAAAAAAACAATCTATTTACTAACTCTTAACCATAAATAAATATGCCCAACACAACCTGCTTAAGAATAATAATGGGGAAGAAACATTCAAAGGGATGAAATTATAAAATAAAATTTTTATCATCTTCTTTTGATATATAATATAAATGTATATCAAAACGATGTATCTCTTCAAAATTAAGCTTAATCTTTGTTTATCTGATAATGATTTTCGAATCTTCTATGGACGCCATACCGTGGGTAGGTTTTTATATGGACGCCATACCGTGGGTAGGCTTTTGTTATGGCAGCTGATGCCATCCAAGCTTTTGGCAATGGAAGTTATGGTTTCCAAACAAAATTTTCACTCTAAATGCTTCTATTTATTGCGATCGCGATGAAGCTACTGGTGGATCTAACTACTGAGATATCTAATAGTGAAGTTTACTTAACAAAGACGGTTGGAATCTTTTTCTTAATCACCATGTTAGTCAATCTTGTCCCTTCTTTAGGGCTTATGGATGATAAAGAGCTTCTGATGAATAGTGTGGCCTTGGTTGTCCTCATAATCACCATTGTTGTAAATATATTGATCCAAACTTCTACTCAAGTGAGTTTATTCTCTACTAAAGTAATTCCTTTTTGATATTTCCTACTTTGTGGCCATTTTCAGTCACTTTGACAGTTTCAACTACTAGAAAAAAACTAGAACATCTATACGAAGAGTCACAACAATTAGTTTCAAGTCATGATGAGAAAGGATTTTCCTCCAAGGAACTCAAATGTTATGCTAAAAGTATTGGATGATGACAGTAACTCGTAACCCTCAATTTGTAATTGCCTTTTCATCGATTTCTGGTGCTTTTGGGGTTATATGTCCAATCTTTGCTTTGCTTGTAGGTTTATATGTGGTAAGGACTATGGGTTACACAAAAGATGCCGAGTTTGGTAATTTAGATTATAAATGGTCAATGAAGATAATTTTTATGGTGCAATCAGCTGGGGTTATAGTAGGTAGTATTGCACCATTTTTAAGATGTTGCGCATCTATTGGTCATTACAATCTCTCCAAAAAATGGAGTAAAAACCAATTAAACGTGTATCGAGTCGAAAAAACTTGGATCCAAACGCTTCAGCAGTGGAAACATAACCATCTTCATTCATATATTCCATGCCGTGTAACACCCGTAATTTCTTTTTAAAGAAATAAAAGAATAAAATAGAAAGAAAAAGGAAGAAAACGGAAGTCAACCTAAAGTTGAGGGGTAAAAAGTGCCAAAAGTACAAAATCTTTGAAAAGTTGGTGTAAAAGAAGGTATGGCCGCCCATAACCCCCTGCACACTTCTTTGCATTCGGTTTTTAGAGAGAGAAACAACAGGGACTTCGATTCTTAGAGAGAGAAAGAATAAGAAATTGGATTCAAGGTAAGAATTAGTGTTTTTAAGTTGTGTTTTGGCTAAGAAATTGAGAATGCATGTTCTTATGTGTGTGTTTTTGTGTTCGGGTGTGTTCATTGGGTTTATAGGTGTTAAACTTGTAGCAAACGGGTTTTGAAGGAGTCATACCCGAGAGACTGCTAAGGTGAGTTTCTAGATCCCCTTTTTACATGTTTTATACGGTTTTTGGGGCTGGAAATACATGTATGTATGTTTCTATAAGGTTGGGTATTTTACCCGTATGTTTATTCGCATGTATATGTGGGTCAGGTATGTGTTGGGAAGATGTATGGTTATGAATATATTGAGTTCATGCTTAGACCCGTATGTGAATGCTTAGAATTAAGTGATATGATGTTTGGGACTGGAAACGACTTAGAATTAAGAACAGACTGCTAATACGTCTGTATTCTATGCCTTAGAAAAATTTCAAGGTGATAAGTCCCAATAGTGCTCATGAGTCCCAACAATACTCATGAGTCCCAACAGTACTCATGAGTCTGAAAAATAAACTAAGTATGGGGTCATGAGTCCCAATAGTGCTCATGAGTCCCAACAGTACTCATGAGCCTGAAAAAAATAAACTAAGTATGGGGTCATGAGTCCCAATAGTGCTCATGAGTCCCAACAGTACTCATGAGTCTGAAAAATAAACTAAGTATGGGGTCATGAGTCCCAATAGTGCTCATGAGTCCCAACAGTGCTCATGAGTCTGAAAATAAACTAAGTATAAGATGAAAAGTCTGAACAGTGGTCATATGCCTAGAGAAGTCAACCGAAATAACTAAGTGTAGGGTTATAAGTCCCAACAGGGCTCATACGCCCAAATAGTGTAATACGCCCAGCAGTGAAAATTTTCTAAGTATAGGCTAAAATGTCCGAATAGTGGTGAAAAGTCCAAACAGGGCTCATGCGCCCAAACAGGGCTCATGCGCCCAACACTTAGAATTTTTTTTCAGAAATTTTCTGGAAATCTGAATTTCAGGGATTTGACCAGGGTTGACTAGGGTTATGTAATGATGATGTTTTATGCATGCAATGATGGTAAATAATTAACCCTTGTTATTGTTACTGATTTTATTATCAGTATTTTATTATTAACAATATTATTATTATCTTAATATTGTTAAGTATGTAATGGCCTGATGAAGAATGTTTAAAGTTTAACGAAGAGCATAATCATTAATAAATAAAATATTAATGATAAAGAGAAATAGAACGTAAATGAAAAGTAATGGCTTACAAGCAAATGTATGAAGGTGCACACCCCTGGCAGGTGTTAGCTCAACTGTGATGCGGGTTAGCTACCCCGAAGGATGCACACAGGGTCAATCTTTGAGATTGACAATGAGGTGAGCAACTTTGTGTTACAACAGACTCGGTTAGCAGGCAATCCGTGAGATTGCCACTGAGGTGAGCAACTATGTGTTGCAACAGACTTGGCTAACATACGATCGTAAAAGATCGATATTAAGGTGAGCGGCCTTGTTGTCGCAACAGGCTCGTAAGAAAGGATGAAAAGACCGAAAGAGTAATGGAAAGAGTATGAATTGAACGAATGATGAGGATAATAATAATAATTATTATCTGTAAGTATGAAGGATGTATGCTCACGAATGAAATATCATAATAAAGTACAGAATGGGATCCTTGTCATTCGACCTCAGTAATCGTGGCTGTGTGCCACGAAGAGGGTAAAGCCTGACGGGATCTAGATGATAAATGAATGATAATGAATTGTGATGAATGAACGAAAGCTAACGAATGAAATGAAAGATAATAAATATATTATCTACGTGTACGTATAATGTGTGGGCATGTACGAAAGTATAGCATGATTTGAAAAGGTAAAGTAAAGTATTTTAATTACAAAACTAGAACTCACTCTGCAACGCTGACTTTTATGTATTTTCCAGTTGGCAGGTAACAGGTTGCTGATGATGGCACACGGGGATGGCTACTTGGCGGGCAAGACTGACACCCATTTATGTTTTTAACAATACTGTTGTCTTGCAATTCATGCAACTATTTATTTTGTGATCTATGAACTATAATGTATTGCTTAGCAACAGTATCTAAAATGAATGAATGGATTTCGTTAAAATAATTCCGCTGCTTAACTTTATAATATGTATGTTTTATGCTGTGAATGACCAACTGTGAGGTGCCCGGAACGGGGCCTTACAAGTTGGTATCAGAGCTAAAGTTTAAGTGAAACGGGTAAATTTTCAAAATAAACCTTAGCTTAAACTGAGAATGGGACGGAAAGAGGGACGTCAGCTCGAGTAGCCATGTGCCATCAGGTATTGTTTTCTTAAAAGTTAATCAGTGTTATGTGCGTGTGCTATGTGATTTATGTGTTCTTAGTAGATTTTGATGCTGATGTAGTCAGGATAGGAAGTGCTTGGGGTGTGAAGAGTAAAGTAAGTGGCTAATCACAACTGGCCACTGTAATTAGGGACTTACTATACTTGACATAAACTGAGCTATTACCTTGAATGACTGTTTTGGTGTTTGAATCTTATAGTGCTTAGGAAATGGCTGGGAAGAAACCTTCTAAGGCTGCTAGAGGTAGAGGTCGTCCGCGTATGACTAGGAACAGTGCTAAAACTCCTAAGGCGACTCTTGTGAACCCCGAGGTTCCTGACCGGAATGAAGAAACTGAGAATGCGAGCCTGAATGCCTCAGCTAGGGAGGCGATTGCTGATGAGGTACACCAGGTCCTGCAGGCAGTTATGCCATCTGTAGTGACCGACGTTATCCGAGCTGTGAGGAACGAGGAGAGAAAGGAGAAGGAGGACAGGAGAGGGTCGACTGGAAAGGAAAGCAAGGGAGGAGAGGAACAACCGGATCCTGAGATAGTAGTATCTGATGAAGAGGAAGATGATGTAGTAGGGGTGACGACCAAGGGATGCAATTACGGGGCATTCCAGAGGTGCAAGCCCCCGACTTTTGATGGAAATGGCAATGCTGTTGCTGCCCACCGTTGGGTAAGGGAGATGGAGGCGGTGCTCGAGATAAGCGAGTGCCGGGAGGATCAGAAGGTGAAGTTTGCCACTCACTCCTTTACTGACTCAGCACTATGTTGGTGGGACAATATCGTCCAAGCTGAGGGCAGGAGGGCTATAGGCAAGATGAAGTGGGCCGAGCTGAAGAAGCTGGTAATTGAGGAATTCTGTCCTCACAGGGAACTTGATAAGATTGAGAGGGAGTTCCTGCAACTCGAGGCGGGAACCATGACCCACCAGCAATACACTACCAAATTCAATGAGATGGCGAGGCTGGTGCCGGATCAAGTAACGCCGGTGTCTCGAAAGATTAACCGGTACATTCAGGGGCTGCCAGCCGACATTCGCAGGAACTTGATCGCTGCTCGACCGAGCACCTTTAGGTCGGCAGTGGATTTGGCTGGAAGACTTTATGATGAGAGGGAAGTGATAGTGGTGGAGTCAAGGAAATCCGGTGGTGCTGACCGGAATTGGAACGGGAAGCGGTTCGGGCGTGGTGGTGGTTTTACCCCGAACAACAAGAAGATGAGGAGGGATGACCGTAGGGTGGGGTCATCAAGCTCGGGACCCAAAAGGTGTGACAAATTTGGGAGGGAGCACGGCGGTGAATGTAGATGGGGTTAAACATCTGCTTCAAGTGCGGGAAATCCGATCACATGGCTAGGGACTGTAAGGCTGCGAGATGTTTCAACTGCGGGGAAAGTGGCCATATGAGTAGGGATTGCAAAAAGCAGAGGGTGGAGAGTTCCGGGGCAAAGAAGACGGTCGGGACTGAAGGGCAGAAGGCGAGCGTCAGAGCTTTCACCATGACCAGGGAGGAGGCTAGGACGGACCCCGATGTTGTGTCAGGTACGTTTCTAGTAAATCAAACTCTTGCTTCTATGTTATTTGATTCTGGTGCTAGTAGGAGTTTCATTTCTGCTACTTTCTGTGCTAAATTGCCTGTTAGTAGTAAATGCATTAATGAGCCCTTTGAAGTTGAAACCGCTATTGGTAAGTCCACTAGAGTTACTGATGTGATAGAGGACTGTACCATAGAGTTAGAAGGTCATAGGTTTGCTGTTAAATTACATGTGATGCCCCTAGGTGGATTTGATGTAGTGCTAGGGATGGATTGGTTGGCAACCTATGAGGCGAATATCGTATGCCGTAAGAAAATGATTAGACTGACAGCATCCGACGGAAGTCTGGTGACAATATACGGCGATCGGGTGACGATGATTCCGAAGGTGATTTCGATGGCAGTGGCAGGCAAGTGTATGAGGCGTGGGTGCAGCGCCTACCTATGTTATGTAAAGGATGTGGAAGCACCAACACCACAACTATCTGATGTTCCGGTTATGTGTGAATTTCCAGATGTGTTCCCGGAAGACTTATCGGGATTGCCACCTGACCGCGAAATCGAATTCAAATTGACCTGATACCGGTGCCCAACCTGTCGCCAAGGCACCGTATCGATTGGCTCCGACGGAGATGAAGGAGTTGATGGAGCAACTGCAAGAATTGCTCGATAAGGGTTTTATTAGGCCGAGTATCTCTCCTTGGGGTGCTCCAGTCTTGTTTGTGAAGAAAAAGGACGGTAGCATGAGAATGTGTATCGACTACCGCGAATTGAACAAGTTGACAATAAAGAATCGGTATCCGTTACCGAGGATCGACGACTTGTTCGACCAGCTCCAGGCTGCCAGTTGGTTCTCGAGAATAGATCTTCGATCTGGCTACCATCAATTGAAGGTAAAGGAGCAGGACATTCCTAAAACAGCTTTTCGGACTCGCTACGGTCACTACGAGTTCTCGTCATGTCTTTTGGGTTGACCAATGCGCCAGCTGCTTTTATGGATTTGATGAACCGAGTGTGTCGGCCAATGTTAGATAAATCAGTGATTGTGTTCATCGATGATATCCTGATTTATTCGAGGAGCGAAGAAGAGCATGCCGGCCACATTCGGGAAGTGTTGGAGACTTTGAGAAGGGAGAAACTGTATGCTAAGTTCTCCAAATGTGCTTTCTAGCCGTGCGAGGTGCAATTTCTGGGTCACGTGGTAAATGCAGAGGGAATCATGGTGGACCCAGCAAAGGTTGAGGCTGTGATGCAATGGAAATCACCAAAGACGCCATCCGAGATTCGTAGTTTCTTGGGATTGGCGGGCTACTACAGGAGATTTATTCAAGACTTCTCCAAAATAGCCTCACCTTTGACTAAGTTGACTCGCAAGGACGTGAAGTTCGTGTGGGGTCAAGAGCAGGGGAGTGCCTTTGAGGAGTTGAAGACGAGACTAACACAAGCTCCTGTCTTGACATTGCCCGAGGGAAGTGAAGACTTAGTGGTATATTCGGATGCATCCTACTCTGGGCTAGGTTGTGTATTGATGCAACGTGGAAGGGTAATAGCCTACGCATCCCGATAACTGAAAACCCACGAAGTCAACTATCCCACACACGATCTAGAACTAGCTGCGGTGGTTTTTGCGTTGAAGGTTTGGCGGCACTATCTATACGGGACTAAGTGCACTATCTTCACAGACCACAAAAGCTTGAAGTACTTCTTCGAGCAAAAGGACCTTAACATGAGGCAGAGGCGATGGTTGGAACTCATAAAGGATTATGACTGCGAAATCCATTACCATCCGGGTAAGGCCAACGTGGTGGCAGATGCCCTTAGCCAAAAAGAAAGGCCCGAGCCGATCCGGGTGAGGGCTTATCAGCTAATTATGACCTCTGATGTGATGACTCAGGTTAAGGGGTTTCAAGACGAGGCTCTGAAAGAAGATCATCTTAACTCCGAAAGGATGAGAGGTCTAGTTACGGAATTGGGTGAGAACACTCTTGGTGTTAAGACCCGATTCGGACGAATGTGGATTCCTCGATACGGGGATCTACGTGGAAGGATTATGGACGAGGCCCATAAGACCCGATACTCCATTCACCCGGTGCTACCAAAATGTACCACGATATGAAGAAGGATTACTGGTGGCCGGGTATGAAACGTGATGTGGTGGAGTACGTGAGTAAGTGCCTGACTTGTTTACAAGTAATGGCAGAACACCAGAAGCCTTACGGGAAGATCCAACCATTGGATATACCTGAGTGGAAGTGGGAGCACATCACCATGGATTTCATCACGAAATTACCACGTACCCGAAAGGGTATGATGCTATATGGGTGATAGTTGACCGCTTGACAAAGAGTGCCCACTTCCTACCGATCCACGAAACGTACTCATCCGAAAGATTGGCGGATCTGTTCATTAAGGAAATTGTAGCTCGTCATGGTGTGCCGGTGTCTATTGTGTCTGATCGCGACACCCGGTTTACCTCCAAGTTTTGGAAGAGATTTCATGATGCAATGGGGACGAGGCTACACATTAGTACAGCGTATCACCCTCAGACAGACGGTCAGTCTGAGAGGACGATCCAAACACTCGAAGACATGCTTCGGGCGTGCGTGATCGATTTTGGAGGGAGTTGGGATGGTCACTTACCGTTAGCAGAATTCTCGTACAATAACAGTTATCATGCCAGTATTGGCATGCCACCCTACGAGATGCTATACGGTAGGAGATGTAGGACGCCCGTATGTTGGGGAGACATTAGGCAGAAAGAACTGGGAGGTGTCGAGGTTGTTAAAGCAATGACTGAGAAGTTAGAAAAGATTAAAGCCTTCATGAAAGCGGCAAAAGATAGACAAATGTCGTATGCTGACAAAAGACGAAGGCCGATAGAGTTCAAGGTTGGTGACCGAGTCTTGTTGAAGGTCTCACCTTGGAAAGGAATTATTAGATTCAGGAAACGAGGTAAGCTAAGCCCGAGGTACATAGGCCCTTTCCGAATTATCGCACGAGTAGTAAGGGTAGCCTATCGACTTGAACTGCCGGATGAGTTAAGTGGAATTCATCCCACATTCCATGTATCTCATCTGAGAAAGTGCTTAGCTGATGAAGATATGATTGTTCCACTGGAGGATATTGAAGTAGACGAACGGCTCAATTACGTGGAGAAACCAGTGGCAATCATTGATCGTAAGGAGAAGAGGTTAAGCAATAAAGTGGTTCCTCTTGTGCGTGTAAAGTGGAAGCACAGGAAGGGATCCGAATCCACATGGGAGATTGAGGAAGAGATGAGGCGGCATTATCCTCATCTGTTTGAGGAATAACAGGTTTCGGGGACGAAACCTATATAAGGGGGGTGGATTTGTAACACCCGTAATTTCTTTTTAAAGAAATAAAAGAATAAAATAGAAAGAAAAAGGAAGAAAACGGAAGTCAACCTAAAGTGAGGGGTAAAAAGTGCCAAAAGGACAAAATCTTGAAAAGTTGGTGTAAAAGAAGGTGTGGCCGCCCATAACCCCTGCACACTTCTTTGCATTCGGTTTTTAGAGAGAGGAACAGCAAGGACTTCGATTCTTAAAGAGAGAAAGAAGAAGAAATCGGATTCAAGGTAAGAATTAGTGTTTTTAAGTTGTGTTTTGGCTAAGAAACCGAGAATGCATGTTCTTATGTGTGTGTTTTTGTGTTCGGGTGTGTTCATTGGGTTTATAGGTGTTAAACTTGTAGCAAACGGGTTTTGTAGGAGTCATACCCGAGAGACTGCTAAGGTGAGTTTCTAGATCCCTTTTAACATGTTTTATACGGTTTTTGGGGCTGGAAATACATGTATGTATGTTTCTATAAGGTTGGGTATTTTACCCGTATGTTTATTCGCATGTATATGTGGGTCGGGTATGTGTTGGGAAGATGTATGGTATGAATATGTTGAGTTCATGCTTAGACCCGTATGTGAATGCTTAGAATTAAGTGATGTGATGTTTGGGACTGGAAACGACTTAGAATTAAGAACAGACTGCTAATACGCCTGTATTCTATGCCTTAGAAAAATTTCAAGGTGATAAGTCCTAATAGTGCTCATGAGTCCCAACAGTACTCATGAGTCTGAAAAATAAACTAAGTATGGGGTCATGAGTCCCAATAGTGCTCATGAGTCCCAACAGTACTCATGAGTCTGAAAAAAATAAACTAAGTATGGGGTCATGAGTCCCAATAGTGCTCATGAGTCCCAACAATACTCATGAGTCTGAAAAATAAACTAAGTATGGGGTCATGAGTCCCAATAGTGCTCATGAGTCCCAACAGTGCTCATGAGTCTGAAAATAAACTAAGTATAAGATGAAAAGTCTGAACAGTGGTCATATGCCTAGAGAAGTCAGCCGAAATAACTAAGTGTAGGGTTATAAGTCCCAACAGGGGTCATACGCCCAAATAGTGTAATACGCCCAGCAGTGAAAATTTTCTAAGTATAGGCTAAAAGTCCGAATAGTGGTGAAAAGTCCAAACAGGGCTCATGCGCCCAAACAGAGCTCATGCGCCAACACTTAGAATTTTTTTTTTCAGAAATTTTCTGGAAATCTGAATTTCAGGGATTTGACCAGGGTTGACTAGGGTTATGTAATGATGATGTTTTATGCATGCAATGATGGTAAATAATTAACCCTTGTTATTGTTACTGATTTTATTATCAGTATTTTATTATTAACAATATTATTATTATCTTAATATTGTTAAGTATGTAATGGCCTGATGAAGAATGTTTAAAGTTTAACGAAGAGCATAATCATTAATAAATAAATATTAATGATAACGAGAAATGGAACGTAAATGAAAAGTAAAGGCTTGCAAGCAAATGTATGGAGGTGCACACCCCTGGCAGGTGTTAGCTCAACTGTGATGCGGGTTAGCTACCCCGAAGGATGCACACAGGGTCAATCTTTGAGATTGACAATGAGGTGAGCAACTTTGTGTTGCAACAGACTCGGTTAGCAGATAATTCCGTGAAATTGCCACTGAGGTGAGCAACTATGTGTTGCAATAGACTTGGCTAACATACGATCGTAAAAGATCGATATTAAGGTGAGCGGCCTTGTTGTCGCAACAGACTCGTAAGAAAGGATGAAAAGACCGAAAGAGTAATGGAAAGAGTATGAATTGAAAGAATGATGAGGATAATAATAATAATTATTATCTGTAAGTATGAAGGATGTATGCTCACGAATGAAATATCATAATAAAGTACAGAATGGGATCCTTGTCATTCGACCTCAGTAATCGTGGCTGTGTGCCACGAAGAGGGTAAAGCCTGACGGGATCTAGATGATAAATGAATGATAATGGATTGTGATGAATGAACGAAAGCTAACGAATGAAATGAAAGATAATAAATATATTATCTACGTGTACGTATAATGTGTGGGCATGTACGAAAGTATAGCATGATTTGAAAAGGTAAAGTAAAGTATTTTAATTACAAAACTAGAACTCACTCAGTAACGCTGACTTTTATGTATTTTCCAGTTGGCAGGTAACAGGTTGCTGATGATGGCACACGGGGATGGCTACTTGGCGGGCAAGACTGACACCCATTTATGTTTTTGACAATACTGTTGTCTTGCAATTCATGCAACTATTTATTTTGTGATCTATGAACTAGAATGTATGCTTAGCAACAGTATTTAAAATGAATGAATGGGTTTTGTTAAAATTAATTCCGCTGCTTAACTTTATAATATGTATGTTTTATGCTGTGAATGACCAACTGTGAGGTACCCGGGGATGGGGCCTTACATGCCGCCATGGCAAAATGTTGTTTCATACCTTTAACAACACCTTCCTGAACATTTGTATAACACTTCATATTGTGGTTTTGGTTATATGCAAAACATTATGCCTTGTTGACAAAGTTTTTCTGTTATTACTATCTTGTTGTTGGTATTTCTTTAAGTCCCTTTTGAAAAGGTTTAAAAAGCTAGTAAATGCTTCTAATAACAATACGAGCTCAGAATTAGAACAATATACAAGGTATGTTTGACAGATTGATAAAGAAGCGAAACTTTCTGATAGAATATTAAGAAACACGCTTCATTCCATAAGTCAACTGCTTGATGAGTCAGAAAAGAAAGAGCCATATAAACTTATCAACCTTTTAGAGAAATCTAAAGGATTCAATGGATTAATAGAGTTCAACAATGACCAAGTCCCACCTTTATTCACAAAAGAACCCAACAATTGTTGGAGCCTTATACTAGTAACATTGACAGCAATCACTAGTACACTTCCTATGTGACAACTCATCCAAAACTCACTAGATTTTGATTTCTGTGTGCCAATACAGTAGACCAATGGAACACTCTCACCATGTAACGCAATTTTCGGGACGAAAATTCTTTTAACATGGGGATAATGTGACATCCGGTAATTTTCCGTTACCAAACTCCGTTAGTTCCGTTAAGTCTTGCATACACGTGTCGTGAGCACACACTAGTTGTCGTTGAACGTTGGTGACCTAATAATAATAATCAATGATAAACAATGTTAATCTAATTAATAATGTTGATTATTGGTTGTGATTATGTGATTTATGAGTTTATAGATTTTAAATATCTATTTTGTAAATGTTATGCGATAACGTGACAACGTGTTATATATATATTTGTATGGGTTGTGTGACTTATTGTAAATATTGATGATTATTATTATTGGTTAATAATACTTATAATTTGATGTTAAAACTATTTAAAAGTTTTTAAAAGCTAGTTTATAAAATACAAACAAAAGGGGTTAAGAGTAATTACCTAAAACTAATAATTCACAAAAATAAACCCAAACCCTAATCCCCACCCCCTCATTCGGCCGAAACCAATCCCCACACCCTCCTCATTGCGAAATCAAGCCAATAGACCAAGAACAATTCGTTTCAAGTGCTAATCAAGTATTACAAGTTGATTCTTAGTGCTAATCATCACCTAAAGGTATGTAACATGTTGATTTTGTGATTTCTAGGTTCTTGAAGAACCCTAATTCGGAAATTTTGAAGATGATACGAAATTGATGTTGGATTCATGTTAGCATTGTTGTATTGATACTAGATTGTGTGTTAATTGCAACTATTGATGTGAATTTGGATGTTCTATGTCAAATTAGGTCAAAACTAGAAACTTTGATTTGGGGAAACTTTATGATTGATCAAATTGATGTGTTTGATGATTTCATGATGTTAGTTTGGTTGGATGACTGCTATCTCCCCCAAAAGAGATTAAATAAAGAGTGGGGCATGAACTCACCTGATATGCGTACAAATCCTTAGGGTTTACTTGGAAGTGAGAGTGGACAGACAACCTTCAGAGGTTACCTAGATCACGTAAGTACATAAGTACGTGTAAACAGAGAACATGTGGAACCCTAAGTACACTACGACCAAAGACTCAAGGTTTCAGAAAAGAGACACGTTGACCCAGTTGACCCGTTTGACCCGTTGGTGACATTATGTGTTGTAAACCATTTAAGCAAACATAATTAACGTTCAAATGGATCACATGTGATGCTACATTACCCAAGTGTATTACTTAGATCATCATACTACTAAATATCATACAAGTCATGCAAGTCCCTAACAACTAGCATGCTTAGTGAATCTATAACACAACTAGTGCATCATACAAAGGTCAAATCATGCACAACCTACTCATATGACCCATAACTATGAATTATCATAAATAGGCCAAAACAGATAATTTACCAATTAATCATCCATACTATCCAACAACATATTCAACATGTCCATTACATTTAACATACACCAAGATGATCAATTTCCAGTCCCAAACATGATGTCCTAGTTACTAATCAACACTCATACCATACGTGATCATCAAAGCATCCGTACAACTCAAATAACACATTCTATTCCATTAGATACCCACAATAAACACTCTAGCATGATCCTAACACCAAGAACATCTCCAACTCATAATATCCAACATTCATCAAAAATAAGTTTCCCTTTTGGGAAAGTAATACCCAAAAGTGATCTACCATCCATAACAATCACAAATTCATCAATTACATACCTAATCAAGTTCATAACATAACTAGGCATGATCAACAACACCAAACTAACGTAGTTCATCAATTCATATTCCAAAAAGTTACTGTCTTTAGTAATGTATGGATTCTAGCATGTGTTCTTGGATTCCCAAAGCTCACAACAAAAATCTAGTATCTAAACATCATCATAAACATATCCATAACATCCATTTATCCCTAATTCAACATTCTTGACAAAATAAAGTTACTATTATTAGTAACCTACGAACAAAACCTTCAATTCATCAATTTCTTGCAAGATCAATGTATTCTAGCATTCATCCAAACAAACTAACATCATGAAATCATCAAACAACATCAATTTGATCAATCATAAAGTTTCCCCAAATCAAAGTTTCTAGTTTTGACCTAATTTGACATAGAAAATCCAAATTCACATCAATAGTTGCAATTAACACACAATCTAGTACAAATACAACAATGCTAACATGAATCCAACATCAATTTCATATCATCTTCAAAATTTCCGAATTAGGGTTCTTCAAGAACCTAGAAATTGCAAAATCAACATGTTACATACCTTTAGGTGATGATTAGCACTAAGAATCAACTTGTAATACTTGATTAGCACTTAAAATCGAATTGTTCTTGGTCTATTGGCTTGATTTCACAATGAGGAGGGTGTGGGGATTGGTTTCGGCAGAATGAGGGGGTGGGGATTAGGGTTTGGGTTTATTTTTGTTAATTATTAGTTTTAGGTAATTACTCTTAACCCCTTTTATTTTTATAAAACTAAGCTTTTAAAAACTTTTTAAATAGTTTAACATCAAATTATAAGTATTATTAACCAATAATAATAATCAACAATATTTACAATAAGTCACACATACAAATATATATATATATAACACGTTGTCACGTTATCGCGTAACATTTACAAAATAGATATTTAAAATCTATAAACTCATAAATCACATAATCACAACCAATAATCAACATTATTAATTAGATTATCATTGTTTATCATTGATTATTATTATTAGGTCACCAACGTTCAACGACAACTAGTGTGTGCTCACGACACGTGTATCCAAGACTTAACGGAACTAATGGAGTTTGGTATCGGAAAATTACCAGATGTCACATTGTCACGACCTGGTAAGTCGTGACAGGAGGCAAAAACTATCACAGTCAGCTTCAATTGCGAAATCACTATGAATTAATATTTATTGTTAATAGACTAGCTATCCGTTACAATACACTGCTTATATATCACAACTGTTGAACTGTTTATATTTGAACGCCAACTCTTGAACTCACCAACCATTATGTTGACATTTTAGTATGCTATTCTCAGGTCGATAACTCAGCTTGCCAGTAGGAGCACAACACGGGTCCAACATGCATTCTAAGGCTTTATTTTATAGACATATTTACTTGTCTTTTAATTACGGGTTTCAAACATTTGGATGGTGCATGTTTTGCCATATTATGCATTTTTATATTTTGGGTTTGTCTTGTTTACAAAACGCTTCCGCATGGTTTTAAAGTTTGAACTTTGGTTTGTTTTATTTTAAACATGGCATATGGAGTCATTCTGAGTAACTATTGACTGTGTTCCTGGTTTGTTCACACGCCTCGCGGTAAAACTCTGCACGTGGATTTTGAGGGTGTGACATCCTAACATTGCAAAGGGTTATTTGAATAGATTACTAGCGAGCATGCGGGAAGGCCTTCAAATTGTAAGACATATCGAAGAATGTCTTAACGTAGATGGTAACTCGGTAAAGGTAAGAAAAGCAGCAAGACGTATGTGGGAAGAAGAGTATACCAGATTTGGTTACAAGTTGATCTTCAAAAGAAAGCTCGTAAAGGAGAAACATCAAAGCAGATTCTTACCTGGTTGGTTGATGAAGCAACAAATATAGTGACACAATTGAATGGTAACAAAAGCCTAATTATAGATGAGTTACCTTACAAGTTCATACTTGCAAGTTCCATGTATAGAATTACTCAAACGATATTGCTGCGCTACAAAGAGCAAGAAAATTGGCCGAATGATGAACAACTTTTTGAATGGATATCAACTACAATTGCAGATATAATATCCGCTTGCTTTACCAACTTACCATGTGTCATAAAAATGAAATGTCATCATAATGCGATAGAGAAAAGGGGCGACAACATCCGGAATGCAACTAAGCTTCTTGGTACGTCTTCTTAAGATTCTTAAAGCACGTGAACTTCTTGAAATAGATCTAAACTCGATGGCATATATCGATAAGTGGTGTGCATTACTTAAGAGTCAAATACGTAGTGGTAATGCGTTTCCAACAAGTTCTAATGAGCCATTCGTAGTAACTATTATGTAATAATAAGAGCGGATGCAGTAATATTCTCATGATGTATAATATATGGTTACAATAATCCTACTTGTGATTGTTTCTTACCTATAATGTCATAATTTCTTTTAGTTCTAATTTATTCATGGTAGATTTATTTAGTCATGCTACTAATCAACATTGCTCTCATAGTGTATCAAAAAACACATAATGTCGATTTAATATTAGTGTAACTAGACGTTTCAAAAATCTGTTTGGGTTTTCAAACCAGTTTTAAATTGGACCAAAAATAGTGAAAAAAAACTTGATTCAGCCTGCGGTTCCTACCCTGGTTCGTGACCCTGTGCTTCAAAACCAGTTTTGATCCTCAAACCGGTTTCCGATCTGGGTTTTTTTTATGTGTTTATAAAACTAGTGGTTAGGAGCATGAAAGTAGCCGTTTTGACCGTTAAACTAGCTGTTTTGTGTTTTCATCATCATTTTATCCCCTTATGTTAGTATAAATATGTGGTGAAAAAAGTAAACGATGAATCCTCATTTGAAAGAGAATTGTTATCTGAAGCCGAGATATATGATATGTTACGATTTACATTGATGGTTTGACTGACGGTTTGGAGCTTCAATCCAACTTTGAAAATCGAATCAACCATTAACATATATTATTACTTTTTTTGTTGGGGGTATATAAAGTTATGTATGTATTCATGAACAAGACTAGTTATTTTTTATATATTTAAAGAAATAGAATTTTTTTTATCCAGACAAATGAAAAAAAAAATTCGGCTCAACTGTAGTACCCTTTTGGCATCAATTAATGTATTTTTGAACTTGTTTAGCATCAAGAAAGTCAATGATATATTTTTGGTGATTTGTCTAATAAACAACCCTATGTTTACTTTGGGCAAAGCTCACGTAATAACACGTTTACTATACTTTTCAGTAGAGTCAATCTTTTATCTATCTTATTATGACAAAATGTTTTAAATAACACTTGGTACTAGACCTTTTAATTTTAATATTTTCGTTTCTATATCCTATTAACTAATTATAATAACTATTAAAAATATTATTGAACTCTTTGGAGATTAAAAATAGTTTTTTTAATAACTTAAGAAAAATATATTTATAAATGTAATTTCTAAAGAAATAAATTTATATAAAGTAACATTTTTTTCTATAACATTGAACTTTTTAAACATATAAAATATTTAAATTTGTGTTTTAAAAACAAAATTTTTATTTACCAAAATAATTAAAACTCAAATTATAATAAGAAAATTGTCAAAAATGATTTTTTTAAACAGTTTGTTTTGAATTACAATGTTTAAAAAAACAGAAGTAAAAAGTTATAGTTGTTTTATTACTTATAGTTTTTATTTACGTGTATTATAAATCATATCTTATTTTTCCATAGCAAAAATCCATAGAAGATGCTTGTTTGTGTAGTAGTGAATCCTATACATTTCGTGTTACATTCATATCATGTGTTTCGTCAATGTTTTCAGAACCGTATCGGACGTCGAACCGGACGCCTTACTGGTTTGGTGGTCATACCGGTTGGACCGGTCGGACCGGATGGACCGGATTTAACTATATTTTAATTATATTTATATATGTAATTAAATATAAGTAATTTATATATGATTTATACATATATTTTATAGCACTACAAGAAAAGCTGGCAATAGCGGCGACACCTTTAGCGGCGACACCATTAGCGGCGACACCATAGCGGCGACATGTCGCCGCTAATGAGTGACGATCCACCGTTCGTTAAATGAACCATATCTAACCGTTCAAAAACACTTTGATCTAACGGCTCGTGTTTAATCGTACATTAGGTATTAGCGGCGACGCCTTTAGCGGCGACATGTCGCCGCTAATACCTTTTCAGCTATACGCGGGTTTTGCAGCCATTTTGCTCACTTTCCCTCCACCCCTTTCAGCTTACCCTTCGGCGATCGACCTACCCATTCACCCCTCTCCGGCGACCACCTACTCCGACCACCTCCGGCGACCACCTCCTCCGGCCACCTCATCCTCCACCACCTCCTCCCTACACACACCACCTACACCCGAGCGCAGCCACCACCCCCCATCACCACCTACGGCCGGCCACCCATAAACCAAGATCCGACCACCGTCGCCGCTTTTGCTCGTGTTCCGTCGCCGCTACTGCAAAAGATTCTACATTAGGTATTTTTTTATTTTTTATTTTTTTGTTTATAAATGTAAATGCTTTAGGTTGTGATTGGGTTTATTGTTAAAACCACATTAGGATGAGATAACATATATGGATGATTTAAGTTTTGATTAGTTGATATATATATTTGTTAAAACTACGTTAAAGATGTAGATAGTTAAGTTTTGAACTAATCAGATTAGGATTAAAAGTAATATTTGTTGAAACTATATTTAGAATGAGAAACTAAATTTGTTGATATATTCTTTAAGTTTTGTTTAGTATTTGAACTATATGTATTTGGGAATTTTGTTATTAGTTGGTTATAATTAGTTGAAAGTATAGAAAACTTGTATTAGAAATGGACAAATTAGTTGTACTAAATTAATTGATAAAATTATTTGTTTGATTATTGTTATTTTGGATGAGATAACATATTTTATGATTTAAGTGTTGATTAGTTGATATATATATTTGTTAAAATCATATTAACGATATAAATAGTTAACTTTTAAACTATTTAGATTAGGATTAGAAGTAATATTCTTGTTAGGATGAGAAACTAAATTTGTTGATATATACTTTTAGTTTTGCTAAATATTTAAAGTATTTAGATTAACGATGTAAATGATTAACTTATAATTACGTATGATGAATAACAATAATAAATTGACTTTTAATCGTTGTTCATTATTAGAAATTGGCTTCTAATCACCATGATTATATTTCTCCATTTAAATTGTAAATTATATTGCAGTGTTGTAATCATGTCTGTCGATAAAAGTTGGATTCTTAATCCGAACCGTAGATCACCCGAGTATCAGCAAGGACTCAGCTCTTTTATCGATATGAGTGAAAATATATCGACAAATATGGCATGATTAGATGCCCGTGTAGGAAATGTCAGAATACTCAATTATTAGGATGGGTTAAAATGAAATATCATTTAGAAATATGGGGCATGTGTCGGACGTACAAGGATTGGATCTATCATGGTGAAAGTTTAATTCCTGAAGTTGTGGTTGTAAATGATGTTGAGCCAACAAACGAAATGGCTGATGTTATCAAAGACGTTATGGAAGAGAGTAGTGGTGTGCGTGATGATTTTGAGGACTTGTTAGAGGAAGTTCAATCAGAATTATATCCTGGTTGTACTAAGTTTTCTTCTCTTGACTTTTTAGCAAAGCTTATGAATATTAAGGTGAAAAATAAATGGACCAATAGCTCATTTGATGAGCTCCTTGAGTTGTTGCAGTCTTCACATCCTGAAGGTAACAAAATTCCCCCTTCTCACTATGTAGCCAAGAAGACATTAAAGAAGATCGGTTTAGGGTATGAGTCGATACACGTGTGCAAATATGATTGTGCTCTTTTCTGGGCAGAAAATCTATTGTTACAAAATTGTCCAATTTATAACGAGAGTCGGTGGGTCGATACAAATACAAAGGGCAAAAAGTTACCTCACAAGGTGTTACGATGGTTTCCTTTAACCCCCAGGCTACGCCGCTTGTATTCTTCAAGGCACACTGCAAAAGATATGATTTGGCATAATACCGGACGATCAGAAGATGGTACGATGCGTCATCCTGTTGATGGTTCTTCATGGAAGATTTTGATATAAAGTACCCTACCTTCTCGAGAGAACCCCGAAACGTCCGCCTAGGACTTGCAGCTGACGGTTTCAATCCATTTGGTAACATGAGTTCGGCTCATAGCACGTGGCCTGTTATACTCACGATATGCAATCTGCCTCCATGGTTATGCATGAAGGAGTCGTCATTCATGTTGTCATGTTGATTCCTGGTCCTAAATCCCCCTGGAAGGACATGGATGTTTTTCTTAGGCCATTAGTGGATGAGCTTAAGCAGTTGTGGGTGTCGGGCGTACATACTAAAGACATGGCAACAAACACATTTTTCACAATGAGGACGGCTTTGTTATGGACTATAAACGACTTTCCGGCTCGTAGTAGTCTATCAGGTTGGAGCGGGCAGGGCTACAAAGCATGCCCGACTTGTAACGAAGACACTCCTTCGATGCGTGTCACAAATAAAGTCGTTTATGTTGGTCACCATCGGTTTTTAGATGCAAACCATGAATGGAGAACAAATTTGGACTTCAACGGGGAACCCGAGATAAGATCCCCTCCGAAACAATTTAGTGATACTGACATAGAAACTCAATTTAGTCGGCTCCGCCACCGTTTACCGGGGAAACATCCTGATTTTGGAGGTGTTAAATCAAAGCGGGAGGAGTATGAGTTAAATTGGTCCAAACGAAGCATATTTTTTGAACTTGAGTACTGGTCTTCTCTACAGCTAAAGCATAACTTAGATGTGATGCATATAGAGAAAAATATATGTGATAGTTTGCTAGCTACTCTTCTAATGAATGAAAAGAGCAAAGATACACCAAATGCACGGGTTGACTTGAAAAATCTAAATATTCGGTAGGCAATGGTTAGAGAAAAAAAATGGCAAGTGGTATAGCCCCCACCCGAAATACTCATTGAAGACCAGTGATCGAAAGTTATTTTGTGAGTTTATAAAAAATGTAAAACTGCCTGATGGGTTCGGATCTAATATCAGCAAGAGAGTGATAGATAATAATACTAATATTACTGGGTTGAAATCTCATGACTGTCATATTCTCATGCAACGGTTGATACCGATTGGTGTTAGAGGTTTTTTGGCCAAAGATACTTATACACCAATAGTTGATTTGTGTACGTTTTTTAAGCAACTTTGATCCAGAACACTATTAATTGACGATATGAAGAAAGCTAAGGAGGCAATTATTATAATATTGTGCAAGTTAGAATTGATCTATCCTCCAGCGTTTTTTGATATTATGGTTCATTTGGTTTGCATTTACCTGATGAAGCGATTCGTGGTGGTCCAGTGTGTATGAGATGGATGTATCCGTTTGAAAGGTATATGAAAAAACTAAAAAATTATGTCAGAAACAAGGCAAGACAAGAAGGTTGTATAGCTGAAGGTTATGTTGCTGAACAAGCTTTATCATTTTGTTCGAGGTACCTTCGAGATGTTGAGACTCAGTTCAATCGCCCTGATAGAAATGAGGATATCATTATTGAAAAGAGAAAGATATTTTCATTTGAGTCAAAATGTCGTCCGGCTAGCGCAAAAAAGTTAAAATGTCTTTCTCCTAGCGAAAAACTGAAGCTAGAATGGTTTGTCCTCGATAGTTGTCAAGAAGTTAGAGACTATATGAAGTAAGAGTTCCTATCTTTAAGTTTTAAACATTACTTAAATATATTTCGTTCCTCACTTGTTATATATTTTGTCAACAATATAGTGAATTCAAATCTGAACGCCCACATGAGGATGTCATAATCAAATTTCCATCATGGTTTTTAGAGAAGGTATTCCGTGTATAAAAATCTCTTAGGTTTATATTTGTTAGGTAATTTATATTTAACATATTATTTTCTTAGGTTTATTCGATGAAAATACAAAATTCTCCAGATTTTCCCTCAGAGTTGTATGCTCTTTCAATGGGTGCGGATGTAAAAGCCTATAGCTACACTGCTTGCATAGTCAACGGTGTTAGCTTTATGGTACTTGCACGTGACGCGGTTGAAGTTTTTGAGTCGGTGTTGGGAGAACGCCACGGG
This sequence comes from Flaveria linearis, assembly GCA_024085815.1. Lineage (NCBI taxonomy): Eukaryota > Viridiplantae > Streptophyta > Magnoliopsida > Asterales > Asteraceae > Flaveria > Flaveria linearis. The sequence goes on along the minus strand of JABSNV010000254.1, from coordinate 129,122 downwards.
CATATTAGAGGGATTGGGCATAAACCGTCTTCATCTGCAGGGTCGACTTCGTTTGTTCCTGATCAGGAACAAACACCTCAGACATTATCAGAGGTATTAAAATTTTATACGTTTTATCTTGAAGTTGTTAAATGTATCATTGTTGTTTTATCTTAAACGGGTTAAAATGGGTAAATTTAAGTTGAATTATGTACATTATGGTTGAAATGGGTCAAAATGATACAAACACACTTGATATAGTTAAAACGGGTCAAAATGGGTAAATTTAAGTTGAATTATGTACATTATGGTTGAAATGGGTCAAAATGATACAAACACACTTGATATAGTTAAAACGGGTCAAAATCGGTAAATTTAAATTGAATTATGTACATTATGATTGAAATGGGTCAAAATGATACAAACACACTTGATATAGTTAAAACCCTATTAATTTGAATTAAAACGGGTCAAAATAGGTAAATTTAAGTTGAATTATGTACATTATGGTTGAAATGGGTCAAAATGATACAAACACACTTGATATAGTTAAAACGGGTCAAATGGGTAAATTTAAGTTGAATTATGTACATTATGGTTGAAATGGGTCAAAATGATACAAACACACTTGATATAGTTAAAACCCTATTAATTTGAGTTAAAACGGGTCAAAATGGGTAAATTTAAGTTGAATTATGTACATTATGGTTGAAATGGGTCAAAATGATACAAACACACTTGATTTAGTTAAAACGGGTCAAAATGGTAAATTTAAGTTGAATTATGTACATTATGGTTGAAATGGTCAAAATGATACAAACACACTTGATATAGTTAAAACGGGTAAAAATGGGTAAATTTAAGTTGAATTATGTACATTATGGTTGAAATGGGTCAAAATGATACAAACACACTTGATATAGTTAAAACCCTATTAATTTGAGTTAAAACGGGTTTAAAATGGGTAAATTTAAGTTGAATTATGTACATTATGGTTGAAATGGGTCAAAATGATACAAACACTTGATATATTTAAAACGGGTCAAAATGGGTAAATTTAAGTTGAATTATGTACATTATGGTTGAAATGGGTCAAAATGATACAAACACACTTGATATAGTTAAAACCCTATTAATTTGAGTTAAAACGGGTCAAAATGGATAAATTTAAGTTGAATTATGTACATTATGGTTGAAATGGGTCAAATGATACAAACACACTTGATATAGTTAAAACCCTATTAATTTGAGTTAAAACGGGTCAAAATGGTAAATTTAAGTTGAATTATGTACATTATGGTTGAAATGGGTGATAAAACACACTTAAAGGTGTTGGTGTATCATTATATACTTAAAGTTATACTAAGAAGCAAATACCACAACTTATAATGTATATTTTGTTTTGTAGGCATAAATCGCAAGTTTGTTTCAAAATGCAAACTTTATGTCACAAATGACGCAAATTATTGCCTCCCAAAAAGATACACAACAAGTTGATGAAGATGATGATTCGGACGAGGACAATGAATAGGATAGCGGTTAAGTAGTTTAACTTTATTTTAATGATATTAGAAGTTGAAGTTAAACAATTTGTATGTTTATGTTATTTGTGTTGTTAAAACTCGTATTGTACTTCTTAATACTTATGTTATTTGTGGTGTTGGAAAATCTGGAAATTTGGTTTTATTTACAGGTTTTTTCGGTTTATAAAAATGGAAATTAAAAAAATAAAAAAATAATTAAAATGAAAATTGACTATTAGCGGCGACATGTGTCGCCGCTAAAGGTCCTTCTCGGAATTTTTTATTTGAATTTATAGCGGCGATATTGTCGCCGCAAATGATGGAATTAGCGGCGACATCTTTAGCGGGGACTCTTTAGCGGCGATATTTTCCACATTAGCGACGAATCATTAGCGACGACTCTTTAGCGGCGATATTTTCCACATTAGCGACGAATCATTAGCGACGACTTATTAGCGGCGACATGTCGCCGCTAATACTAATAACGGCGACAAATGGTATCAATAGCGGCGACAAATGTCGCCGCTAATGAGCTTATTCCTTGTAGTGTAGTTATATATAAAACTTAACTATATTTGTGTATCCTACGTACTAATTTATGGTTTAACACCCCGTTTTTACCCACTAAAAAAAAAATACTGAAAACCGGTCGGAACCGAGCCGGTTCGCCGGTCCAACCGCCGATTCGGTTCGGACCGGCCGGTTCAAAGTCACAAAAACAAACCATAGTGGATCGGATCGGCCAGGTCCCCGATTCGCGGTCCGACCGGTCGGACCGGCCGGTCCGATCCGAGCGTGAAAACAATGGTTTCGTTGTCATGACATAAATTCGCGCCCCCACCTTTGAGAGAGAAAGTGGAAGAAACATTCAACAAACAATTAAATTAAAATGGAAATAAAGTAGTTGGAAAGGAGGAATGAAATTGGGAAATATAATATTAATTGATCACTCCTTCCAGGAACGTGTAAAAAAAATCGTTGGACGTTCTTAATATATATACACACACATTACACATATATGTCGCATGTTAGCACTTGCTTAATTACTGAAATAAGCAGAATCACAATTTATCACACATAAATTAATGGGTTGCAAATCTCCGGATGACATGATGCCGTGGGTGGGCTTGTATATAGCCTTAGCATCTTTCATATGCACACTCGCAATGGCAGCAGATGTCGTCCGATCCTTATGGCAATGGAAGCTATGGTTTCCAAATAGATTTTTCACTCTCAATGCTACAACAATCACACTTATCGCGATAGCAATGAAGCTACCCGTGGATCTAAATAATGAGCTTCTTTACGAAAAGAATGTTAGCATCTCTTTCTTGGTCACCATGTTAGCCAACTTTCTTCCTTCTTTAGGGCTTCTGGATGGCAGAGAGCTTCTAATGAACATCGTGGCCTTGGCTATCCTCGTCATCACCATTGTTGTAAATACGGGGTTCCAATATTATGTTTCATATTGTGTTTCATTCATTTCGTTTGCAATAGCATTCCTTTTTATGTTTCCTACTCTATGGCCATTTTCAGTTGCTTTGACTGTTTCAGCAACTAGAAAAAAATTAGAACAGCGTTACAAGGAGTCACAACAACTGGTTTCAAGTCATCAAGAAAAATGTTTTCCTCCAAGGATCTCAAACTTTATGTTAAAAAGTATTGGATGATGACAGAAACTCGTAACCCTCAATTTGTAATTGCTTGCTCACCGGTTTCTTCTGCTTTTGGGGGAGTCTTTGCTATAATTGTAGGTTATAGTTTTTGTAGCATTCTAGAAATCGACGAGTATGAAGTGTCAGATTATAAGTGGTCACTAAAGATTATTCGTATCATGCAATCAGTTGGGGTTGTAATCGGCAGTATTGCACCGGTTTTAAGATGTTTCACATCTATTGGTCATTACAGTCTCTCCAAGAAACTAAGCAAGAACTATTTAAATGTGTTTCGAGTCGAGAAACACTGGATCCAAAGGCTTCAGCAGTGGAAACGTAACCATATTCATTCCCGTATTCCAGGCCGCCATCTCAAAATAGTTTTCCATTACATAAAAAACACATTTTTAAACTTTGTCATAGCACTTCATATTGCAGTTTTGGTTTTGTGTAAATTAATATGTCTTGTTCCGGTATCTTTTCTGATCTTACTCTCTTGTTTTTGGTATGTTTTCAAATCCTTTCTGAAAAGGCTTAAAAAGATTGCAAACATGTCTAATGGCAATGTGGAATCAGAAATAGAAGAAATAGAAGAATATACTAGATACGCTGTACAGATTGAAGAGGAGGTGAAACTTTCAAAGAGAATGTTAAGAAATACGCTCCGGTCTATAACAAAACTCCTTAATGCGCAGAAAGAGCCACATAATCTTATGATGCTTTTAGAGAAATCTAAAGACTTCAATGGAGTAGTAGAGTTCCACAACGACCAGGTCCAGCCTTTATATCCGGAAGAAACCCACAATTGTTGGAGCCTTGTGGTAGTAACATTGACAGCAATTGCAATTGCAGTTCCTAACATTGCAAATGTTCGTCTCAAGGGGTTTCTTGCCGGCATGATGGAAGGCCTAGATATTGTAAGAAAAATTGAAGAACATCTTGATGCAAATGGTGAATCAAAAAAT